>JADKLZ010019686.1:1073200-1103223 GCA_021533235.1 Biomphalaria straminea | reverse complement strand
GGGGGGGGAGTGTGCTTGTTTCTGGTGACAAGTTGGGAGAAAATATCTGTGCATCATAGACTCACACTAGATCTAGTTTATTGATTTTTTTTTTCTTTACGTGGTTTAACTTGACTTAACTCTTTCACTCCTAACTGACGATACCAACGTTGATTCCATCAGAATATGGAAAATAATTACGGAGAAAAAGAGTTAATGTCTGTTGAGTATTAAGAAAATGGTGATATAGGAAGTGTTCCCGCCAAATACTCAGAATGTGTGAAGTGTTCCGTTACGAAAAAGTTTGAGAGAATACTGCGCTAGATTAACTCTTTCTCTCTTTCTCTCCGTAATTATTTACCACATTCTGATGGAATCAACGCTGGTATCGTCAGTTAGGAGAGAAAGCAGTGGCGTAGCATCCATGGCGCGAAGGGGTTCAATGAACCCGGGCCCACGCCCATTTGGGGCTCACAGCCGGTGGACTAGCAAAAATAGCGCAAAGGAGTTCATTGCACTTGAGTCCATGACTCTTGACTAGTTGGGGCCTAGGCGAGATATTGCGAATGACACTAATTCACGAATAAAAATTTTGAAACAATGTTAATTATTCAATTTTCTCAAAGCGTAACATGTTTCTTTTATTTCTGTATAAATAATGTGTCATATCAATTTCCTTTTAATTTTTAGAAAATGTCTTTTTGTAATTAAAAATAAATATCCAACAGGTATATTACAATGAACAGTGTATTTAATCTTGAACTATATACAACGCCTCAATAACCTTCACCGAAGTAAAGTAGATCATGCCAATTTGACATGACCTACATCGTCAGCCTGTTTGTCTTGTGTGTTACTGTAAACTAAAGTATCTGAATAAACCATAAAAAAAAATAAAAAATCCCTAAGATTATTACTTACAAATAAAAAATTACATATATTAAAGAAAAGCCCACAAAAGAGGCAGGAATGCCAAAGTAAGAGGCCTAAAGCCCAAGGGTTACTAAGAGTGAAAAAAAAGTATCTTAATAGTTGTGAATATTTTAAACTTTTGAGTCCGAGCTAATGAAGTAGATACTTTGAAATAGGGTAAAACACTCATTAAGGACAACTGCGTCATCGGAAGTCCTCATCGTATTGTTATGATGGTGCTTCCAATATAAGTGGATAATAGGGCCTACAATGGTCTTCAACAAAAGAAGCCGCTCGTGTATTATGTTAATTATGCTAACCACGACTTAAACTTGGTTTTAAATGATTCTGTCAGCTGTGTTCAAGACGTTGCAGATCACTACAACGCTGTGTATTTTGCTCACAGCAATCTCAAGATGGGCGCATCTAAAATCCAATAAGGAAGTGGTATACTCAAATATTTTTGTCCACAATGTGGTCATCAAAGAATGATGCTCTCACAACAATGAGATTAAGATGTTTTCATGTACAAAAGCAGCTTGTGTTTCTCAAAGAAAAAAAAACGTATGGTAGCTGCTCCAATTAGAGGAAAATTAGAATTGTAAGCGCAGTCTGCGTTCTGAATGTTGAAAAATGAGAAGAAAAATCTACATAAAGCAGAAAGTATTGGAATGTCTTTTGGTTAACATGCCCATATATTCAGATTCCTCAATTGTTCTGTCACACTGTACATTCGACTTACTTGGGGTAGGGGGCCCACCAACATATTCTTGAACCCGGGCCCAAGGATACCTTGCTACGCCACTGAGAGAAAGAGTTAATATTTATCTGCGATAAAAATTGAGAGGCAGGACAAGTATTTACAAAAAATAATATTTTGACCCAGTATGAGTCAATGAAAAAGGGAGTGGCTGCCCACTTCGGTAGGCGACCTGGAAGTATTGACTAAAAAGGACCCCATAGCGATAGGCCTATCATGAAAGTGACACAATTTATGGTTAGGACTTCCGGCAAAATGATGGCGTTTCGTCCTTTTTGATGTGTCTCTCGTCTCGCATCAACCCAAATGTAATCTAGTAACATAAAATAACAAGATTACAAAGAGAGTTTGTGTGATACACAAACTCAGAGGCGGCCCCCGTCGGAGTCGGATCACTGTCAGATCCGCCTATTCGCAAGATGTTTCGGATGTTCCTTCTAAGTCCCTGGCTCAATTCCTGTGTGCTCCTATCCTTAAACTATCGCAATATTTCTGAAAGAACAGTAAAGGTTAAATCATATTTTCAAAAGCCTTTAGTGTTTATTTTCTAACCGTGACGGACAGACCAACCAAGAGACAAAACGCACAAAAATATGCTTGTTTTATGCTAATGGGGGCACTAAACAATTTTTTTTTTAAATCTGATTTTTTTTTTAAATTTAAGAAATTAGTTTAGAATCATGTCATTTCCGTGCTTTACGCTAGTACACGAAAGCCGCTGCTAAAAGTTCATTTTAAAAAATGTGCATGATATCTACATGCCAGAAGCATTTCTTATAGTAACATTTCCTCCCTTACATTTACGTAATTGTTTTAGAATTGGTGTTTTGTTATTAAAAAATCGCTTGCATAATTAATTTTATAAATTAAACGGTTTGCTTTTAGAAAACTAAAAGTAGCCGTTGCACCTAAACTTTTCAAGCCGCATTTAATGGTGAAAAAATATTTTTCGTATCTCTTCTAGTTTCGGAACCCTGAGTGTGACAGACGGACAGACGGACATTTTGCACAAACCTAATAGCGGCTTTTTCCCCTTACGGGGGCCGCTAAAAATACTTAAAAAGCGAAGTTGAGTGAAATTGCATTTAATAAGTTAGATCAATAATGTACCGCTTTACCTATCCCTTAGTCTGTTGGACAGTTGGGGCACCATGCAAGACTCGTCGACTGTCTTTCTCCATTCCGCTCTGTCTGTTGCCTAAGTTAGAACCTCTCCATTCTTTTATGTTGTTCTCCCATCGCTTTCTGTCTGCCTCTTCTTCTTTTTCCTGGTGCTGTTCCCTGTAGGAAGGTCTTTGGAAGCCCCGAAGATCTTGTAATATGACCATTGATTTTTAGCTTGCGTTTTTTACGATAGTTAGCAGGTCAACATGGGGCATGGGGTCCAATCGCTGCAGTGACCCTGGCTCTAATCTCTTTTGTTTGTGATGCGGTCTTTGAATGTGATACCTAGGATCCTTCTGTAGCATCTTAATTCCATTGCTAGGATCCTCCTCTCTAGCTCTGCTGTAACATAATAGTATTATATGTACATTTGCACACTAGCGCGTTAGTGCAACACCGCTTGTGTTTTACGTAATAAATGGAGTTCCTAATATGTCTTCCCTCTTAAACACTAGTTTGTTATTTGTGTACTACAAATATTCTACATCTGCAGTCAGCGTTCAAGACTCACAAGCATATAAAAGTGTGGCCATGACCAGGGAGCGCATCAGTCTGATTTTGGTCAATAGTTTAGTACAAATCAAAATTGACAATTACCACTAATTAGACTAATTGATTAACTTTTTTTTTTAATTTGTGTTGTAATCGACACTAAATAGGCCTAATTTCGGAAAGTTTCAACTTGATCTGAGAATATGTGGCATTTTACGTCTCGAGGTAAAATCTTTTCCTTTTGCAACTTCTTCTGTAACTTAAGCGACCAATCCTTGATACACAGCTGCGATCACGGATTGGTCATATATATGTGCTATTGCACTTTCACCCTTCTTTCTATTCCTTTTGTATATAGGCATCTGCAATCCGGAACCCTTCCATTATGTTCGATCCCCACCTGGTTCTATCCAAACAAAAATCCAGTGCCACTTATTCCCAACTGTTAGAGTCGTAAAGAACTTGTCGCGTTTGCATACATCAGTCTGCCTTAAAAGTTATCGACTATCGGCTTTCCTGCCTTCTGTTAGATCACTCACTATACTTACTCGACTTTGTAGAGTTCTTGCTCAGGTAACCCATTCCATGCTCTGATAGCACTAGGGAAGAAGGACCATTTGTACAAATTTGTCCTAGCATATGGAACGAGGAATGTGCCTTGATCTTTATGTCCTTCTGAGTACCGGGTATTTTATTATATTTATTTTGATTTATTGTCTTGCATCTAGTCATGCACGTTAACCAATGACTAAAAGATTATACTTTTTATGATACCTCTTTTTGTATTAAACAAGAAAGTATATTTTTTTAAATGCTACTTTGGAAAAAAAAAGGCTTATATTATCTTCTTCTTATCTTATATAATACAGACGTTACTTCAAAAAAGAAGATGATTACGTCCTATGCGTCATGCATTCAGTCATGCATATTTACCAGTGACTTAAATTCTGCCAATTTATTAGTTTGGATCAGCCATGTAATTAAATCTGTAATAGATCTAGATTTGTGGTCTTCAACCGGGGGGGGGCGATTTTTTGGGGATATTGGGGAGGGGGGTTGCTGGGATTCAAAGGACGTTAAGGGGGCGCTAGGCATGAAAAGGGGGCGTAGAGATGAAAGGAGAAACTAGAGGTGTACTAAAACAAAATTAATGCTGGCAAACTAATTAAAAAAAAGAAGACTTCTAATTTAAAAACAGAAACAACGTTAGAAATAGAGTACGGAGTCAAGAATCCTCTTTTTCTATGTTTAATTTCTTACTCTGTAGCTTTAACCGGGAGGTAACTCTTGTCTTTAGTTCTTGCGCGTGTAAACGTTTTTGCTTTGATAAACAAACTAGGTAATACGATGTTTAGATTTTATTTTTATTATCTTTATATGTTAATATATTCATATGTAGATTTTAGTTTTAAAAAACACTAAAGTTAACATTCAAGAGAATAATTTAAACTTTTTTTTTTAACAATGAAAAAAAAAACATGCATTGAAAAAGTCGGTCATGAGGAAGACTCGAACGTATTCCAACACCAAACTCTCTCAAAGTTTGATTGCTTTGCCACCTGATAAAACTTATTCCAATGTTCTACTTTGAATGACGACATCTTCAAATTAGGTTATGACACCAAGTCGGCTTCACAAACATGTAACAGAAAAGTGCATTGCTTTTTTGTTTTTTGCACACAAAAAATATGATATTTGCATGATTTTTTGAAAATTGATGAAAACTAAATTAAAATTGTTAAAAATTTATTTGTGAAACAAAAATACTTTATTGTTTGGTTAGTGAATTATATAGTTATGTAACTTATTATGACATATGGGGCACCATCATTTGGACGCTAAAAAGACTCCATAAGCAATATAGAAACAAGAAAATCCAGGTCTATCCACTATTCATTTTGTGACTTGTGATACAAAGGCAACATCTTCTTACAATTTTTGCCCACAATTTAATTCCTATCTATATATTATTTCTCAAAGTAAGAGGTCAAACGTGCAACAACATGCAACAACAAGTAAAGAGGTCATTTCTATTTTTAGCTCCATTAATAATTTTTTTATAATGCGAAAAATTAGAACCATATTTAAAACTCGAATTATTTATGTATTTAATAGTCAAAGAGAAAGGTTTTCTAGAGCGTAAATTATTTATAATTCTCTTTTAAAAAAATCCATAAACTTGCAAAAGACCTTTAATGCGAGTATTTGTGGACAATAGTGGTGGAAAAAAAAATCATTAGCAAGGTTAGAGAGACAAATGGAGTTTTGTTCTTCGACTTTTTAAAAATTATATTTTATCTTTTCAGTCTGTAGTGTGCTATTGTGTTTGTAATTGAAGATTGTGTTCAACCATATGCCAAAGACTTATTTCCCTTACAGCTTGATGGTTAACAGCGTTATAAATGACTATATTTTGTTAAAAATGTGTTTGATTTCTTTTAAAGCAATAGCTTAACAGAGAAATAATTATAGGGATGTTAAATCGACAGGATGGCGCGGGGAATCTGTTGTAAGTAATAAAATGGCTTAATTTAATAATTTTTACACTTTAAATTAGAGCGGGTACTATAAAATTGCGTGTCCTATGAAATGCGGGCCCCACTGCGGTCGCCGGCCCTGGTAAATAGCGGCATATGCTATGCCGCCGGTCAACTAGTTTCAATATAATTATAACAATTCTTATCTTAAATAATACAGACGTTACTTCAAAAAAGAAGATGATTACATCCTACGCGTCATGCATTCAGTCATGCATATTAACCAATGACCTAAATTCTGCCAAGTCACTGGTTTTCCTGGCTAGCTCAGGCAAACCATTCCATGCTTTAATCGCACTAGGAAAGAAAGAGCATTTGTACAGATTTGTCCTAGCATATGGGATGAGGAATGTGCCTTTATCTTTGTGTCTTCCTCAGTATTTTATTAAGTTTTGTTTTTGTATTTGAAGATTATGCTTCAGTGTATAATTGCTACTTTACTCTTTCGAGTCTTCTATCCTGAAGGCTTTCTAAATTTAGTGATTTTACTAAAGGTGTTACTCTAGTCAAATGTGAACCTTTCGTTTGCTTTGAATCTCATTGCTCTATTTTGTGTCTTTTCCAGTTCTAAATAAAATAATTAATAAATAATAATTCTAAATAAAATAAAAACTTATGCCGAAAAAAAATCACATCTTTCAACAGTTTTGTAAAACAAATGATGAGCAACATGTTAAACTCTTATAATACACGGAGATTCACTTCATTTCGAAAGAGTGTTGCATTGCTCGTTTTGTTAAGCTTTTTAATACAAATTTGTTTTCCATTTTAGATTCATCGGTTAGTCATGACTTTAAAGAAGGCTAAAAAAATATTTTTTTTACATTGTAGGTATCTAAACCATCCTCTGATAGAGAGGAATGAAATTTGATTTCATTGATTAAATCGTAAACTCTTTTATTGAGATATTTAAAGGGTTTTACAATCTCGCATAACTTATTTGTTACGTAATAAATTACTGCCTAAGAAAATCGATATCTACTCAATTCACTTAAAATGCTCTATGAAGAAATGACGATTCTCTTCTTGAATACAATAAATTTCTAAAAATCAATATAAATGACCAATTTTAAACATCTGTTACTGTTCAAATGAAGTTGCTTAAAAAAATAGATTTACAAAAAAATACAATAAATGTCTTAGGAAAAATAATGGGAGGCACAATAGAGATATGGCTGCATTTTAATGTTATTGTAAACTACAAAACTGTGGTCGAAAATGGAATAGTTATTAGCTTTTCCATCAACATACATGTTGTGAGCCAGCTCTCCCAGAGCTATTTGTGTGTATTTTTATTTTTACTACTTGTATAGGCTAATACTAGCCTAACTAGGCTCATAGACATGAATAAATATATACTGCAAAAAGGAAGTAACTTCATGTACCTTGAAAACATGTATATCTATTGAATTTGGATTTCCAAATTATGAAACATTAAAAAATTGCATGATCTTCAGTCTTAGAGATTAAACAAAATTTATAGATATAAAATAAAGTACACACAATTGCAATTCACACATTTTCGTTTCATAAAACTCTCTTATTGGCCAGTCTATATTTATCCATTTCTATGACTAGGCTGTATACTTGTACTTCCGCCTATTATTATATGGATTAGGGGGAAGTAGGCCTACTATAAATATTAAAGTCAACGCTGCTTCCTGTAGGGCTTACTATTGACCAGTGGACTGTTGACCAGTGGTCATACTGTGTGACAAGTGACGGTTATGACCTGTGGTCTTTTGAAACTTGTATTGAATCTTGTTAATTATTCTTTATCTAGGACAGCCTGTAAGTTTAAAAAAATATTGTATTCTCTATTTTAACTTTGTAGTAAAAATTATTATTATGCCTATGGTTATTACTTCGATGTGGGTGGATTAGCGCCATCGCATTATCGGTTAGTTAATTAATCATTATCTTATGTAATGGGATCGGAAGCAAGTTTGTTTTCAAAAAATGGCCGCGCCCGACCTAGCGCTATCAAGATGGCGGTTTCTAATGTTTCTGTCATAGACATATATAAATATAGATTGGCCATTAAGAGAGTTTTATGAAATGAAAATTTGTGACTTGCAATTGTGTGTACTTTATTTTTATGTCTATGAGTTTTGTTTAATCTCTAAGACTGAAGATCATGCAATTTTTAAATTTTTCATAATTCGGAAATCCGAATACAATAGATATACATGTTTTCAAGTTACATAAAGTTACTTCCTTTTTCCAGTCTATATTTATTTATGTCTATGCGTATTTCTTAAACTAAGTGAAATTTTTAAAAACATTTTGTTAAAAGAACGTTACTGACTGAGTTAACGGAGTATCTTGACTCTATACTCGATATACTCTCAGTTAGTTTTGTCAACTGTGCGTTGATCAGCGAAAACTCTCCTTGCAAAGAAAAAATAAGTTTTTGGGCAGCCCTAGGTAATAAGTAATAGATCTCACATTTTTTGCAAAGCTTATTTCATCTCACTGTCTTTTCTATTAAAAACAAACAAAAGTCTGTACATGTTATTTCCTACACATCCATTCTCTGATTAAGCTGACATTTTGCACAATTATTTCTTTTACATGACTGGGCAAGAATCAATATAAAAAAAAACATAAACATAAATAAATATAGAATGGAAAAAGGAAGTAACTTCATATAACTTGAAAACATGTATATCTAGATTGTATTCGGATTTCCGAATTATGAAAAATTTAAAAATTGCATGATCTTCAGTCTTAGAGATTAAACAAAACTCATGGACATAAATAGAGTACACACAATTGCAATTCACAAAATTCATTTCATAAAACTCTCTTATTGGCCAGTTTATATTTATGTCTATGGAAATACGAAAAGGGCGGAGGAGATAGATTATTTATTTGTTTCTTCGATTAAATTCTTAGCCTTGTTTTTTAAAGTTAACTCCCCCCCCCCCTTTTTTGTCCTCCTTTCTGTCCTTCTTTGGGAATGCAGACGTCTGGGTAACCTAGCCTATATATAACTCCCATCTCGAAAGGCGATGGGTGTCGCCAAGATGGCTTTATGAACTATTTCTACCTGAGTAGGGACAAAATCGAATGTGGCGAAACATACCAATATTGGAACGGCTACCCAGACCGAATTTTGGGATTTAAAGAGGTTCTGACTTACTTTGTTCTGTCGGATTCCAATTTGGGCAACTTTTAATCCCGTGGGTTGCAAAGCACTTAAGTTACATCTTACGTCTTATAGGCCTACACGCTTAACGGCTGTCTATGTCGGCTCTGTCTAAATTGTTGGTGAAGACGGGTGTCTGTGCTAGGGGGGGGCAGGTCTATGTGGTAGATGTGACAACTGACTAAAAGTAAAAAAAAAGTAAAATTCCCCTTTCAGACCTTGTGGTCTATAGGGCAGATGATGTAAAGGTCATCTGATTCTGTGGCTTACGGTTAACTAGGGTGTCATGTGGCCAGCACAACGACCAACCGCCTTTTCCCCAACTAATATCAGGTACCCATTAGAGCCGGGTGTACTCAAAGGCGCCCAAGGATCCCGAAATAAAAATCACAGTCTTCACCAGGATTCGAACCAGGGACCTCCGGTTCAGAAGCCAAGCGCTTTACCGCTCAGCTACCGCCCCTCCGACAACTGACTACTGGGGTGGAAATGGGGTTGCTTCGGATTCCTGACGTGGTCATGTGATGTCTGAACAACAAAGAGGAGAATGGCCATATCTTCGTATATTTCCACTGCTGTTTGCTCCACTGTTTCAAGATCCATAATATATAATATTTTATTTAGTTTCCAAAAATGAAAGGGCGGAGAAGACTCGTTTTGGCCTGTGTAAGAGTGGATCTAGATGTATCGCTAGACAACTCAAGCCTATTACAAGGAACAACACATGGCAGTCTATTCATCTTTTATAGCAACAAGTCACATTGGCATAGCAAGGTGCTCAATACACAGGTCCGGTAAACTAGAGCTTTAGTGCTGTTAGTCAGCAATATGTTGTCCCAGACTCTTTTCTGCAACCGTGACATGGTGGCCATTGCCTTGGCTATCCTGTTGTTAATGTCATTATCCAGTAGAGTGTTGTTGGATATGATGGAGCCAAGGTAACGTGGTCAACATACTCATGGCAGGAAAAAAAGCTGAATGTCTTCCACCTCCGATGCATAAGGCGGATCTTTAAAATAAGGTGGCAAGATAAGATAACCAACGAGGAAGTGTTACAAAGAGCAGGTTGCCAGGACATCCGCTCTGTTATCAGCAGCAGACGCCTTGGCTGGCTTGGCCACGTTCGTAGAATGCCAGTAGGTCGACTCCCACAGGATATTCTGTATGGCGATCTAATAGAAGGCAGAAGAGCCGCTGGTCGTCCACTCTTACGTTATACAGATGTATGCAAACGGGACATGAAGCTCTTTAAGATCGACACCAGCAACTGGGAAGAGGTGGCACAAGATAGATCCACTTGGAGAGAGAGCATAAAGAAGGGGTCTTTGATTGCAGATGCCATACACAACAGAAGCAGAAAGAAGGGTGAAAGTGCAACGGCGCCTGGTGACTACATATGCCCAACCTGCGATCGCAGCTGTGTATCAAGGATCGGCCTCTTTAGTCACACAAGAGCTTGCAAGGGGAAAAGATCGTCTCTAGAGACGTAAAAATGCCACAGACATTGGCATAGCAATTCGAGCCTATTACGCACAAAGGAAAAACAAGTGGGAGTCTAATTCATCTTTTATGTCAACTAGTCGACATATCGACTACATACTAGACTAGCCCTAGAGCTATCTGACCAATTCAATACACTTACATAATATTTTACTTGGTAACCAACAATGAAAGGGCAGGGCAAGTCACATTTGGCCTGTGTAAAAGTGGCTCTAGGTGTATCCTTGACTATCAGATGTGTTATTTGTTCGCTAGACAATGCAAGCCTATTACGCACAAAGGAAAAACACACGAGAGTCTGTTCAATTTTTATAGCAACTAGTCGACTTATCAACTACACAGTAGACTAGCCCCATAGCTAGCTGACCAATTCAATACACTTATATAATATTTTACTTAGTAACCAACAATGAAAGGGTGGGGTAAGTCACATTTAGCCTCTGTAAGAGTGAATCTAAGTGTATCTTTGACTATCATGCGTTTTGTTTGTTCGTTAGACAATTAACTCTTTCTTTCCGCAATTATTTACCACATTCTGGTAAAATCAACGTCAGTATCGCCGGTTAGGAGAGAAAGAGTTAACTCATGCCTATTACGTGCAAAGAAAAACACATGAGAGTCTATTCAACTTTTATAGCAATTAGTCGACTTATCGACTACACAGTAAACTAGCCCCAGAGCTATCTGACCAATTCAATACACTTATGTACCGTATGTTAAATAGAATAGAAAACAAAACGTAACGAAATAGTCAGAAAGAGACAAAGATAGAAGAACATTTCTTATTTCCTACGCTAGAACAAATTCTTACAAGTTCTCCTTCCCTACTGCCATTAGAGAATTGAGTGGGTTGCCTGAATCAGCCAACAAAACCAACGACTTAGCAGTGTGTGTGTATTATTAAGTCTGTGGCTTGAAGTCTCGTAGATTTACTTTTTATGGGTTCCAGCTACTAACAAAACAAAAAAAAAAACATTGCTAGGCTCAAATCGTACGGTAACTATTGTCTTGCCTTAGAATTTACGGATTGTTGGCAATTGTAGACTTGCTAGGGACATTAGAATTGGCGATGAAAAGCTATACCACTTGCGAATAGTGGACGCTGAACTAGAACTAGATGGCTTGACTCTAGCAATGGAATTGAGATGCTACAAAAGGATTCTATGTATCTCATACAAAAACCGAATAAAAAAACGAAGATACAATATATTAGAGAAAGGATTAGTACGGCGATTTGACCCCACGATGACCTGCTGACTAGTGTAAAGAAGACGCAAACTAAAACTCTGGGATTGCAAAGACCTTCCTTCAGTGAACAGTACCAGGAAAAAAAAAACGAAGAGGCGGACAATCAGAAAAAAATAACATCATCTTTTGTAAAATTAAAACTGTAGGCGTATTCTTCCCTAGTAGTCTCTATAATATATTATATTTGTTGTGAAAGTTGGACGCTGAACGCTGAGACTGAAAGAAGAATCCAAGCCTTTGAGTATGGGTCAAGTTATACAGAAAAGCTCTGAGTATCAGATACCAGGAAAAGAAAAACAAATGAGTTTGTGCTGTTACCAGTCCACATTCTGGCAGGCAAAAAAAAAGTAGGCTACTCCTCAATACCGTGAAGATGGGAAAGCTGAGCCTGTTTGGTCATACATGACTCGTCCTTCTTCAAGGTACAGTGGAGGGAGCACGAAAAAAGAGGTCGACCAAGGAAAAGCTTGGATAATTTAAAAGAATGGTTCGGGTCTCTCTTGATGTCCTGCTATGAACAGCTGATGACTGGGTATTCGGTTACGGAAACTGTCACAGCACCCCTACGACGAAAGTCAATTGAACAAGATGGGAAGAGGGGTGTTTTAAATTCACTATTGGCTACGCTCATTTTTTTTAACGAAGAGAGGGTTTTAATCCTCAGAATTTCCCAAAGGGGGGATTTTAAACTTAATTATGCTCTCACCAAAAAAAAAAAAAAAGATTGCTTTTACCATACGTTCGTAAACTAAAAATTAATAATTTACGTTACCTATCTACCTATCCAGTGGCGTAGCATCCATGGCGCGAAGGGGTTCAATGAACCCGGGCCCACGACCATTAGGTGCCCACAGCCTGTGGCGAGGCAGTAGTGGTGCAAAAAGGTTCATTCCGCTTGGGCCCTTGACCAGTTGGGGCCCATGGCTGATGACCAGTCGGGGCCCACGAATAATGACCAGTGGGAGCCCACGTAGGAGCCTGGGATGACCTCAAAGTGAACTAAAAAAAAGAAACACCTTTAAGTCGTTGAATTCCGTTAAGAAGTTGTACAAACATCGACTTTTATGACTCTGTTACATATTGTCCTGACTGAATCAAACGATATGACATTGCTACTTATAAAAAGGTACACTACTTGCACTGGAATGTCGTTTGGTAAATGTACCCATACTTTCATATTGCATATTTTGTCCCAAACTACCACAAATTCTTTTCATTGGTGAAGGGAGGGGTCCACCTAGAAATTCTTGAACCCGGGCCCACGGGTGCCTTGCTACGCCACTGTACCTATCCCTTAGTCAGTTATACCGTTGGGGCACCAAGCAAGACTTGTAGACCATCTTTCTCCATTCCTCCCTATCCTTTGCCCTGTTTAAAACCTCTTTCAATGGTAGGCCCGTCCATTCTTTGATGTTATCTTCCCACCGTTTTCTCTGTCTGCTGCTTCTTCTTTTTTCCTGGTACTGTTTTCTAGAGGAAGGTCTTTGCGAGTCCCGAAGATCTTGTTATATGGCCATGCATTTTAAGCTTTCGTTTATTCACAGTAGTTAGCAGGTCATCATCGGGTCCGATATACGTTAAAATTTAAAATACAAAAAAAGTAATAGATCTATTTTTTTTTTTCAAAAAGGTGCAGGCACGCCGTACCGGTGCTAACCGTTGCCGTTACAAAAAAGACATGTAGATCTATAAGTGTAGGCCTATATAGAAATATAGAAATAATTATATAATAATATAATAATAATTATATATAGATCTATGGATCTAGATCTCTATCAAGATCTGTATTCATAGACTTAGACATGTCTCACAGTCTATGTCTGTAATCTAGATCTATATTAGATTATACTTCGCGGTTTCCAAGATAAGAGAGTCAAAAGATAGGAATTTAACACTTTTCCGAAACAAATTAAGAATCTAAATCTCTTACCTTACTGTAACTATTCAAGACAGTTTAGACAGGTATCATAGTCCTACACTGACTACTCCGTAGTGTATGCTGTTATCTCTGGACTAGTCTGTCTAGAATCTTTAGATTTAGAGCTACGTCTAGATCTAATTCAAGTCAAAGGTATTGTGATAATTGTCTCAATCTATTTATTTAGAATTTAGATCTATGCTTTTTTTTTACTTTCGATTTGATTTATTATTTTATTATTTATTGTTGTGAGTTTTAGTTTTAGTCACTCACTGTCTCAGTTTTTGGACGCTTACTGTAGATCTAGATTCTACTTCAAAACAACCAAACTCATCTTTAGCTTCTAGATTCTATAAAAGAATCTAGATAGAATCGGCAACAGATCTCAAAATAGTCATTTTCATATAAATATAATAAATAGCTAGTTTAGATTTATTAATAGATCATCATCTATATCAGATCGAGTTTTATTAGATCTAGTAGACTAGAGATCTAGATCTAATCTCTATTATTAATCTAGATCTAATAGAATTCTAATTCTAAATTGTACAATACTAGATCTCATGTAATATTAATAATTATATTAATAATAGTCATAGACTATTAGATCTATATTATACTATATAGATGTAGCCAATTTTGGCAATAGAATCTAAAACAATTTGTCACACTACAGCCACATTAGACTAAGTAAGAAAGACTTACTGACTTACAAATCTAGATCTAGTGAATCTAGTAACTAAATGTATTTAATATTAATATTAGATTTCACCCAGTAACTATAGCAGAATGGTTATTGTCTAGAATCTGGATCTAGTCTAAATTAAGTCAAGTGTTAGAGAATAGTCAGAGTAGAGCCAACTTGTGACTCTCAACTTGTAAGTTTTCAGGCATTCCCCTCCAAAAATAAAAAAAAAAATTACATCCCAGCCCAAACCACAATACACAGCATGGGTGGGTGTGGGCAAGGTTCTGTCGGTTCACTTTTTTTTTTCAGAGACTGACATGTACAAAAATATCTGAATATCAATATCATTGTTATACACATCTTAGTTTTCCATGCTTGTACACAGCTCCATCCATCCATCCCAATGATGCTAAACCCCATTAAGGGCTCTGACCTGCCTCAACTCACCTCTCATTCAGATCTTCCCTGAGCCTTTCATCTCTACACCTGAACCCCAAGCTGTTGTAGATCTGCCTCAACATCATCAATCCATAGCATTCAGGGATCGCCTTTGGGTCGCCTGCCTTTTAAGAATTTTTGCATGTATACAATTTTCGCTGGCATTCTTTCAAGGTGACTTGCACAAAAATGTAGTCTGTTATTTTTTTATTGCTGTCACGATCGGCGGATCTCCATACAATCTTGTACACCACTCAGTTTACAATTTCTTTTCATGACGAGTGGAAATATTTATTAATCAACTTTGAGCAATGTAATAAAGAGCAATATTCTATTTTGTAACATTTCATGATGATCCAAAACTATTTGACCATTCGACACTTCACCAAAGTTATTTTCTTCAAGTCTTGATAATGTCTTGTGCTATGAGCACATATATCATATTGTTACGAACTTCACTTCTCAGGCCTTCTGCAAACACTGCTTAACATAAATACAGCACATCTAATGCAAGAACTTAACAAGAGCTTCATGAATAACAGTGGCGGTTTAATGACAAACACACAACACCACAGCCAATACGACACAATTGGCTCCACTATCTACAAATGCTAAGAACAATACAACTGCCTAACTAACACAAGTCTCCTGTAAAAACGCGTCTCTGCTACATTTTTCAAGACTGTTCATTCACACACAGTTCTAACTGCACGCTTGCTATCTGCTGGACTTCACTGTACAACTCTCCAACACACAGAAATCACACATAGTCCTCGCCCGTTAAAGCTCGGGTCATGCGCAGATCACAGGTCACAGGGACAGTAGTTGGTTGACCTGTGTGACTAGTCGCCTAAGCATGTATCAGTGGGTCTCACACGTACACACATTTTAATGCGCCACTGGAGATGTAACAATATTTTAACTGTAAATGGACCTTGTTTTTAGTGACCTGGCTGTATGAGATTTAGCTTCTGAGATATGAATGGAGAATGACCCTTGAGGGATTATGGGCGTGACATGGCCTAAATTGTGGCAATGTGCAAAAATCCTAAATATGAAATACCATATATGTAAAAAGAATACATGGTAGAAAAAATAAAACGCAAATGTGCTTTCCTTCACATGTATTAAAAAGTAAAAATAGAGTTTATATAAAATAAAATTGTTTACTATAATTATTTTCACGTTTTTGTATTTAAAATTTTACCATCATTCTTGATTGTCTTCCTTTTTGTCTTTAAATCTTTAGAGCATCAAGTCTTGCACATTTTCATGGCTCATTTTCTCTCTTCTCATTTTTCATTCATATTGTTTTTTTTTCCAATTCTCCAAACAAGGCTTATCTCCCCTTAGGTTAGTACATGTTTTATAAAAACAAAACTAATTATGACTAATTGGCTAAAATTTGATTTGAGCGATTTCCTTTTTTTTCTGTCAAGAATGAGCTTGTGTGCACAATTTTATGACGATAGGATGAGTAGACGTGATTGCTAATTGCATTGCAAAAATCCAAACAGATAAGGAAGATAAAAAAAAAAAATTACTCCAGCGCTCACCTCAATTATTGATTGGTTTTGATGACATACTTCTCCTGGACCCACCATAGTCAGATTAATTAAATTTGATAAAACACTGTTGTTTTTTTGTTGTTTTTTCAAAAACTCCTGGCTTGTTACAGGATGTAGACTTTGAAATAAGGGGAAGTTGTGGATCTATAATGAGAGCAAGAAGATGGTATCTGAAAATTTCTATTCATAGTACTACAGGTTTTTTTTTGTCATTTCTCTTTTGAGCTGCTGATACTTGCAGTGGCTCTACTACACAAACAACAGAACTGTAATGCTGAAGCTGGCCCTTCATGGTCAAAGGTCACATCTCATCACAAGGATGGCTGGGGAGCTGCATGTTTACCTTGAAATGCTGCACTTTCTGGGACATGTGCGGGTTGAAATGGATTCAGCTTGGCATGCGTTAGCTCTCAATATTCTTTTTTTGCTTGTTAATTTACCCAACCCTTGGCTACTCGATTTTCAGAGTTGTAAGGGTTAATTAATGTTTTTACAGGAAATGATTGGATAATGAGTGAACAAAAAGAATATACTTGTTGTTGGATATTTTGTCATGTTGTTCTAGATCGCTTAATCCAATCTCCCCTACATGCATATATATAAGCTCAAATGACAGGAAAAATAATTAAAGCTTCATTTTCATTTTCACTCATTGGATAAGACAATACATGAATATAAAAAAAAAATTAGTCAATTCATCACTGGTAATTAGTTTTATACTAATAAGGGAAATTGATAATTCAGCATTCATGTGGCTAAACATGTAGTGTTTTATTGCTTAAATAATTGTTCTTGTTTTGTTTTTTCCAACACCCATTCTCGGTTAAAGTTGAACAGGTATTTATTGCTCCTAACAAAACATGAAGCATTAATATACTAACAAATTAGCCAATTATTTTCTTTGATATTGAATAAGGGACATAACTTTTACTTTTTTAGACTGGGAGGTTAAGCCTCTTGCTCAAACCATGGTCCTCGACACAATTACCACAAGTTTACTTTATATCATCCAGTACACTATAAAGAGCTTGTCTTTATTTTCAGATGCTGTGTCCTATTCTTAGAAGGCTTCTCATTTCATCATATAGGCTTCGTGCTGAAGTAGCGAGTTACTGTACAGTCCCAGACAATCCAAACATGATGACCATTAAAGAAGGTGACTTAGCTTTGCTACATTTGCATTGATGATGTTTAGATATTGTAAAAAATTCACCTTTCTGACCTTGCGATCTATGAGGCTATCTATGTATATAATTCTCAAAGTCGACAAGTTCAAAAGTTCAAACACACAAGCAAGTAAAAAGGGAAGATCCCATGGCGCAGCATGGTGTGAATGGAAAATGGTGTATCCAAATCCGCACTATTTTCATTCACAAAGTAGCATAGCATATGGCGCTATTTTGTGAATGAAAGTGGTGTATATAATTCTCTTCTTCTCAATTTGTCATAATATTAAAAGTAGTATTTCCAGATTATTGTGTCGTAAGACTCTTGAAACTAGAACGACAATACACAGATTGAGTCTACTCTCAGGTTTGACTTTAGAAGTTAGCGGTGTCATGTGGCCAGCACAACGACCAACCACCTTTACTTCTACTTTTCCCTGACTAATGTCAGGTACCCATTAAAACTGGCTGGACTCGGGTCATCTGTTTTTCTGTGGGTCATGGATAATGAGTAAGCATGTGGCCAGCACAATGACCAACTGCCCTTATTTTGTTCCCAGCTAATGTCAGTTACACATTACAGCTGGCTGGACCTCATGGGTCCCGTAAGATCCCAAAAGTAAAAATCCCAGTCTTCACCAAGATTTGAACCTGGGACCTTGGTTTGGAAGCCAAGTGCTTCACCACTTTGCCTCCTATATAATTACATTTTATTTCTACAATGTTTGGATATCAAATGACTAAAAATGTAAATGTGTATCATGTCGCAAGGAGGCTAGAAGTGTTAGTTCATCCATTTCTATTATCCTTTTGTTTGTACTTGCATACTGATGAACGAGACTTCCGTTCATTATCTTTCCTATTAACAAATATCATGTCTGTTTTCTAATTTATTGCTTTTCAGTGCGAGACAGTTTGATGAACATGGTGGGAGTCAGAAAAAAATGGATGTAAGTTGATATTTGTTTTAAATAAATGGTTATATAATTTTTGTATAGATCAGTTTTGATATGTAGGTCACATCTGGGGCTGCGCAGTCACTGGAAATACTGCTACTGCATTCTTCACTAATCTTCCAACTTGAAGACAAGCCTTATTATTGTTTTTTGTGCTCTCATCTTAAAGATTTTAAATTCCCTTGATGCTATTCTGTGTGGGCTATTCATTAAGACGTTTGGAATTGGACTTAATAATCGTCTCTTCTAAAGGATTGTTTAAAAATCCTGGGAATATAAAAAAAAGTAAAGTTCTCCTTTCAGACCTTGCAATCTATGGGGCAGATATAGTTAACGAAGGTGGCCAACACAAGGATCAACCTCCTTTACTTTTACATTTTCCCCAACTAATGTCAGGTATCTAATAGAGCTGGGTGGACTCAGAGACGCCCTAAAGTGCATGAAAGTAAAAAATCACAGGATTTGAACCCGGGACCCCAGGTTTGGAAGCTAAAGACTTTACCACTGAGCCACCACTTCTCCTAAGACCTAAATATCATCTGCCCTATAGTCTGTATGGGGAACTTTACTTTAGTTTACTTTTTTAGAGTATTCTATTCTTTTAAATTCTTTTCCATTATATGCGCTGATAAAATTTGTACAACTTACTTTTGTAAGCCTAAGTACTAATAAGAAGAACATGATTCCAAATTTGAATTTGACCGTCAGGAAATGATTAACTTATATTTATTTTTCTTTTTAAGCGTTGAAGAGACCAAAGTAACTGGTGTTATGCAAAAGGTTGTCAGTGACCAGTCATTATTGCCTAAACGCAAGCCCAGTGACAGCTATGTGCAAGCTGTCATTCCACTCAGTGACCCAGATAATAATGTTCGAGACAAGTACATCACATTTGCTAAAAGAATCCGATTTGGAAGACTTTTGGAAGATTTTGATTCACTTGCAGGTAAATCATTACAAATGCACTACTGAGAGGACAAGAATGTTCTTTACTCTGTATCTTTGTAATTCTTTTCAAACATCACAATAACATGTTGTATCTTTAGTGGCTGAGAAGGAAAAAAAAACTTAGCTACCTGTCAGGTTCAAGTTTGAATCTGGACTCGGCGTATGTAGTATGCACACACACACACGTCTTCTAGCCACTGTTTCGCTGCTGAGCTGTGAGCTCTTTTGCAGACTGTGCCTAGGAAAACCCGTGTGCTGTTCTTTTCAGTTGTTCAGCACTGCCATAAGGGGGTTTTTAATGTTGGGCAGTAGTGGATAAAGGAGGGGCACTCAAAGAGGATATGGTTTACAGTTTCATATGTGTCTACAAAAGAGATAGGACCACATGCAGCTTATAGCATTAAAGATTGCACGGTTAAAAAAACTTGCACTGCACAAACGAGACCATTTATTATAGAAGGCCCGAAATGTTTACTTGTTGTCCTAGACAAGTCCCTCGTCATTAAAAAATGGAGACTCTTTCCTATCCATATTTTGAGAACTTAAAAAAATACATTCAAAGTTTGTGGAAGCTCCACACAGTACACACAATATAAAGATTACTCTCATATCATGCACCCCTGGACTTGCACTTTAGAAATGCTATGACAGTTCATGTAACCAAATCCCTCCACTTTTCCTGGTCGGCAGTAGGATACGAGGAGAGAAGCTGTTCCATTCTTTTACATTGTCTAGCCAGCAATTCTTGGAAGACCTTTTCGTTGTACTTTCTCCACTTTTCCTTGAAGGATGACTTTTAACATTGAGTCATGTCTTACAATATGACCAAATCGGTTCGTCTCTTAACAGTATTGAAGGGGGTTTCTTCTTTTTGCCAGCCAGAGTTTTGATTTGTAAAATGCAGTGGTGATGGAAATGCAAAGCAAAACTGGTTGGTGTGGAATTGAAATTATTTAAATTTTCTTCTCTAAACACAAAAAGGTCACTTTCAGTGTTGTGATACTAAATGTACATTACATTTTATGGTTTCTAATGCAAAATAAATATTATGCGGTCAGCTTAAAGCTTTGAAAAAATCATAAAAACATTGTTTACTTTTTCTCCCAGGGCTTATCTGTTACAACCATAACTTAAACCCTGCTCTTGGACCTGACCAGAAGTCTCCTTATGCCTTTGTAACTAGGCTTGTGGATCGTATTGGTTAGTATGGCTGGAGACTTGTGTGTTTGTAATTACAAGTTATTATTTTATGTTATAATGCTACTTGACTTATTAATTTTCTGTAATTGATTTTAATAACTGTTACTGTCATAAAAAAATCACAAGGATGCTATTTAAATAAAACTTGGGTCCTAGAGTCTAAATTAAGTTAATTTTTTTTTTTGAAGTTGTTGAAAGAAAAATACTCATGTGTTGGTCATTATGTGAATTTATTTCAGTTTTTACAAAGCTTGTATCAACTCTTGTCTGTTTGTCTGGTAAAAAGTTTGTACATGTTATTTCTCCCATGCCTATTCTCAGATCAATTTGAAACTTTGCACAAGTGTTCATTGGCCTAAACTAGACATGAATCAAAACAATAGCCAATTAGTCAATAAATAACTAGTAATTGAAATTATTTTCTTGATACCTACAAGGGAGACTAGTCCCCCTAAATATTTGTTAATGCTATTTTTCCCATACGCAGTATCAAGTTGATACTTTTAAACAATTGTTTATTGTCATCAATTAATTTGTTTCATAACAAATAAAGGAAATAAGTTCTATATTGTTGAAAGATATACTTTTGTAGTAATGGAGGAGATCTTCCCATTAGATAAGCTTTTTTTTTTTTTTTTTTTGTATTTTGCTAGTTGAAATGTTCCTTACAGAGAATTCAACTCAGAGTTGGACACATATCTTTAAATTATCACCTTAACAGAATGAAATATTGTCACATTGCCCCTAATTTATCAGTGTATATCTCTCCGTACAGAGCAGTCGCCTACCAAGCTTTTATCACCGTACAGAGATATCATCCTAGATGGTCAAGTGACTTGGGTTGGCCGTTCGTCTATGGAATGTACAATGAATATAAAACAGGTTTGTTTCTTTAGCTTTAAGCTTTTCTTATTTGGTAGCATTTGTCATTTGAAGTACTTATTGGTTTAATTTAAAAGTTGGGTTTAAGTCTTGGAATCTAGTGAAGTCAAAAGTGTTCACTAGCATATTATTTTCCGTTCCAAAAGGAAGTTATCTACCTTGCCTTTTGTTTCTACTTCAGGAAATAGATGGGGAGTTGGCCAAAGTGATAACAGCTCGATATCTGTTTGTGGCAGTGCTGTCAGAGACAAATACGTAAGTACTAGTGTGGTGAAATAGTTTCTATTTGTTTATGTTTGTGTGACGTCGTGAGAATGTGTTCACAACATTGATTTAGTGTGCTGCTGTGTAAGTCTCTTTCGTCAGTTCGTGTGCTGTTCTAGTCAAATAAAGGCTTGTTTTAGGTTCAGTGTTTCTTTATTTATCATTACAACTAGACATAGTTTCTTGGTCTCATTTTGTTTTTAGCTTTCCTTCAACATTCATTACTTTAGTCAGATGTGCTAGTTAACCATTGGCCTACTCTAATGGGAATCTGACCTAAGTTGGGGAGAGTTAAGGCAGTTGGTCGTTATGCTGGCAACATGACACCCTGCTCGTTAACCACGGGTCAACTCTGATGGGAACCTGACTTTAATTGGAGAAAGTAAAGGCAGTTTGTCATTGTGCTGGCCATAGAAACATGACTTTAACATCATCTGCCCTGTAGATCACAAGGTCTGAAAGGGCAACTTTACTATAGCTGTGTGTAGACTGGTTGGAATTTAGTCCTGGATAGAATCCTTGTGATTTTTTATTTTGGGATCTTTAGGGCATCCCTGAGTCCACCCAGCTCTAATGGGTACATGACTTTAGTTGGGTAAAGTAAAGGCATTTGGTCGTTGTGCTGGCCACATGACACCCTTCTCGCTAAACTTTGGCACAAAGAAACCAATGACGCAAGGATTGGCAATGGAGACATTACTTAAGTAAATATATTTCCCCTATCATGGAGAGCAGGATTTTGTGATGACTCTTTTATGATTTTTAGCCCTGGTGTTGTGAACCCCCTAGACCCACAGACCCCTGAGGAAATAGCACTCTTCAAACTTGGAGAAGGTAAGTATTTTAAATTAATACTACTTTGAAGTTGTTCTTGATTACAGTGTATCAATGAGTGAGGACAAGCATCATTCATTTTGTGTAGAATTGTCTGTTAGGTTTTAGATTAAAAAAAAAAAAAATACTTTGTAGCATTAGGAAAATAAGTACTAACAGTTACTGTAACTCTTCGACCTGTTTCTTTTTATAATATGCAAACCATTTTTCTCAAACAAATAAACTAGTCCTTTGGTGCATCTCTGCGAGTTTACCAAAAAGGGCACTTTTGTTTTTTAAAGAAACAGATGCACATTCTTGTACCCTTTTTTTTTAAACAAAAAATTTAATTTTCAGTTAAATACTTGTGCATAGGCTACAAAATCTGAAATCACTGGTCTAAGTATCCATCTCTTAATCTACATGTGATGTTCAAGCTGACCGTATTGAGTTATAATGAACCTCAGATATTATTTTCTCTGCTCTTACATTGGTTAAAACATGGCAACCATTTCTTTAATGTACATTTTGTATGGAGAGAGATATGACTTTTTGGATATTTATGTTTTTTAGCTCATTTGTTTTTTTGTTTGTTTTTTTTTGTTTTTTTTTTACACAAACAAAGCAATAATTCATTTCATTAACAATTATTTCTTTAAAAGTGACATATTGTTATGCACCTTTGCTCATCTTGTGCCCAGTAGACCTTTGTTCATGTTATGCTTAGCAGACCTTTGTTCATGCTTTATTACATTCTTTTCTTAGAAAACAAGATCAAACGCCAGAAAGAAACCACTCAGTCACTGCTGAAAACACCACCTACAGAAGATGAAAGACTAATTATACACGACCTATTTTTGTCAACTGTAGACCTTAAGTATGTTTTTTTTTAAATTTTTCTACATTTAGTTGGCAAATTGCTAGTAAATTGTCTTAGGGCCTTAAAAAAAAAGTCCTAGTCAAACAATTAGACATTGAAATTTTAGTTTTTGTTTTTTTGTATTAATGCTTTCAAAACATTTTTGGAGTCTCAACATAGTTACATCTGGCCCTGGTCTGGTAGTATCAGAGATTCAAAAATTGCATGAAGATTTTACTCCTATGGTGCAAAAATCTAAAGATTTGGTTACAAATCCATCAATATATTTTTTTTTTCATTATCTCAACAAAAGCTCTGGCACATTCAAAGTTCGTGTGAAGCCAGAGAATACAGTGTGGATGGAGGATACAATCAAGAAGACCATGCTGATATGTCATCCTGAGGTATTACTTCAGTTACTCTTCCCTTACTCTAGTTATAATGGACAGTGATTAGTCCCCCTTTGCTTGAGGTGTAGCTATTACTTAGTTGTCTCCCTTATTCTAAGATGGCATGAAGTGAGACTTTTTATTTAAGGTGTAAAAACATAATTTGTCTCCCTTTCTAAGATTGATATTTAACATGTCCCTGCTTGAGAATATCTAAATTATAAGTTTCAAAATCATCATAAGAAGAACAAACTAGTTCAGAATTGTAAATTTATAGACATGTTATTAATCTTTAATGTTATCTTTAATATTTATTTTTTTTCTGTGAATGAATTTGGAATAATAAATTGAAAATAATAAAAGAAATAAATATTAAAAAAAAAAAATGGAGAAATAAATATTTAAAAAAAAAATGAAGAAAGTTTACTGTGCTGCCTAGGCGCTCAGTAAACACAACACTGCATGAGTCTGGTGTCGAACCTCGAACCTTCATAGGTAGCCAAGACAAGCCAAGTTCAAGCGTACTTAGCCTCTTGACCACGCTTCCCACTACACTATAATGCTTCAAAATATAAATGAAAGGTTAGGTGCTGAAACTAATGAATGATACAAACATATTGAACATAAAGGAAAAACAGCACCAGAGACCAAGTTTTAAAATGAAAGTAGTGAATTATGTGCCATGAACATAAGGGACTGTACTGACCGAGGCTCGAACCTGTAACTATGTAAACAGCTAGCAATAACGCATTGATAAGCAAATTGAACCTCTAGACCATGGGAATGTCTAAAAAAAATAATTTTTCTTGTCCAGAGTTATTCAACACGTATGCAAATTACCACCCCAGTGGTTAATGGTCACATCCCCCAGCTAGCCCCGCCCCCCGCCGAACCCAATGGGTTGTGTATTACTTTTGTTTTCTATTTGTTTCTATTTTAGCAAAGAAACCTGTACAACAAAATCTTTGGAGGTTTCTTAATGAGGATGGCTTATGAGTTGGCTTGGGCCAATGCCTCTATTTATGCGTAAGTTATATTTTTGACTTCCGTTTTTAACATTATTTAACATTACTTATTTTTACTTTATTTATTTATTTACACAAGTTGCTAGACTGGGTGCTCATGCTTGGCCTCTGATCTCAGGGTTTGTCAGTGCTTGTGCAGATTTTGCTCAGAAAATGAGGTGACTGAAGAGTAGCTAACTGATGTTAAGGAAAGTAAAAGCCATTGGTTGCATTGTGCTGGCCACATGGCTCTTTTCCAGGGGCCTAGCTAGGAATTTTCCATCGTTTGGGGGCCCAGGGGGCTTGGTTCCCTGTATTTTGCGTAGTATTTAATTTTTAGTGGACTCCCAGGATTCTTCTTCTTGTTCTCATTGTTATGTTGGAGCGTTCAGATGACTAGACCAATATATGAGATGAACTGCACAGTGGTTTCCAAATCAGGGAGCTCTCCATATAGTTTTCTTTCTATTTTGGGTGTTTTGGGACCAGTGTCTCCCGGGATGACTTTTACTTGTATATGAAAATGTATGCAAACAAGACCTATATAAAAAAAGTTCATGATCACTTACATTTTTTTTTATCACCTATGCTCAGGAGAAAACGTCCGAAATTGTGTAAAGTTGTGGATGACATTCTGTTCAATAAACCAGTAGAAATAGGTTCGCTTCTACTCCTCTCCTCACAGGTGAGTGTTTCAGTAATGTTTGTCTGTGGGTATATTTTTTAATAAGTGAAGCCCGTATGCATTTCTCCTTTGCCTTCTACATTGAATGACTTAATAATATAATCTAAATCCTGTTAAAGATATTGCAAAATGAAGTCACCCTTCAAACATTTTTTTTACATTTTAATTGTAGCATTTTTCTCACAAAAGCTTATATCAACTCTTGTCTGGTACAAAGTTTGTGCACCTTATTCCTCCCACTTCCCATTCTCTGATCCAGTTGCAACTTTGGGCAATTACTGTTTGTCCCTAACAAAAATGATTAAAAAGAATAAACTAGTTATTCAATTATTGGCATTAATTGGTGGGAAGCGTGGTCGAGAGGCTAAGTGCGGCTTAAGCTTGGCTTGCTTTGCTACCCAGAAGGGGGCTCGAGGTTCGACACCAGACTCGGGCAGAGTTGTGTTTACTGAGCGCCCAAAGGCAGCACGGGGAACCAATTCCTAGATACCCCCTCCCCCCCACCGGTCCACAAATGAGATTGGACCAAAGCGCTCTGAGCATGCTATAAGCATGAAAGTAGCGCTATATAAAAGCTATAATAATATAATAATTAATTAATTTTGTTTCATATAGAAAAGGGAAATAAATCTTATTATTGAGATAAATGCATGTAATGCAGTTCTTTCCCTTGTATAAGCTTTTTAAATTATTATTTATCACTTTTTCCCTTCAACCTTAATAGTATCAAACTTGTCTAGATAGTTCTTTTGTCCTTCTCTAGCACAAAAAATGTTTTTAAACACTAATTGTGTTAGTAGGTGACTAATGAATCAATAGGACAATGGCTCATTCTGCACAGTGCTATAATAGCTTGTTCTGGCCCAGGCAGGCTCCATCACTGGTAGGCCTAGGGAGCCTTCACCACAGTAGGGCTAGAGTTTCTCGGCTACATGGAGGCCTAGGGAGCCTCCACCACAGTAGGACTAGAGTTTCTCAGCTACAGGGAGGCCTAGGGAGCCTCTCCACCAAAGAAGGGCTAGAGTTTCTCGGCTACAGGGAGGCCTAGGGAGCTTCCACCACAGGGAGGCCCAGTCAGGCCTTCTTAAAAAAAAATTTTTTCACATAGCAGAAGCTGTATTACGTAAGCCTGGTCCAATTGCATTGGTGTGTTTTTTCTTTGAAGTGAAGTGTGAGTGAGTGTGTGTGTGTTTAAAAATTGAAGTAAAGTTTTTATTTTAAGTTTCTGAAGAGCAAGACACGCAATACATAATGATTGTTAGAAATCTAGAATTTAAATGAATTGTGAAAATATTAAACAAAGATTGACCTTTCCTTCAAGGTTGTCTACACCAAGGGCTCTGACCTTCAGATACATGTCCACGCAGAGGTTGACAATCTTGAGCGAGGAATCCATGAAAATACTAATGACTTTCACTTCACCTTTGACATGGGTATCCCTGACCTTCCTCGTGTTATACCTAAAACATACTCTGGTGAGTTGACTTGTTATCTCTATAAGACACATATTTTTCTAGCCACTGCACACATGCACTCAGTTCTAAACAGAGTTATAAATTAAGAACAGTATACTATTAATATTCTATTAATAGAATAATAGTAATGGGAAAAAAAACACCACCATTTTCCTAATCTGGCTATATGTTTTGTGTCATCATGCATACTAGAGTTACCAATTAAACACATAGTAGAGCTACCCATAAGCGTAAGATAAATAGCACCTGCTTAGCAGAATATATAATGAATTAAGGCCTCCTTCAGTTGTGAAGTGACTATACATCATCTCATGGATGATGATATGAATGCCTGGGCATTAGCTGTGGTCAGAACGATGCCACCCACATGTTAGTCCCTTCTCTCCGCTCAGCCGATGTATCTTAAGGAACACCAAGTGCTGATACAGTTAGGGGTCAGGTGCAGGCTCTGCCAGGGTGTACCGAGTGCTGCAAACTGGTTAAGGGTCACTGGTGTTAAGGTGGGTTGTACTGGTCCAGCTATGAGATGATATAAAAAAAACCTGGTTCTCCACCTTGGCTGTCTATGGTGTATTAATTAAATAACAACAAACCAAGTTGCATAATAAGGAACTATAAATAAGTGGTTAAGGATCATTGAACAATAGAAATGGTTAATATACACAGTGTGTACATATCACGGTAATAAGTGAATGCATTGGTGATCATACAAAGTAACACAAAGAAACCTCACGTCACACACTCAACGTCGGCCAAACAGCCCTCCAACTAATACATCAAGACCTGGGGCAGACACAGCTCCCAGGGCAAGCTAAAACCCACAAGATACATCACAGCCCCAAGCCTATCACTGTGAAGCAAAAAATAAATTGGATCAAGCGATGTTGCTTCATTAATGACACATTTAAAATGGGGAAACAGAAAGCGGCCTCAGATAGTACGTTTTCCTCTCAAGAACAATGCTAGAACTAACTGGGGCTCATATGTTGAGAGTTACCTGTACGCATAATTTAAACCCAGATCCTGTATAGTAGTTTTCCATCAGTGTAATTTAAAAACAAAGCCTGTAGTGTAGAGCATAACAGAGCATGCATAGCAGAGTTACCTGTAAGCATAATTTAAACCCAGATCCTAAATAGTGGAGTTGCCCCTGAGCTTAATTTATTAAACACAGACCCTGAATAGTAGAGCTACACATAGGGCATAATTTAAACGCCGACCATGCTTACTAGAGTTAGCCAATAGCCTAATCTTAACACAAAACTTAATACTAAAGTTAGCCATAAGTCTAATCTAAATACCAAGCCATCATACTAAAGTTGGCCATAGGTCCTACATACTAGAGTTAGCTCTCAATTAAGTAACAAGAGTATTATTGTTATTTTAATGAATTGTTTGTTTTTTTCCTTTTAGAATCCATGCTGTACCTTGTGGGGAAAAGGCATTATGAAAGTTCACACTAGTTCACTTGTTTGAATCTGCTTAATCTGCTTAGAGGGTTTTGATATTATAGGAACTCATTGATTTTCTCTCACAAGAATAGTTTTATTTTATTGAAACCATATTTATTCTAAGCACATGTAACATATTGGTGAAAATGATTCATTTTGTTTATGTCCATTTGGTCTGTCTTGTTAAAAAGTAGGAGGGAATGTGCTGTAAGAGGAACAACATTTTTTGGTCTTTATTCTATATATAGACAAAAAAAAAATTCTGTATTTATATATTTATCAAGCCTGAATCACATTGGGTGAACAACTTTTTGACTTTCATTAATATTTTTTTGGGGCGCTGGTTACTATGTCTAGTCTGTGCACTCGTTTGTGGTGAAGGAAGAACATAGACAATCTCTATTCAATTAGTCATACCAATTCTGATGATTATTTTCACATTGCTGTTGTTGGTTTTCTGTTAGCTAGCTAGTTTCAGCTTACAGTGCCTGGTGACTATTGATACTACTGGTAAATATTATTACTACCCTTGTTCATAATTCCTGTATGACTTTATTTGCAATCAATTATCTGTCATATCAAGCATTGAATAAATGCCAAGCTTTACTGCCCTCTCTTTCTTGGCATCATTTACTGTGATGCTGTGGTGAAAGAGTGAGGACTTGACCTTTTTATGCCCTGCAATTTGGAGAAAGATATACATGATTGAATTTCTAGACCAGGATGGTGCATTTATAGCTTTCATCAATATTTATTATGTCAGTTGTTTTTTTTTTACCAAAGATTACCTGTAAGACATTGTGGTTTTGTCTAAATGCATGACTAATTGAACTGCTGTTTAGCACTTTTGTTTAATGTTTGTTTGCCTATTTACAGACAAATTGTGTGTATGACTTAATGTTCACACTTTTTGTTTCTTTTGTACATCAGAAACCTCATTAATACAATCTCCTATCTATGCAAGATTATAATTAGCCGCGAGGGTTGTAATGGTTGGAGACTGTCTAAGATAAGATTTTATGTTCTGCAAGAGATAGTCTGGTATGAGAGACCATGTGAGAAGATTGTTGAATGCCAAAGATTGTATTATTCAAGAGACTGTCTAATAAGACTGATTATAATATGCAAGAGACTCTTATACGACTGATTATGATATGCAAGAAAATGTTAACCCTGATGTGAGAAGATTGTGGCACACAAGAGATTGTACAATGCAAAAGGTTGTGTTCTGTTTATAATTTGTTCCACAAAATGTTTTATTACCTTGTTATCATGACAAAGCCTCCACCAATGGCATATCACAGCAAATGTTCTTCCTTGAGCTGTAAATACTTGAACCAGTTCTGTTAAGTAATCTCCTGAAAATATGGTCAGTGGTGTCCCAATTTTGTGTGCATACTCACAATGCAAATCAGCCATTATATACACTCGTGGCTACATAGTCATTTTTTTCTTTTCTTTTTAAATTAAATTTGAAAAAATAAAATATTTAAAATATTTTATGCTCTTTTCATTTAGTACCATAAAACTTGTAGGCAATAAGTCTTGTCTACTATAAGAACAAAGAACATCAGAG
>JADKLZ010019686.1:1045729-1064180 GCA_021533235.1 Biomphalaria straminea | reverse complement strand
AGTCCAAGACAAGAAAATACACAATTCATGTTGAATGTCTCTACTGTACAGAGATTCTGTTACTAACTCTCAAAAGTCCAAGACAAGAAGATACACAATTCATGTTGAATGTCTCTACTCTCTAGAGACTCTGTTACTAACTCTCAAAACCTTACCATCGTCTTCACTTTTACTCCGTATTTATATTAGTCTATTTATATATATTGTTGTGAACCTGGTGACACAGATGGGGGTAGCGCTGTATGTGTGTTTTAGCCTACCCAAATTGCCCCAGTTCAGCACAGTACGAGCGGTCAACTATGACCAGTGACAATACACATCAGTTCGGCAAGGACGATAAGGCATGAATGTCACGGTGAAAGTGATCAACTGAAATGGTCAAGAATGTTCGAGACCAGTAGAGACGCTATATAAGAACTATTGTTTCAGAATCGGGGACACGCTACCTCGCAATGTGACCAACACAGTGTGTGAAGTCAGTCCGAAGCAAGACTATGTTTTTGTACAGACGGTGTTAATGTGGTTGCCACTTGTGATGTATTTGAAATTAAATGTCACTGATACTTTTGAGCCCTGAGTTGTGGGGTTCTTTGAAGTTCTTTGTGTCGTGTGCTGCAGTTTGCAGAGAGTCTGGATAGTAGAGAGATTTGTAACAATGTATATATATATATATATTATACATACTCAAATATTCATTTCTATTTGATATGTCACTGAGTCCATGTGTTTGAAAAATTTAATTTGATGTATTAATTTCGTACTAGTTATAATCACAGTAAATCGAAATATTTTAAATTATTGCATGATTTAAATGCTGATAAAACAGACACTCATTTTATTAACTCAGGTAAACACCATTATAACTGAAAATGATTATTATTATTATTATTTTTTTTTGTAGTTAACACTAAACCAATGTGTAGCTGAGTTTTGAACCATATTTATTAGTTATGTCACATTCTATTTAGCCCTTAGAATGTTTAACCACCCTAGTCTCATTCTTCACCTTCACAAATACTTTGTGTACATTAACTCTTTAGTAGTCTTGACACTCTTGTTAAGAAATATTGGCTTGACAAGGTATTGTTTATTAAATTTGAGTACTTTGAGATAGACAACTAAAATGAGCATAAAATGTGTCTATCCGCAGGCTTACTTAAAAAGTTTTTACGAGGATGAAGTTCTTGTTTCATTTGAAAACAAGTAAGTCTGATCATAAGTGTTTACTTTTTTTTTTTTGTTGTTGTAATCTTTAAATGAATAACAGCATTTATTACGCAGGCTTGAAAACAAAGAAGTTTATCTTGGTATTTAAATATTTTCTTGTCAACTCGAAAATGTGTACATCTTAAGAGATAGAAATAGGCTATTAAATTAAAGTTCTTAGTCATAAAAAAAACAACAACCTTTGACGTTAGTGTGTTTTACTTTATCTTCTTAGTTGGCAGCCAGACAAGAGAGTTAAACTTGTTAATGTCCGGCTCCCACCCAAGCCAGGAGCAAGTAAACCTGAGTTCAGGGAGGATGAGAGAGTTGAGGTGAGCACAAAAAGTGGGCCAAGGCCGGTCCTTGTTTTTTTTTTTTTATTTTTAAAAAAATATTCCTTGTACAATTTTCAATAATTCTTTGTTATATTTGACATATTTTTTAATGACAGTGTTTCTTGAGTTTCAAATGATTTAAAAAAAATAGTATTTGAACTCTCAATTTTGATTTGCAGGTGTTTGGAAAGGTGAAAGATGAGGAGGGATTGGCGTGGTACCCAGCAAAGATCAAAATGCTGAAGGGAGAGTTTGCTGTGGTTTCATCTCCATGGGATGCTAATGATATTCTTCCCCTGGATAAAATCAGATCAGTGAACCATAAGTGAGTTGAGTTTCGTTTGCAGATAGTGATATTCTTTTGTGTTTTCTGAAGTTCATTTAGACACTGGTTTCTGCAAGATGGGATTTCAGTGGGTTTAACTGATGCAGTGGGACCCATTCAATATCACACTACACAATTTGCGTTATGGCTATGCAATTATTAATGTTCCGCTAAGTTTCAGGCTCAAAAGTTCTCTTAAAAAAGTATGATATGTTTTTAATATATACATTGTGGTAACATCTAAATTATCCATTACTTTCTTCTTGTTTTCAGTCCGCCCATCACCAAGGAATCATTCTTTCAGTTTGTGCTAGAGGTGCCCCCAGATTTGAGAGAAGGGTAATTTTGTCACTATATGCATTTTTGTAAAAAAAAACAAACAAAAAAAAACAACCCATAATCACTATGTTGCACTAAGCAAACAAACACACATTTTGCCAAAACATTTTTAAAAAGTATTAATAATTTCGTAGTTATTTGCAAAGATTGAAAAAAAAAAATTGTGTCGGCATTCTCTGTTTCTTGGTCTGTGCTACTTGTGTGTAAGATTTATAGCGTTAGCAACATGCATTTCAAATGATATTTGAAATGGATATACTTCTCTGTTGGCTGTAATTAATATTTATCTAACTATATAGACTACTTTTTAATTACAAAGAAAATCACTATCTCTATTTGTCTGGTAAAAAGTTTGAAAATGGTTTTTCTCCCACTTTCCAATACAGATTAAGTTGACACAATCATTCATTATACCTGACCAGATGGGAATCAATCAAAAAGTTAATCCATGATTTGTGCTCCATTGTTTTGTTTGATATTGAACTAAGGGCAATGAATGCTACTCAATGAGAAACGTGGATATGGGTTTAAGATGTTTTGTTATGTTTTTTTCTCCCACCTCCCATTCTCTGATTAAGTCGAAATTTTGCATAATTATAGTCAATGATAATACACAAATCACTAAAAAAAAAATTAACTAATCAGCTAATCAATTAGTCTTAATTAATTAATTATTTATATATCAGAAAGGGATGTAAACCCTGCTATCTTAGATAAATGGCAGTAATTAGCTATTCTTTTCCTTAGATAATCATATTTAAAAAAAAAAAAGTATTCTTTTTTCTTTTGCTTGTTCAAAACTTATTTGTAACTCTTTTGTGGAGGGTTTGTACTTTAATGGTATTAGCCACACACTTTTATTGTTTATCACACTTTTTTACAAAATATTTTTCCTACACTTATCATATTCTATGCATTTTCTCATTATTTCTTTGCATTATCTCTGTTTGTTTTTCAGATGTCAAGAAGATATAGCTATCCAAGAGTTTCGTAAACACATTGGTGGTGCCATGGTATCTTACAATCCTGAAGACAAATCTCTTCATGTTCTTGTAAGTTCAACTTTTGAGAAACATTAAAAAAATACTCTGTTACCCGTTCCCATTTTCCCATTTTATCTTTAATCTCAATTATTACCTAGAATGATTTTTTTAAGTTTTATAAATTGTAAGAAAAGTAACTCCTATTCTTTTATTTCTTCATTCTTCATCCACATTCTGTTATATACTTCAAGAATTTGTTCATTTTCATTTTTTTTTTATATCAAATTCTAAAAATAAAAAAATTCACTAGTTCTTGATATGTTTTGGTAGTCATGTCCTGTATTCTCTGATTAACCTTTCTATGAAAGATGAGTTATATAAGGTAGAAGTTAGCACTTTTTGAGGTGCTATAATGTTGGTTAAGCATCTTTCTTTGGTAGCTATATCTGAATCTGAAATTTATCGAGGGAAATAGGAATGATTAATTTTTGTGCTTGCTACATGAAACTTTAAAAAATCTGGTTTACATCTAACATGTTAATTTGAATTGCTTTTAGTTAAATATTTTTATTAATAGTAAAATAATTCAGCACTCTAATACCCACAGAGGTGATCCCATAAGTTTTATCCTACCATTCATGTATTCTCTTGCCAGCAACATCTCGCAGTTATAATCTTTCTTTGTTGTTTTTTTTTAGAGCACCAATCCGAGTGTGATTAAGAGGGCTTCAATGATTGGTGATATGTTTCTCCGAAACATGAGACAAAAAGTACTCTTGAAGCAACGCACTGAGGAGGCTGTGAAAAAGCTACAGGTAGATTCTAGTTGCTGAATCTAGCCAGTTAACAGATAGAATTTTAGAATTGTATAAATGGCTTCAGAGCAGAATATAATGGAATATAAATATAACTTGGGATTGTCCATGGATGCTTTCAAAAGTATTAGAAATTTTTTTTTTTTCAATGCATCTATTGACATATTGTCATGTATAATTATTTTTTTAAAAAAAGGACCTCTTGGATATTAAAGTTTTTGACAATTTTCTATCCATAGAGCACAAAAATCAGATCCGGATACATGGAAGAATTCCAAGTTCGTGATGAGCTTATGGGCTTAGCTATCGGCACACATGGAGTTAACATACAGCAAGCTCGTAAAGTAGATGGCATCACAGGCATTGAATTGGATGAAGCATCTTGTACTTTTAAAGTTTATGGAGAGGTACGATACATATCCATTGTATAATATTTTTAAACTAGTTTCAACTCTTTTCTTATTTAAATGCATTGAATTATTTCTTTCCACTTGATACATAAAATAATTGTTTCATTTCACTGGTAATCAGCAAAAGTTTTGTGATGATACTATAAATGATATCTGTTTTATCTGCATAAGATGACTCTCCTAGCTCTAACTTGAAGGATTAATCAAGCAGAAAACTAGACATGAACTCTCCTAGCTCTAACTTGAAGGAACTTCTTGCACTTAATTAACATGATTTAATCAAGCAGAAAAACTTTGTTAACGTCTAGATTTGGCTGTATATAACATTACCAATAATTAATTCTAAACTAAACCACTACATCGCATCAAGTCAACATACAATTTATTCATTTTCTCAGACCTTGGAAGCTGTGAGATCTGCTCGAGGTTTGTTAGAGTTTTCTGAGGAAACCTTTCAGGTACCTCGGGATCTTGTTGGTAAGATTTATTTTTTTTAAAGCCTTTACTGTTTACATTATAAATGTTACACTTTTGTATTATATAAGATATAATTTTAAAGCGCCCTTGAGCTTCTGCTATTCTTTATATAATCTATAAATACATTAAACTTGTCAACAAAACCTTTTTTAAGACCTTTGGTGACCTCTATTCTAACCGTTATGTAATAATATAGTGATCCTGTTAACAAAAGAATTTAAAATATCTTTCAGTTTTTGCTATTCTAGACATTATGTAATAATGCAATACAGTAAACTTGTCAACAAACTTCTAAAAAAGATATTCAGTTTTCACTATTCTAGACATTATGTATTAATACAGTTACCCTGTCGACAAATGATTCCTTATTTTTGTTTATACAGCTGGACACTTAATATAATAGAAAGAACTGTCCTTATATCTAACATTCTCTTGCATATTGTTTTTTCTTTCTCTTTTCTAGCTAAAGTTATTGGAAAGAATGGGCGTAACATCCAGGATATTGTGGACAAGTCTGGCGTTGTTCGTGTGAAGATTGAAGGTGACAATGAACATGAAACAGAAAGAGAAGAGGTAACCTCGTTGGATGTATGTTAATACGATTCTAGCATTCTTTTTTAGTGTAAGTAGTTAAAATGTACACTTTAATATATGTTATAAATTTTGCTTGCTAGCATTAATACTTTGGCATTCTTTGTTCTATAGGGGCAAGTTCCATTCATCTTTGTTGGCACCATGGAAAGCATTAGCAACGCCAAGCTATTATTAGAATATCACTTGGATCATCTCAAGGTATTTTTTAAATATATGTATTATGTATGGGGTGTGGTGGCTGAGTGGTTAAGCGCTTGGCTTCCAAACCTGGGGTCCTGGGTTCGAATCTCGGTGACGAAATAGATTTTGAATTTAAGGATTTTTATGGCGCTCCTGAGTCCAGCCAACTCCAATGGGTACCTGACTTTAGTTGGGGAAAGTAAAGGCGGTTGGTTGTTGTGCTGGCTACAACTACACCTGGCTCTTTAACCCTTGGCCAAAGAAACATGACCTGAACATCATCTGCCCAATAGATCGTAAGGTCCGAAAGAGGAAACTTTATTAGGTACATGCATTTTACTTTGTAGGACAACAGTTAGTATTATGACAATTTACATTTATTTTATTGTAAGATTTTAAATAGTCCAACAATTATAAAATTGTATTAATTTAAAAGCTTAGGTTGAGTTGAAGTTGATTGTTATCAAACAAAGATAGTAGAATGCTCTAAGTCAGTTCTGTTTTTATTGGTTTGCAGGTATCTAAACTTGTTTAACACAGGAGTTTAGGAAATGTCTTAATGTTTAACCATGTCATTGTGTTTATAGGAAGTGGAACAGTTGCGCCAAGCTAAACTTGAAATTGACCAACAGCTTAAGTCATTATCAGGGCCCCAGCCTGGCTCTTACTTCCCCCCTCCTAGAGACAGGAGGTGGGGATTCCCCCAGTAAGTACTGCTCTACCCTGTGTTTTAACATTTGGTCAATACTACATTATTGTAAATGTTATCATTGCTGGTCACCAAAATGTAAATCTTACGTGATAAATATAAATATTATACATGAACGTGCTGGTGATCAAGATGTGGAATGGTCTGGGTTCTTGTGCCCTGGAACTACACTTAGTACGTTACAAGCATAAATAGTACACATAGACTTAACAAGAGTCCTATTTTAGCAGACAATACAATGTTTGTTTGATGAGAACAATATACTGCAACTTCAAGCATTTAGTTACAAATCACTGGTTTAATAAGAAATGGCATGATATCCTTCATAGTAGCTACATAAACATAATCCAACGTATTGAAATACAGTTACATCTGCACCACAGCGGTATCAAATAACAATTCCTTTAGAATAAGTATATTTCACACTAAGTACAACTATAATAACACCTCACGTCCGCATCACAGCGGGTAACACAGGCAACTCTCATAATGTGTACTGTCTCAAGTACCAAAGACGACTAACTTAAGTGATTGATTAATGACTAACTTAAATTGAGCGATTCTCACTTCTGCTTTCTGCTGGGAGGTTTTCTCTCGTGCTGTCCACCTTCTTGACTCAAGGTGAACAAATAACAATGTCAAACGAGACTGTGATAATTATTGCGTGATCATTTTGAAAATGTTTGTTTTGATACTAATATCATTTTCATGAAACTTTTTTTCCCCCTCTATTTTTTTGAGCATTGTTGTTTATGAACTAAGTCTTTTTCCTAAAACCTCTTATTATTTTCTCATTAATTAGTGTAATTAATTTTTAAATAATTTTTTTAATAGAGAGCAATTTGACGATCGTAGAGGTCGAGGCAGTCGCGGTGGCCGTGGTGCTGGCAGAGGCCGTCGGTGGAATACAGATAGGCATGGTAAGAATTGAATTTGATTAAGGATTAGATTTGGCTTTTGTTTATTTAATTACATAAATTTTTGACATGTTTGGTATTTAATAACTGCTTGGTGATAAAATAAGCCAAGATGGGATATGTAATAGTATCTTTGACATAACTATCTCTGTGGTCATCTTAACAAAATTAGTGCTACCACAGCACTAGCTTGAATGCTTGGTTAAGTTGGTACCATAAAGTTGTTTTGTAATTCAGGACCTACTGTAGCAAAAAAATGAAGACAGTATTCAAATAAACAACAGCGTGGATTAAAACCGGTCTTGATAGATACATGTGAATCTTTAATTGTTTAAAACTTGTTTTAAATTGGATTAAAACTGGTCTTCATAGATTCATGTGAAACTTTAATTGTTTAAGAAATAGTAGAAGATTATCATTAATGGAATACAGTTATGTTTAATAGGAATATCAAATCATTTTATAAATACTTTATCTCATTCTGGATACAATTTAAGTAAAAATCAGATGTTGTGCGCTAGAAAATGGTCCTGGGTTTTATGTGTGCTAGAAAATGATTCTAGGTTTTAATTTTTAAAAAGTGTAAGTTCAGGAACAAAAGTCAGATGATTTAAAGACAATTGCTTAATATATAAAACTATAGAAACCACACAATATGCTGAAATTTAGCAAAAAGAATTAGAAGAATAAAAAAAAATTGGAATCAAATTGGAGCATGTCTTTCCACCTAGAAAAATGTCAGTTATTAAGAGTAACAAAAAAATATACAAATAAAAACTACCTATTTTATTCATGGTAAACCTGTTCCTAGATTAAAAACTCAAATTATCTTAGGTGCAATAATAAGTGAAAATTCATATGGGGAATCCCCATATTGATTCAAGCAAAATGTTTTACAAATCAAACAAGACCATAAATATAAAATGCTTTTTAAACTTAGGCCACATTTAGAATATCATTGTCTGTTTGGGATCCCTCAACTCAAGAAAACATAAAGAAACCAGAACAAATACAAAATAGAGCTGTGGGATTTATAACAAAAGAATATTCAATTATTAACTAAACTAAGAGACACTTTAGGACAAGAATTAAAAGTAAAGTAGCTATAATACATATAACACTGAACCATAGAAAAAACAAATAAACAAATAGAAAAACAAAACCTAATAAAATACAGAAAGACACAAAGATAGAGTCACATTTCTTGTTTCATATGCTAGAACTAATTCAAACCATCATTTTTTAAATTAGAATGTAATTCTTTATTCAGTCACCAATTTTTTAAACTCTGAGCAATTTATCTTGTATGTTTAGATGATACATCCATGCCTGCTTCAATGGTAGGAGACTGGTCTGCTGAAGTAGATGATGAGAAACGCCAGTCTGGCTACTTAACAGACAGTATTCTCACAGGCCGAGGTCGAGGAGGTGGGGCCTACAGACGCGGTTCAAGGGGCGGTGGTCCAAGAGGAAGAGGCGGCCTCCCACCAAGAGGAGGTAATAAAAATAATTTGTTCACTGTCATGTTTTAACAATTTTCTTATAAACTTTCAAGGTCTCTTAATTCTTAATCTACATGCCAAAGCTTTTTAATTATTTTCAACATTAGGTAAAAAAAAACTAAAAATGATAACACATTTTTTTATATGACATTGTTAATAGTAAAAACTATTTGAATAACAATATATTCCCTTGTTGATCAACTGTGGTATCATTGTACAAATTATGAATTGTACATAAACAATAAAAATGTTAGAGCCCAGTTAAGCATGGAAATGGCTTTTGATTTATACCAGAAGTGAGAAATGTACACAATCTTCACTTCTTAAAGTTACTTAAAGATACTTTAAAATGGCTGCCTTATCCATGGTCCCGGGTTTAAGCCACACCCGCTCTTATCCCCCGCCATCCTGCAGGAGGTTTGGACTAGGAAGTAAACTTTAACTCTGAAGGAACATCTGAAACATGTCAAACAAACTTTTGTGAAAGAAAAAAATGTTGCTGATACTTCCTATTGAAAGTCACATTTTAAGTTTGTAGCCATCAAGAAACTATTATTAAATTAATTTAGCTACATCCTTGTTCTTTTCAACTCACATGGGGTGGTGACCATTTGCGCTATAGTCTCTGATGTATCTTTGTTCATTTCGGTTCATTTGCTTTTTGCTTGGTTGTGAACTGAAATCTTGTTGCAATTGCAGCGTATGACGATGATGACTCCCGTGATCCAAGATCTAGGAGACGAATGACTGATGATGATGACACAGTTTTAGACAATGCTAGTTTAACAAGTCAAGACCAAGGTAGATGTTCCTATGAATGATTTTTTTATAACCCCAACTTAACACAAGTCTAGAATTTATTGCACATAAATATTACATTTTTTCTGGTTTAAAAATGTTTTTTTTTTAACTCATAGGAAATAATTCCTAGAAAATAAAATAATTTACAAATTCTGTAAGGAAAAAAAAATACTTTTAATATTTTTATAACCAAACTAAGATTAAAAAAAAAACTTAATCCCAGGTTGTTCTTATACACTTTTAGAAAAACAAGAAGATTAATTCCATACACACGTGTGGTCTTTTCTCGCTCTGAACAAGTCTTGAAGAGTTCTTATACGAAAGTTTAAAAAAAAAACTGCTGGTAACTTGTTACTTCCTGCTGTATAATTATTTCTCAATCTCTCTGCCTCGTTACTTCCTGTTGTATAATTATATCTCAAATATAAACCAATTCAATTGCATCAAATGGTCCTGTTTTTCTTTGGCAGATTATGATCAAGACAGACAAAGGCGGCCAAGGAGAAAGAAAAACAGACCTCGTGGAAATGGCGGTGGTGCTTCTGGCACAGAGACAGAGACAAGTGTTTCTAGTTACCCAAGAGATAGAAATTCAGGCAGGGGCAGAGGCCGTGGTGGGGGCTATAACCAGCGCGGCAACGAGTCTGATACAGGTCGCGGAGGCTACAAAGGCCACGAGTCAGATTCTGGACATACTCCCAGTGTGTCTGTCTCGGGCGGACGTAGCTCTATAAGTCCCGGGATCCAAACGGTGAATGGTGGAGGCGGGGACAGGCCAACCAAACCAGAACCTCCATCCAAGGATCAGCGGGACAGCCGGCCACCAAGAGATAATAGGCCAAGAGGAAATAATGTCTCTGCAGTGCCCTCCAGCCAACCTGCCAAACAAGTTTCAGGGAATCACCACAGCGGCAGTGATTCGGACTCTAAGCTAGCTAAAAGTAAATTGAACAACAGCGGTGCCAAAACGAAGGAGCATATAGTGAATGGCGGGGAGTGATTCTGTGGATTCTAGTTCTAGTTTCTAATTGAGTGACAAATGCGTTGTTGATAGTGTGACCATTATTCTGGTGTGGATGCGTTGCGTGTGTGTGTGTGCGTGCTGCACTAGCGGTTGTGAGACCTGAAGTAAATTATTCTTTCTGGCTGCCGAATGATTTGCTGTGTCATCTCTTACTGCTGCTTATCCCAATGTACATAGTTTTTATGTCAACTCATTTGGGTTACTTCTTGTGCATGGGGAAAAAAATCTTGTTTTGTAGAGGTGAGAGTGTGTGTATGTGTACACACAGCAGTGAGAGGGCATGGCTGTGGTAGTATCATGTTTATAAACCTTTTAGTTATTTGAATTGTGTGCATAGACAGTAGATTTCTTAGTGCATGAGAGCTTTGAATGTGATTAGCATTGTTTATAATCATAATTTTGTACAGTTTTTTTTTTATTCTTGTGTATGTTTTCATTTTTTCTTTTGAAGCCTTGGAACAAATGTTGTTTTTTTTTTTTTAATATCTCTTAAGGGAGATAGAGGTGACTAGCCAACATGACAGCTATTTACAACCAACTTTTTGCTTTAACTGTCTACTTAGAGGACTTTTCCGGGAAGTATGTTTCCTTGGGAATGACCTCCTTGGTAGACTATGTGCTCAAAGCACTCTTTAAACAATCTGAAAAGAAATGCCAGTGGCAGTGGTTTGATTTAAAATTGTCATTTAGAAACATACTGTTTGAACACGCAATTCTTCATCATGAAACCATATCATTTGATTTAATTGTATTCATACTGATGCCATCGGGAAAAAAATTGAATTTTAACAAATTCTGTTCACATTTTGGAACCACTGCTTCTAGAGGCTATTATTAATGAGGAAAGAAAAAAAATCCTGAATCTGAGCACTTCTGGAACTTGCTGTGTGACAAGGTTGACATAGATTTGTTTACATGTTTAATGACATGACTCACTATTCTATTTCATGTGCAGTTTATTGTGTGCTTTAACTAAATTTTTTTTTTTAAATATGGGATATGCACTCCAGTTAAAATTGTTGATTAGCAATTATTATTTTTTTTTATTTTAACTTAAGACAACACAAGAAAGTGGAGAGATTTTTTTTTCTGAACTTAACTGCACATGGAATATTGATCTTTGAATTTCAAGAACTGCCTTTTTATCAATAGTATTTTTTTTTTTTTTTTAATTTGTATAAAAAGGCTCGTTCTAAAAATAAAACATTACTGCTATAGGTGCCCCAGTGGCCCGGAAACAGTATTGTATAATATTGTTCATATTGTTTTGTTTATCATGCTTTACATTGCGACCAATGGACTGAAATTAGGTGGAGCGTTCCCATGTGGTGAATAAGAATGCTGTGTCAGTCTGTTGGTCAAACCATTGTGAACATTCACTGCAGAGGCCCTTTCTAATCAGACGGCTCAAAGACAGCATGATCTTTGTCAGTGAATCCCATGCCCTCCATCTGTACCCTACACTCTTCCTTTTACATTTGCATGGCCTCTTTACTTGTGATGGGATAAACCAAAAAAAATTTTTTAATAACAATAAAAATTTATCTCATCACTACTGTAAATGGCCCAATTGAAATGCAGTACCTGGCAAGTATGTGGTCGTTAACATTCAGACCGTAGCTTGAAGAGTACCACTCAGTGGTGATGTCCAGGTACTAAGGATGATATCACCACTGTAAACACCATCCAGCATCTGGAGTCTGGAATTACAGGACTATTGATGTCCTACAGCTCGGCCTGCTGCCTCGTTTGGTTAGGCAGAGTGGCTGTCACAAAGAACATCACTTGCAAACGTCACTTTAATCCTTCAGAGACAAGTGATGATCGATTCTCAGAGAGTGACATACCCTTTTTTTTTTTTTTTAAATTTAATTTTTGTAACTTTTTTTTTTTTTAAATACATTCACGGAAAGCATATCTTATAAAAAGTTCCATTGAAAAGAAATAAGATTTGGATTCAAGGGAGTAGGAGAAAGACTCCTGCATTGTGAGAAAACATGATGCCCGTCTTTGAGATGTCAGAGATACTGATGTGGCATTTCTTTTGGAACTTTTTCCTTTTGCTGTAGAGTGTGAACAGAGCTGACTTGAGTGACTGTTGGCTACACCATGAATGTGCTTTGAACTGAACTAGCACGATTACCATACACTAAAACAGATATATATCATATCATATATATAGATAGTGAGAATTAACCAATCAGTACATCAAATTTTCTACAAAGATTTTTGGATAAAAAAAACAACAAAAAACAACGCCTGCCATTCAAAAAGAAAATGCAGTTTTTAAAACATTTCAGAAAAACTGCAACCTAAGTGGTCTGTCCCTGTTTTACTGTAAAGTCTTGGCATTCTTTTGATGTGCTTTTTTTTTGGATCCATGTGAATGATGAATTAAAATTTATATATTTTTTTTTTGGCTGTTGTTGTTCTAATGAACAACTAATTTAAAGTTTGTCAAGAGTTTCGTTTTGTTTTCTTGCAATAAGAAGTTGTGTACAAGTTTTTTTTTTAAAACCTGGACTTCATATTGCTTTTTTTTTTGTTTGTTATGTAGACCTTTTGGGCTTTTGTATTTTTAAGACCTTCAACATTTTCTTATCACTTGAAATGATTCTAACTTAGGGTAACAGCATGCAGTGCTAGAACAGCTGTGTCATGAACTCATTGTTTGTACATTTTAGGGCTCTGTTTGGGATGGCATTGTTAACCTTTGAATGCCATCAAACTCATTGTCATGACTAGACAATCAATGTCAATGACTGAACATTGTATTAATTCTTGTAGTCAGGGATAAGGTAGATATATTGAATCTTAATGTTCATTTTTTTTTTTTTATTTAGCATAGACTTTTATAATGTACTCACAAATCACCAAATCATGGTTATGGTTGGGTTTATTTCAAAGTCGTAAGGGGTCTAAGCAGATAGACATTCTGTATAGGATGTATACTTGAAGAGTATCATGCTATGGTTTGGGGTAGGATGCTGTGTCCTAAAGCTAACCTACATGAATCACCACTGTGCTTTGAAGGAGAATAACCTGCACCAAGGGAAATAACCTGTACCAAGGGAAATAACAATGAATTCACGTGTACTACTTTCACATTGATAACGACAATATTGTGTCAAAGTTGAATCCCACCATCAGGTGTCACTGTTGAGGGAACAATCTAGCAAATTACTTAGCAACAGAATGTGTTGCCACATGTTATTGAACTGTCTTGGTTTTGGGCTAGTATTTTTTTTTATTAAGAAAAACATGTGTTTGGGTTCATTTGATAAATAATTATTTTTTTTTTGTAAATCAGAATGGTACCTTGTGAATGTACTGATATGGACTTGGTACCTTGTGAATGTACTGAAATGGACTATGTTGAGATCCAAAGTTTAAACCATGTCATGTGGTAATTAGATTAGTGTACTATCTGGGTTGATTTTTGTATATAATGTTAAAACACTTTCTTTTCATCTGTTGCATGACAAATTGTTTTATTTTTATAAATATTCTTTTTAAAAAAAAACAAAAAAACAACAGGTTTACATTGTCCGGTAGCATTATCTTTTTTTGACAAATCGTTTCCTGTCTTTTAAACAATATTTTTAGCACGCACTTCTGTAGCTGTATTTAACGTCAAGTTTGGTCGCAGTGTATTTTTAAGATAGTCTCTTAAAGAAACTAAACTTTGAAGTTGTGAACAGGGTCTTAAACATAGATATACACTGCACGCCATGTATATAGTCTGGAGTTAGACTCATTATTTAATTTGTTGTTTTAATTTTATTTTTTTTTGAGTTTCTAGTTGACAATTATTTTCTGTGGCTTTGCTGATTTTTTTTTTACGTCTAGGCTAACTAATTGAGGGTGGGAGTCCTGGTTAATGCCGTCTTTTAAATTGATTGAATTCTATTAAATGGATGTTGAAATCTGCAGATAGCCTTTAACAAACAAATGGTTGTAACTGGAAATATTCTCTTGATGTTAGTAGAATATTGTTTGCTGTTCAGTGCAGATGCAATTCTAATTGAAAACGTAGTCCAATTTACGGAGCATTTACACACAAATCAGTAAAAAAAAAGTTTAGTACTTTGCATTAATATACTGAGAACATTTCTGTCCACATTACCCAGGAATAATTAACTCAAAGTTTTATTGGACTAAATGTTTCAAATGTTTGTGTTGCTTAATTTAAATGTGAACCTTGCAGTTCAAACTGAAAATATGAAAATGGAGACAAAGAAGAAGCACTTTGAAGTAATGAAACAATAATTAGTTTTAACAAAGTGCTGTTGATGTTAGTTTTAAGAAATTCATTATGGGCTAAAAGACGAGTACTAAATGCCTAAATACATGACTCTAAAATACCAACTAAAATATTGGGAGGGAAGCCAGGGACAGTGTGGTAAAAATGAAATCAAGCCCAACTCTACTCAGAAAAGACAAAAATGGATGATTTCAATTTCAATTTTAGCATCACACAATCAACAACATGGAGTCTCAGTCAATAACCAGATTACTATTTTTTAACTGATTTGTGTGCATACGGTCTAACACTCAAGTAAAATCCCAGTTGGTTGGAACATATCTCTTGAACAGTGTACAATATCCTATTGCCTCTAAATCTTTTTTTTGTATCAGTAACAAGTACATAGCTATGGAGTACAGTTTTATAAGAATTCATACATTGACTCTGGTCTTTCTAGAAAGTTCCATTCTCTTGTGCTGATACTAATTGGAAACAAATGCTTTTAAAGTGTCAACTCCTTTTGTCCCATTTCTAAAGGACTTGTTTAGAGGATATGTCTGCCATGTTTCAGTGTGTAGTCCCACTCATCATTCATGTCACCTTGACTTTAATGTTCACACGGGAATCTAAACTTGTATTTGACCAGGGGGGCAGGTTGGTATATGACCTGGGCACCTACATCAGCACCAGGACTCAGCTCTTGGATGGCATGGATGGCATTACCAGTTTATATTCAAAATAAATGAGAAACATAACTGGCTCTACGCTTCTGCCACTGTTGGGTTTTAAAGGAGTCGAATTGACTGTGTATATATAGTTCATGGTTTGATGATGACCACTTCTGTTGTCCAGGGGGGCTGAGAGCTTTGCACCGGGGACTGCAGTACACTAATGACCTACAACATCATAGAGTTTATATTGAGATATATTCGTTTTACTGCCAGTTCCTCTGTGAACCAAGAGCTGCCCTGATCTAAGCCTTACCTCCTCTGAGCTAAGAGCTGTCCTGATCTAAGCCTTACCTTCTCTGAGCTAAGAGCTGTCCCTGGTCTGACAGGTTTTAAACAAGTTTAGCGCAATATCTGTATATTGACAGGCTAAACCCACATTCAGATTGACTTGTACCGGAAGTGCTGAGCACACTTGTATGATGACTTGCAAGTTTCATGAGGTCAAACCTGTGTGTGATACATGTCAGTGACTCTTTGCCTCTATAGGACCTCACTTGAGTCAGTCCCTGATGATAAAAAAAACCCCAGGCTGACTAGACTGAGGCAGCCTGTACAAACTGTATGTAGAATAAAACCCCCTTGCTGGAGAGTGGCTATTTCTTTTGACTGACTGGAGATGTGGAGATGCTTTGATTATAAGCATGATGTCCTCAAGCTTCAGATTCTAACAATGCCATAAAAAGGAACTCAGGGCTTGGCCAATGTGTTGCCATCTAACTGGTTTTGAAGGTCTCAACTAAGGAGCAACTTTTTTTGTAGATACCAAGCACACATTTCTCTTGAAACAAAATGTTTGTTTGTCAACATGGTTGATTTTCATCCATCATTTGATGTGTAGGCACTAAGAGAAGACCTGTTAGTTGGCATGCTGTTGTACAGATTGATGTCTGTCAAAGCAATGCAGAAGTGCTGCTTTAGTTTAATAATATTTTAAAGATAGAGCTAAACCCTCTGTATTTTATTTTATCTACAGAAACCTTTTGATACAATGAAGTCAAATCTAGGAGTGAATTGTTAGTGAGGGACACCATTGGGAGTACAATATTGTTTCCAAATGTATCTAGCTACAGAAAAGCTTTTGGAACATTCTTTATCGAGATAAAAATGCCAGTTAGAGATGACCATGAACACTTCCTGTGGCATGAACACTTGAGCATTAGATGGGCAACTCTTTGAAGTGTTCATTCTGTCAAGACTTTTTTTTTTTTGCTTGTTTGTCAGAACTTTGCCCAAACTGAGGTTATGATTAGAAATGCTGTCATGCCTAGAAATAATGAAACCAATCCATCCAAAAGTCATTACATTTTTTTTTTGTATTAAAAATATATATTGTTAATTATTTTTTCTCCTAGCTTCTTTCTTGCTGTTTGTCCTCCAATGTTTCATCTTGTAGGCTGAGGGTAGTACAAATGTTGTACACATTATCCTTACTGGAAGAGATTTCTGGCTAGGAACAGAAACAATCTCTTGGTGACTTCTTATATATTTTTTTAGAACAATGTAGCTCAATTTCAAAAATGGCTGGAGAGGAGAAGAAAGGGGGGGGGGCATTATTATTTTATGACTATAATGTAGAAGCTTTTTTTTTTTTTTATAGTATAGATTGCATGACTGAAAGACTAGAGTGATACTATCTAGCCAATAGTGGAGTTATTGTATCTGGATGTGGGGACCAGCAGTATGCAACAAACTAAACATCTATTTTTATTTCATTGACCTTTTTTTTTTTTTTTTTAAAAAAAAAAAAAAAAATCGAATATGACACTGCTGCTGGATGTAATGACCTTGGGTGCTTGCATTGTTTTCTTTATCATTAACACACACAAAACGTAGATGTACCTGTATGGAGTTTTTTTTTTTTTTTTGGTCAAGGGGGATAATCATTTGAGTAGAATAAAACATAAGTTATTTCCCTTCACGTTCTTGCTGTCATAGCTTCAACCTGTTTCTCTCGTCTCTCTCCAGTAAGTCAATGCATATTTGTGACCCCAGTCTAATATCAGTGTGTGTGCGGGGGGTGTTTCGTAGCCCCCCAGTCAATGGGGGAGGGGGTTCCTAGCTCCAATCTAAAATCAGTTTTTTTTTTTTTTAAAGCCCTAAAGTGAGTGGGTATTTTCTTGGCCCCAGTGTAGTATCTCTTGAAGTCCTGAGGTGTTGTGTTGCCTGAGGACACCACATATCACTTGTCTGTTGGCATATGTTCACTTGTTGCAACGTTTGTTTGTTGCTGCAGACAATTTTTTTTTAACTTATTATTTTTTAATATTTAACTATTCCCACAATCTTTTTGTATTATTGATTTCTGTTAGGCATTTTGATAAAAAAATAAAAAGCATTGCCCACGTGTTTTACAATTTGCCTGATTTGTTTGAGTCATTGTTGAATGTATGATGGGGACTGCGCTGATTGGGACGTATGTTCTGAACATGAAGAAATAATGCAATGGATAAAATAATAACTTGGATGACTAAGCCTGCTTCATTGATCCTCATGGAAATTTTGTTGTGATTACAAGGACTCTTTTCTCATATCAAGACAACACAACAGAAACATACACATAAATAGAACAAACATTACATAATGAGTTCATTCAGCGATTACACACAGGCATCTTGGTCTTTTTCGTGTTTCCTGATCAACGGCTGGCGTTGATGTAGTCTGACCGAGTAAGGTGCGAACGAGTATTTTTTACCGCTCTGTTCTTGTTTCGATTGACAGAATTCGCCCATTTCTCGACGACTTGACATAGTTATGATGGAGCGGGTGACTGTTGTCTTCCCAAGATTTTTGTCGATTTTTACCCGATCGTTTGGTATGAAGGATGGCTACCTGATCGTGTGGTATGAAGGATGGCTAC
>JADKLZ010019686.1:1031865-1045719 GCA_021533235.1 Biomphalaria straminea | reverse complement strand
TTTTGAGCTAGGATGTAATAATCGTCAATTCTCAAGGAACATCCGCAACATGTAAAACAAACAAAGCTTGAATATGTATTCATTGTCTTCCGAGACACACATACACATACACACACACATATATATTTATATCTTAATTAACGTTATTTAGGCAATAAAATAAGCAAAAGATAAAAACATGTAAAGACAGTTGCAGAGCTGTAACAAAGGCCTAGTGGAAAGATAACTATTCTTTCGCGCAGGAAACAGTCAAACTTAGTTCAAAACTTCCTTAACTCGTAGACATTGAGTTGTCTATCATTTTACTTTTAGAAAGAAACAATGTCAATCATCATATCAGTAGAATCTAACGTGTTTATGTGCGCACCAAGTAACTTGCGCACCAGGGTATATACTGAACACTTCTGAAACCCTAACTTCCGCTTTCAACGTCATACAAAGTTGTCATAGCTCATCTGAAAAATGGCTGGGTTTTTGGCATTCTTTGATTTATTTTCGTACTCCTGAACGGATATGTCGTTTCACGCAGCCCATTTGAATCGCTCACTGTTGTTGAGGCAAGTGATTAATCATGAATGGTCTAGATCTACTATAGACCTAGATCTAGATTCTAATCTAGATTATCTAGAAAAGTAATATAGTCTAGAGTCTAGAATAGATCTATTATAATTATAAAATATTAATCATAATTAATGAACCTCATTCACCATACGTAAACAAACAATATTTTCTCTATAGGGCCTATGTTCTATACAAATTACGCAATAAGTATGGCTGTCTTGTGATATCAATATTATGACGTGACTAAATGTGTTTATTTACAATTGGTGAATGAGGTCCATTCATTGGGAGCATGGACCATGGTTCATCAGACGGTCAGTGATACATTAGCCTACTATAATCTACTTGATGACTTGATCTAGAATCTAGATATAGATTGGTATGGATCAGTGATGCCCAACCTTTTACGGCAGGCGGGCCATTTAAATTTCCAAAACTCGTGTCGCGGGCCACATCATCGAATAGATTCAAAAAATGAAACAAAGAATAAACCATTTTATATAGTTGTATTACAAAACCGTAGCACCTCTTGGCCTGCTCACACACGTAAGGCGATTATGTAAGAACGGTTTCATCCGTTTTTATTACTGAAAAGTTTGTCTCTACTCAATGAAGTGCTTGCCAATATAGTAATCAGCCCCAACACTTAATTTCAGAAATTCGAAAAGACTCATCTTTGAACACGGCGAAGAAATCAATTGTCTGCATCGCTCTAAATTTCTCAAGCAGGGTTGTCTGGCTTTGTAAGTCATACAGTTCCAGTTCCAGATCTGTTGAAGTAATCCTCAGTGGCAATAGAAAACATTTCAAAATCTGTAGAGAACATTTCAAAATCTGCTGCTCTGTCATCTGTCATTTAGTTTTGAATGGAAATTAGTACTCATATGGTCCATTTATTTTGCAATGCTTTAACTATTTTTTTTTAAAAGGACAAATTCTTTTATCACTGCTAGAAAGCACATATCTCATAATTTGAGAAGCTCTGTAGCTTACTCTTACGATGAACTAATTTTCTTGTCTCTTTTTTCTCGTCGATTGCTCAACTCACTTAACTAGGCGTAACTTAGCGATCTTTTTATCTGCGGCTCAAACCATCAATGCTTTTTATACTTTTGCTTTAAAAATAACTTTTTTTTAAAACCACATTTTCTGTACAAATCATGTTGGCTTTTTATCATGTTCCACAAAAGCAAAGATGTATCCACTTCTCCCAGAAGTTTCTACATTCAGAATCTAGTTTTAGTTCCTACGGCTCTAGCATTAATCAACAAATATTAAACGGATTCTCTTTGATATAAAAAGAACGTTACCAAAAATAATGCAGACTTGATGCCCTGTGTTACACATAAGATGTTAAGAACACGACTAGCTCAAGACAGCAGTGGAATTATCCAAGAACCTCGAACAATTGTCAAAACTTGTCACCGAAAAAAGTATACATCGTGTTCATAAAAAAAAAGATATGAAAATAAGAGTACCATAGGTAGGAATAAAATTCATCAAAGAAAAAGTGTGAGTCTTAACGTAGGGAAAATACATTTTTCACCATTTTAAAAATTGTTCTTCACTTTGTGCCGATGTTTAGGCGGGCCGGATGGAACCACGTCGCGGGCCGGATCTGGCCCGCGGGCCGTAGTTTGGGCATCGCTGGTATAGATTCTAATTCTAGACCTTATCTAGTCTAGATAGGCCTACTAGATGTCTAAGATGTTATTGTTACATGTAATCCTAGATACTAGTTAGTAGTTACTACTAGATCTATTATTACTATTACTAGTAGTAGACCTACTAACTAATAGACTACATCTACTGCATCTAGCTAGTAGTCTACTTCTAGATTAGATATCACAATAATAATCGTAAAGATCTACTAAATCTACAATGGTAGGCCTACTGCTACTAATGTTAGTACTGTTAGTGTTTTACTTCTAGAGTTAGATCTAGATTATATTATTATTAGATAAATAGTTAAATCATACTAGCCGACCGGCGACATATCATACGCCGCTTTTACGCCGGCTTTAGGCCACTGCAACCGCTGTGGGCCCCGCACTTTCATAGGACCCGCGCTTATTCAAGGTGTACACATTATTAAATTAAACTATTTTATAACTTAAAACATTTCCCGCGCTCTCCTGTTGATTTACCGAGTCAGAAACCCCATTGATAATAAACATGCTTAGAGCTACTCCCTTAGAGCACGTGAGAGGAAGCGAGCAGTGAATCTTAAGGTTGCCTTATCCCCGTACAAGGACAACCCTAATGCCTTACGCGCACCAGTATTTTCTCCAACACTTTGTCCCAATCGTCCTTCATGCAAGACCCGACATTTGTGCAGAATGTGGTCTACGGTCTCATCGTCTTCCATGCAACCAGAAACTCTTGAAAATTTCCCGAAATTGCAAAATATACGAAAAAGTCCTTAAAATATACGGAAATATATAGAAACAAATTGTCATTTTGGGGTGTCAATGTTATTCAATATTGAAAAATCAAATCCTACGCGCGATAAATAAAAACATTATGCATTAGTTTGCATTGTTTGATCTGGTGAAAGAAGCTTCTCGCGCCTCAAACTAATGAAGATTCAATTAATAATATAAACAAAGTCAACTTAATATGAAATAAAATAAATGTGGTAGACCTCAGTAAGATTCAATTAATAATATAAACAAAGTCAACTTGATATGAAATAAAATAAATGTGGTAGACCTCAGTAATAACATTAATTGGTAGTTTGCACAAAATCCAACTCTCCACAATAACATGTCTTTACAGTCTTACGTTTGGGAGTCGCGTGTCCTAACTAAGACGCTGATGACAACGCCACCTACTTTGCGTCATCCACAACCAATCGCTAACCCCTTTCCACAGTCACCATAGAAACACACCAAGACACTCTTCATAACACCCCCAGCTCCAGAACGAACTGGGTGTTAAGATCGGCCCGGGCACATGACGGACATCCAATTCTTGGCCGAGTTGTCCTCAAAATCAGAATGTTAAGCTTGATAATGTAGGCCTATCGATAACTGTACGTATACATGCCGTGAACTGTATATGTTTGTACAAAGAGAATCTCGATATGTTGCTTCTTAATAGCAAGGTTTGTAGGCCATAAAATGATGGATCCTACTAGTAGCATTGTCTACGGATGTAGGCAATTTACATTATTTCGGAAAATGTGTTAGTTTAGATTAGTATTAATTTAACTATTTTTTTAACACGACTTTCGCAAGGTTCCTTTTATAGGAGAATATCATGAAACCTTTAACAATTTAATATAAAGAGGCAACCACGCGGCCCTTTCGGTGGACCTACAGGTAGGGCCGGTCTTAGGCCACTGCAGCCTATGCGGTTGCAGTGGGCCCCGCGCTTTCGTAGGCCCCGCGCTAATTCAAGGTGTAATTATTAAATTGCAAAAGCAATACGTAAAAATCCTGGAAATCTCCCGAATTTATTAAAATCTCCTGAACACTCATTAAAATCTCCAGTAAAATAGGCAAAATTGTCATTTGTTGGTGTCATTCATTGCGGAAAACGCCAATCCTACGAGCGATAAGAGAAAAAAAGGCATTGTCAGCTTTCATGTAATAAAAAGTAATAATCGGGTGAATGTTTAGTACCCTAATCGGAAGTTCCAATATTTTTTTAAATTTTATAGTCCCTGGCATATAAATATGCCATTGGTTACAAGGTTCGTAAACTACAGATCGCAATTTTTAACTTAGTAAAGAATGAATAAAATTCAAAGTCGATTTTATTTTTTTTTCTCATACAAAATCTTAATTTTCACTCATTATCCTTATTCCCACACAAACTAGCCCCCGCGCTATCAGTTTCGCATAGGGCCCCGCAATTGCTAGGACTAGCCCTGCTTACAGGCCCACTTTTGAACTGGTCCACATGGCTTTGCCCGAATGTCCATATAGCCAGTCCGCCCCTGCCCACAATAGCGTAGCTAGAGTGGGGGGGGGAGGAGGGGGAGATTTTGACCCCCCCCCCCCCAGGTCTCCCACTTGAGGGGGGCCCAAATGGGTATTTTTAACTAAAATATTTAATATTATGCAAAATACAGGCCCCCTCAAAGAGGTAACCCCCCCGGCCCCAAATGATGGCGAATTTCTAGCTACGCCCCTGCCTGCCCAGCCCCCAAGTACGAACACATTTTGGCACCAACGTTAAAAGAGTATAACTCGATTTCTCTGGTATTATCCTTGCAGGTGAGGTGTGTCTCTTCCCAGCGTTCTTCACGAGCAATGTCTTCACCGCAATGCGAGGTCAATGCGTCCTCCTTTAAGGGACAGATGGTGGCCCGATACAGGGAGAGGATGACCATGGGCTTTCCCATGAGCAGTAAGTTCAAGCATGCGCACTGCACGCTTTAGGAGGCGCGGTGGCTGAGTGGTAAGGCTCTTGGCTTCCAAACCCAGGGTCTCGGAATCGAATCTCGGTGAAGACTGGGATTTAGAATTTCGGGATTTCTTAGGCGCCCCTGAGTCCGCCCAACTCTAATGACTAGCTGACATAAGTTACGGAAGTAAAGGCGGTTAGTCGTTATGCTGGCCACATGACATGCTCGTTAACATTATATATCATCTGCCCTATGAATCGCCCCATGCCCCATGACATCCTCGTTAACATTATATATCATCTGCCCTATGAATCGCAAGGTCTGAAAGGGGGGAATGTACTGTTTACGGAACTATCTACTTTTGACCCAGCTTCGTGTAGCGATTACTGAGAGCTGGGGGGGGGGGTTACTCCACAGTTTAGTGGTCAGTTTGCTAATCCATTTTAAAGGAAGTAGTGACTGTGGGCAGTGGAGACCACTAGTTTGTTGCCATGACAGACCTCTGACGTGACCAAGAGCTTTTTGTCTAAACTAGCCACAAGTTGCTGAGCAGGTCAGTGTTCATACCCTCTGTGACGTTGGTCTCGACTCGCACCAGAGACAATGTAGAACTTCGTCACCTACCTCGAGAAGAAACATCCCTTCGCAATTTAGTCCACTCTTTAATTATCATTATTTATTTTTATCAGCCATTTATTTATTTAGAATAATCCATCTGTACTAACCGTAATGTAACCCCCCCCACACCCAAAAAAAAAAAAAAAAAAAGACGTTCTCACATTTTGCATAGACCCTTTTAAATAGTAGTTCAAATATTGTTACCACTGTAATACCACGTATCATTAACTACAGTATTCAGATTTCAAACTGTTGTAATTTTCTCCACACGCTGATCTATGGATAATTCCAAACATTCAGTCGGACAAGTATTTAGATCAGTGATACCCAAAATACTGCGCGAGGGCCAAATCCGGCCCGCAAACTGGTTTCAGCCGGCCCGCCTAAACGTTAACACAAAGTGTAGGACCCCCCCCCCCCCACCTTGAAAGTTTTAAAATGTATCTTTACCTACGTTAGGGACCTTTTTTTTTTGGATGATGGGTTGGTACCATGACCTTTAACATTTGTGTGTATGGGAAGACCTAAAAATACTACGAGTGGATTCTGAATGTAGAATCCACCAGGAAAAGTGGAGTGACCTTTACTTTCTTGTGGAACATGATATTTTACCAAAGTATTTGTTTTTAAATGTAGTGTGACTGTTAAAAAAAACAACAATATATAAACGCCATTAAGAATTAAATATGGTGGTATCGATGGAAATATTTGCCAAAAGCGGCCAGATATTATTGAGCTAAAATGGTGCTCACATTTGAAGTAAAGAAAAGAAGCCATTTTTCGACGCGTAAAAGAAAAAGATATCCGATATCCCATTAATCAATGCAAGCGCTAGATGTCTAGGCTTCTAACAAAATAGTTTCAATTTCATTTCATGTGGCCGCGACATGAGTGTCGGACATTAGAATGGCCCGCAAGTCGAATTACATTGGGCATCACTGATCTAGTTAACATGGATATGCATAGCGCGTAGTTAAATAATTATCTTTACTTTTTCCTTGCATTCCATTTACAGACGCCATCAACCCAGAAACATATTCCACGATACTCTCAGAGGCGGCGGACGAGGCGACATCGAAGCGGTTCGCGCACTCCTTGACGCACGGCGGAGACAAAGAGACAACAGTGGGTGCAGCCGAGCGGCTCGACACGGGCGTTGATGCCAAACCCGTCAGATCCCAGTCTAACTTGAGCCACAGCAGCTACTTCCCCAAGACCTCCATGAAGGAGCTGATCACGAAATTTGAGAGGCGCTCTTTAACGGCCAACCAGCTGAAGGAGAATGAGCCACGGGTCAAAGAGAGGAAACAGCTTCGGGAGATCGGCCAGCCAGTCTGCGAAGAGGAGACGACGAAGCTGGACTCACCGAGAGCGTCACTTCCGCCCAGCTACAAGACCACGTTGTCACCACTGGTTACAACCAGTCCGGTGAAACACGAATCCAAACCGGAAACTCCTGTGTGCGAGCCGATGGAAAATTTCCCTGAAGCCATGAACGCTACCAATAATACAGCTGTATCAAGCACAGCGGAAAGATCAGCGACTCCTTTAGGTCCATACGAGAGTCAAGAGGGAGTAAAGCCATTAACACCTGTCGCAGAATCTGTCCCCCACTGCGAGGATCACGCCAGCGATGGACAGAACAGAGAGAATGAGCTAAAAGTAGACTCTTCCGAGCTGATGGATGGCTGGGCAACTCCTTCTCAGAACCTGGTGACCGAGGTTGGGTCCGACACGCATTCTCCGCTTAGAACCAGCTTGCGAGGTATCGCTCGCATAAAGATGAGCCCCAGCAGCGAGTCCAAATTTGTTGTCCATAAGAAGGATTGGAGCAGACGATACGATTCCAGACTGACCACACCTAGCCTCGCGTATTCTCCCTACACTGTCCACGAGACCCAGTCCAAGACGAAAAGCGACGGTGGCCGATCGGTGACCAATGCGCCCTCCAATACTCTGCAGCGGGCCGAAATACGGAGGACGCTTCACGAGCTGGAATCAACACAAGAAAGTCAGCAGAGTGCCAGCAGAAGTGACCTTCACGGTAACGCCATGGAGAGGTACATGAACTTTTTAAAGCACACACCTCCTCCGACCCCTCCCCCAGTAGCAGAGAAAACTGTGCTCACAGGGAGCTCGTGTCGCCCGCCAACGCCGCGCAGATCTCAGATAGTGAACAAAAACAAAAAGAACCAACTGAAGTCCGTCCTCAACACTGCCAAAGCTACCGGATGTACGGTGGTGACTAGCAAACTGAAGTCCACTTTGAGTAGAGACAATAAAAGTGACGCTTTCAAGGCGAAGTCAGGGCTGGAAAAAATGAAACCAAAGACCGGGGTTACCAATGTGAAAGTAACTAACCCAGAAGTGACCACAAAACCAAAACGGCTCGTCGACAAAAAGAAAAAGCTAATTAAGAGCAAGATCAATAGCGGCTCTAAGGACACCAAAGTCGATCACAGTTGCGGCGACGTTGGCGCAATGCAATCAAATGGTTCGACTATTGGCTTTACTGCTGGAGATGGACATGGTATGAGCATCAATGATCAAAGACCTACAACTTTATCAGTCAGAGCTTCCAAATCTTCGGCCAGCAAACTGCCAACTAAAATATCTGCCGATAAGCTTAGCCTAAGTAAAAATCAAAACAGGTCTAAAAAGAAAGATGCTGCTTTAACCTCAAAACAGCCGTCTTCTGATCATCCTGAAGATTTGACGGACGTGGATACCCAGAAACACGAATCTGTCTCTCCTACTGTTACTAAGTCGGCACAGGGAACATTCGTCGCACAAAGCACCGCACAGCAGGAAGTGCCCAAGACCGGAGACAGCATCAGAAAGGAAGCTTCAGCAGAAAAGGCTGAAAAGCGGGCTACGTCCTCCCCAGCACGGTTATCTGGCAGGTTAAGAAAGAGAGCCATGCAATCTCCGAAAGACATTAGGATAAAACTGTTCCAAGGCTTGGACAAGGACCTCTCCGACTCGGAAGATAAGCTCCTAAGTGACAGGGAACTGGCCAACAATGATCTTATTCCTTTCCAAGACGATCAGGCATTGCATGAGGATAATCTAGCTATAAATCGATTTGGGTTCCGAGTCAAGCAGTCTCCTGCAAAGGTAACAAGACCGATTCCCAGGCTGAGGAATCAGTCCTTCGAAAGTGACCTCGACAAACAGGAGCATTATCTGATCGACCATGACCTGGCCCAGCACGCCTTGATGTCTCCTTGCTTTATCCAGACCCACCCACGCCTGAGAGAGAACTACCCGGAAGACAGCGAATGCACCACGCTCAGCCAGACAGACTGCGAGAGCGTGAGGTACGCCTTCAAGCACGATGTCATGGAATCGGCAGACTTCTGTCATTCCGACAGTGGCAACAACGAGGACGCGAGACCCAAGAAATCCCTAAACACCAACTCCAACCTCGTCCCGGAGACCCTCTCGTCTCTGTCCCAATACAAGGATGTGGATAGAAGCCCCAACGAAGATGCATTCATTTTAACGAATCTGGACAACCGTGGGAAAAGACATCGGCAGGAAATAGTAAGTAGGAAGTTCCTCCGTCTGGTCCCCAAAAAGTCTTTGACATTTCTCCCTCCTGTCTCTTTTCTCAGATGAAGCTGAAACCTAGCAAAATTATTGAAATGTTGCTGACCATACATGATCAATAAAAATAGGAACGAATTATTTAATCAATTAGTCGTAATTAGTTGATAATCTTTTTTTTTATTTTGGAAAATGTACTAAATCGGCGTTGCAATAATCTACATATATTTAAAATATCAAAAGTTAGATAAATCTCCTAGTTTTATAAGTACTTGAATAGCTCAGTGGCCAGTTTATATTGCCCAGTAAATAGGCAGCACGGACACAAGATAGCTTTCCCCTAAATGGTCCACAAAACTGAATGGACAATAGCACACTGAGTATGTTATAAGCCTGACAAGTGCGACAAACCATAAGGCAATTAATAAAACTATTTATATTATTATTATTATATTACAAAATTAATTACATAATTAATTCAATAGAGTATTTAGACATTGAACTAAACCAAACAGAACAGCTCGACACATGAAGCCTTGAATAAGACATTGACCCTTTTATTAGATATTAATGACACCAGTTAGGCCAGGTACACATTGCACAATATCTTCATAACTATCAGTTCATTGATTACCTTGAATATTAACAATGTAATGATAACCATAATATTAGTGTATCTCCGTACCCTGTTATATAATGTCGTTAGACCAGTGTTTCTCAAACTGTGTGCCGCGGCACACTAGTGCGCCGCCGAAGATTTGTAGGTGTGCCGCGGGAATTTTCAGAACTTCACACGTGCAGCGTTACACAGGTCTGCCTACTATTAAATGTTTATTTTACGTTGCGATGACATCCCCACTTACAACGACCAATAATAGTGTTTCCATAGTGACGGAGAGGGGTGCTAGCTATTCAGGTTATGGAATTTTCCAATATACATATATTATTATAATGACTCGACTTTTCTCTCAGCTTTGTGAAGCAATGGATTCAGACTACAAATGTCTTTTGTATTACACCAACGTTCGTTGGCTCTCCAGGGTAAAAGTTTTAAAGCGTGTTTTTAACTTTGACACACACAGCATTAGTTTTCAATAGTTGGAAGTAATGAGATTGGATGGGTCAGCTATCTATTTGGAAACATTGAAGCTACAACTCTTACAACTGAAAAAGAAGAGTAGCTCATCGATTTAAAAAACGATGCATTTCTTACGTCAAGTTTTGACGAGAACAGTATGGATGTGCTCTGAATTTCAATCAACAATATCATACAATCAGTTTAAAAGCCATCAAAATAGTTCTTCCATTTGCATCGTCATGGTTTTGTGAGTTTGAATTTTCAGCACTGACTGAAATCAAGTCTAAGAAAAGAGAGAGACTTCTTACAATAGACGATGAAATGCGAGTTTGTTTGTCGACTTTGGAGCCTCGATTAGATCGCATTTGCTCTCAAAAACAGCCACACCATTCACATTAAATGTAATACTTAAAAACAGGTCAAATATTTTTTTCTTTTTATTATAAAACAACTGTCACTCTACGTGGTGTGCCGCGAAATTTTTGTAGTTTTTTTACTGTGCCGGCAGACAAAAAAGTTTGAGAAACACTGCGTTAGACGGACTAAGAAAACGATAATATCGACAACGTATACACATACTCTCTTCTTTTTGAATTTGCGGAGATAGGCTTGTGGTTGTTGATAGTTTTCAGTTCATAGCTTCTGATATTCATGCTGATAATATTGAAACTTGCATTTTTACCTGCATGTGTGCACCGATTCCGGGGTTGTTTCTGAGTTTGTGTTTCCACACTAAACATCTCTGTACTCTTGTTTTATATTCAACTTGTTTGGTTTGATGCATTCTACTGTAGCTTGATGACCTATTTATTTCCAAATTTTAATCTGTCTGTTCCCCTTTCAGACCTTACTATGTATAGTGCAGATGATGTTAAGTACATCTGTTTGTTTTGGCCAACGGTTAACGAGCAGGGTGTCATGTGGCCACCACAAGGACCAACCGCCTTTCCTTTCCCCAACTGAAGTCAGGTGCCCATTAGAGTTGGATGGACTCAGGGGCGCCCTATAAATCCTCAAATTCAAAATCAAAGTATTGACAGAGATTCGAACCCAGGACCACAGGTTCGGAAGCCAAGCTCTTAACCACTCCCCCCACCCCCAACCGTCGTCTTTATTTCAGATGTTTGACTGTAGTCTAATTCCAGACGTTGTTTGTGGTATATATATATATATATATCTAAATTTATAGCGAGCATTACCTATAGATGTTGTGTTATGGCCATGATAGCAAGGACTATCCAGGACAATGTCTATTTCACTCCCCCCTAGGAACCTCCAAGACGAAGAGTGTTGACAAAAGGAAGCCCTGTTCACAAAGGGAAACACAAAGCAGAAGCAGACCCCCAGGAAGACGAACATGTGGTGGATATTTACAGGTAAGCTCTATAGCTCGTCCATCGTGGTTCCATGATGCCCACTTTTGTCATCCAGGGGGGGGGGGCTAGTTCTCTTTTGTCTTTATTTAAAGATGTTTGTTTAATAGATATCTCACTAGACTTTGTCTGATGTATGCTTCTTTTGTTTGGGTTGAAGTGAAAAAAAAAGTTTGATAGAGAACAATCTGATTAAATTGTATCAACTTAGCTCTAGTAAATCGTAGTTAAGTTACCATGTATTTATGCTTTCTCTTTGTTCTAAACGTGTTTGTGCCTTTCTCTTTGTTCTAACCAAGTCGGTGCCCGTTTCTTTTCTCTTTGTTCTAACCATGTTTGTGACCCTGTTTCTTTTCTCTTTGTTCTAACCATGTCTGTGATCCTGTTTCTTTTCTCTTTGTTCTAACCATGTTTGTGACCCTGTTTCTTTTCTCTTTGTTCTAACCATGTTTGTGACCCTGTTTCTTTTCTCTTTGTTCTAACCATGTATGTGACCCTGTTTCTTTTCTCTTTGTTCTAACCATGTCTATGACCCTGTTTCTTTTCTCTTTGTTCTAACCATGTTTGTGACCCTGTTTCTTTTCTCTTTGTTCTAACCATGTATGTGACTCTGTTTCTTTTCTCTTTGTTCTAACTTCTAACCATGTTTGTGACCCTGTTTCTTTTCTCTTTGTTCTAACCATGTCTATGACCCTGTTTCTTTTCTCTTAGTACCTTCACCAAAGACTGGACGAATCAATTTCTCGAAGCAACTTCCAGGGGCAATGCGGCTGATGACAGTCAAGGGGTAGGCAATTCTTTCTCCATGGTCAGACAACTACTGCATGCCAGTCATTTCATTGACCTATAACTGTTGCTAAAACTAGAAAAATATTAAGAAAAAAAAACAACTTTTAAAATTTTAAGAATAATAATATGGAGTCCACATTATGTATTACTAGCTAGAAAAAAATATTCCCAACCCATGTCCTACTTCTGTAGTCGTCTCCCATTAATGTAACTTGGAAAGAATACATTTGATTCATGCTATACTAAAAGTTTATAAGGTACTATAACTACTACTGCTACCAGGGGCGTAGCTAGGAATTTTCCATCATTTGGGGGCCCGGGGGTCTTGACCTCTATGGGAGTCCCTGCATTTTGCTTACTATTTAATTTTAGATATAAAAAAAAACTCATTTTGGGGCCCGGGGGGATTTTCAAATTCTCCCCCTCCTCCCCCACCCTAGCTACGTCACCGACTGCTACAAATAAATATTGGACTCGCTATAGCCGATGGCCTCCCTCAGCTGTAGAACGATTATTATGGTTCACCTCGTAAAACACTTGTTCATGTGAAGCGTAATGGAAAGGGGGGGGGGCCCCGAGTCCTCAGGGGGGGGGGGGCGCCACAAGCATGGGTCGCCTAAAAATTACAATTATTGTAGGGAATACATCCTAATGATATTGACATTTATTATTAAATACTTTTTTATTTATAAGCCTAAATTTCTAAATGAAGTTTATTGAAATGGAGGGGGCAGCGCCATTAAAACTACCTTGCTCCGGGAACTCGTTTTTGGTCACTTCGCCTCTGCTCTAGAGCCCTATTCTCAAGAGAAATCCACGTCTTCACATATCAAAGGTAAAAGTCGCATACGCTTTGGTTGTAAAGGAGCCAATCAATTTAAAAAAAAAATAAATATTTGGACCGCCCCCCCCCCCGTCAGAGCTGAGGCCAATCCTTTTTCGCTGTCAATAGCTTTTGTTTTGTTAACTATCTCTCTCCACAGACCACACAGGTCTAGGTCAATGTCTTCTTAGTTGTCAACATCGATGTCTTCTGCTTTGATTAGATCCCCACATATCTTGTTGAGTGTTCTGTAGGGGCTTCTGCTTCTGTTTGCCAGTGCCCCGAGTCGCTTTGCGTACTTGTTCTAATACTTATTGCTCGACGATTCTTGTCTGCTCGTGTAAAAACTTTTTTTGTGGGTTAGCTGCCCTTGTGTCAGTGCTATTCACGTCTGCTGTCTTCTCTCTCATATTCTCCATTTTCTGAAGCGTTGCTGCACAAATCAATCGATACTTTTTGGCATGTATTGGCTGTGTGTCATTCTTTTGTTCAGTACTTTAATGATTGTCATTCTTTTGTTGAGTACTTCAATGATTGTCATTCTTTTGTTCAGTACTTCAATGATTGTCATTCTTTTGTTCAGTACTTCAATGATTGTCATTCTTCTGTTCAGTACTTCAATGATTGTCATTCTTCTGTTCAGTACTTTAATGATTGTTATCCTTCTGTTCAGTACTTCAATGATTAATGAATGTCTGCCTTTCTTCTG
>JADKLZ010019686.1:980937-1019756 GCA_021533235.1 Biomphalaria straminea | reverse complement strand
ACGCCGCATGCAGCCAGGTCTCGTTCCGACGCCGCATGCAGCCAGGTGTAAGTTGGTCCAATTCTCATTTATATAGGTCTTCAACCATAGCAATCTTTTCAAACAGTCAGTGAAGCAAGCTGTTCATGGCGTCACTTGTTCTTCTCGTACAATAATACTCCACGGAGCCAAAGTCCTACTGGAGCTTCTCATCCCTAAAGACATGGCTTCAGGATTTAGAGTTATGCTTTTATTATTGAACAAGGCGCCCCGTTCTCTTTACATACAATAATAAAAGGAAATAAAACATGATAAATAATGCTAAAAAATAATTAAGATATTTTTCTGACATTTTGATGAGTTCTGATTTTCTGACATGTAAATTGTAATCGATTATGAGTATAAATCGTATAGTTATGTAACATAATTAAAGTTTTACTTGAGCCTCATTGTGGACACGACTATAGTTATGAACATGGGACACAAGTTAAAAGCCAATGAGATCAAAAACAAGTACACACACACAAATACACCCAATTTTTAGTTGTCGTACGAGATGATTTTTTTAAAATAATCGTTCTATCTGAAATTAAGGCGAGGCCGAAGGCCGAGTACAATGGGGAAATTCCTCCGTTTTCCTTCTGTGTACTTGCGCTGCCGTTGCGGGTGTTTGGGTGTTCGCCAAAAATCGTTTCCTTGAGGAACGGTGTGTGACCAACTTGGGAAGTGTGTATACGGAAATTCGCTTAGGGGCAGCCATTTATCGTATAGTGAGTGATTCACATACTGAATCCCGAGGTTGTGGTAGCTTGAGTTGATAAACTTCACACGGTGGCTTGACAGAGAGAAAGAGAGAGAGACGAAGCCAGGGAGAGAGAGAGAAAGACAGAAAGATAGAGAGAGAAAGATAGAGAGAGAGAAAGAGAAAAACAAGAGAAAGAGCGAGAGAGAGAGAAGAGTGTTCGAAAGAGAAAGGAATAAAGAGAGTAAGAAAATGGGGAAGAGAAAGTGAGAGAGATTTTGAAAAGAAAGTAATCGAGATAGCGAAGAGAGAGAGAAAGAGAGCTACACACTATCTCGTTACTTTTTTTACTTAGTATGCCTTGCGCCGTTTGGCTTATTCCCATCTTGTGTTTTCGGTTCCACGTACGACGGCCTGCGATACCGTATCGGCCCTAATTGTGTCTTCCTTGTTTCCTGTACCGTGTCATTGAGGCCTACGTGGTTCACATCCAGCGAATCTCGTGCGACGTCAAGTGACTTAGTTTAGTAGGAGAACGCCTACAGTTAATCAGAAATATCTACAAAAGCAGACGTCACAAACCTTGCTGTGATTGCAAGACATATCTATTGATTGAGATACTTAGCAAGATTATACTTATATATGTGTATCCTTAGCATTAGTGCTTCCACTCTGGTCTTTTCAAAATACCCAGCCCTGTTGAAAAATACCCAGCAGTGGAAGCACTGGACGCTATTAGAACAGCTAACACAAAACACAATGAGAAAGAAACGCCGACCGCTGCCCCTCTGTTCTTCTTTCAGCACTCCCACCTCTTGTGATCTGCTGGTCGAGGCACGGGCAGCTGTTGAACCAGTGGGTTAATGGTCGAGTCACGGCGTGTTCCAGAATCACAAAGAACCGTCTTCCGAAGGAGTGTACTACGAGGTCTTGCAGGAGAGACATCGTGTCGAGCAGACCTAGCCCCAAAAGGTATGACTTTACCTTTGTCATGGACAATGTGCATCGAGAAATAAGGGGCACGCCACAACACCACGTGCACACTGGGGCGTTTCACAACGGCAAAGCGATCTTCCCAGAGTGCATCGGAAAACAGTTTCCAGATTTTCTTCTCATAAGATTTACAGGATGTAGAAATAACGACAAAGCGATCTTCCCAGAGTGCATCGGAAAACAGTTTCCAGATCTTCTTCTCATAAGATTTACAGGATGTAGAAATAACATCCGTCAGATTATACACAATCTATACAAATACACATTTAATGGCATACACTTGAGATGTGCAGTGCGAGAGAACGCTGTGAAGGATGCAAGGAAGTCCCATAAACGAGAAATGTCTCAGCTAACTGACCCAGTGCAAAGTGGATCATTAGTGGATATTTTTCGAATAGAAGAGCTTTGCGCGGTTTATTGGAGTTTTTACAGTGAAATCGTTGGATTATTTCATGTTCATTATAGCGTGCTGACGACAGCCACAGCCAAGGTACACGTAATTACCAGCAATGTCGATCAAAGAGAAGACGTTGATTACTGGCTGTATCAAAACGTCAACAATAATTCTTACTATTGTGAACTCGATCCACGTTCAAACTTGAAGAGTTGTAAGCATTTCGGATCAAGAAAATATCGCAGAGGTAGGACTAACTCAAATTTTCATACTAGGTGGCTGGTCAGGAAAACACGGGGCATATTATCCCGGAAAGGGTCTTGGAAACAACAGCAATCCAAGAAAGCTGTTCACGGAGAGAGTCTTCTGGCAGTGCTGCAAAGTTTGATTGAGCCTTTTCCTGACATGGACTGGTCGTGTTCTTCTGCGGTGAGCTCCTCTGTAACCAGCTCCAACAAGTTGCCCGTCTTTGGGCGCAATAACAACAGCAGGAGAGGAAACAGCGACTCACGACCCAGGCACCAGTCTGACTACAGCCAGTGCAGCAGCAAAGAGTTCCAGTCAGTCATAGACAACACGGCAGCTCACAGCGGCGTTTCCTTGGATAAAAATATGCAAAGTTGTAACTTACAGGCGCGTCGAAAGAATCGCGCACAGCGCCCAAAGCCTTGGAAGTTGCCCGCTGCGATGGAACCCAGGAAAGAATCAACATGTGTCGACTCTCTTCAAACAGGCTTAGACAAAAACGTTTCCGGCATCAAAAGTTCAATTTTGGGCCAATTCGGTGGTGATACAAAACACAAGTTTTATGACCGCACAAAATGTTCAGAAATTAAGTCAAAGGATGTCAATGAACGATTTCTATTTACGTCAACAAAACAATTGAAACACTTACATCCTGATGCAAGCAGACCGGAAGTACTAGACCCTGCTTGCTATGACACACATATTTCCGTTGCAAAAGAGAGAGAGAGTGCCGCCAAAGCATCTGTCGCGCAGGAACAATTAACATCTCGCCAATTGCTCAATGAGGACGCTGTTGTTGTGTCCAACAAGTTCCAAGAAGTGAAAAGCAACGACAACTGCACTCTGACAGAGAGAAGTGTCCTGGATACAGATCATGCGAACCAAAAGCGAGCGGGCAAGGTGTGGAAACGGCAGAGGTCTAAAGGCTTGTTGTTCATCTCTGGAGACCCTACGGCCATGTCCAATGCTGACCGCTTCAAGAGCATTCCTTCCAAATTTGACGAAACTGAAACGTATTGGACTTCCCCAACGGCCAACGAGGAGACCACAGCATCTTTTGCAAGGGACAGAAAACTTCGGGTCACCAAAGGTTTCTGTTCTCGAAACCAAATGGAACCGAAGATTAGCGTTGAACTGCAAAAGAAGGTGAAAGCTCTCGTGGATTCATACAAGGAGTTCCTGCAAGCCGAAACAGGCCAGAAACAGGCCAGTAACGAACTGGCCACCAATAACAATAAAAGTATCCGGCATGAGTCAAGCGTCTGCAGCAGAGCAAGACCTAGCAAGATGGTACCATTCTGTTCTAACTTCCATATACTTGACAGCAGTACGTGTAGGTCTGCTGCAGTTCCAGACAACATAAGGGACTCGGGTACAATGCTGAGGTCTAAATGCGATGAACTGATGTGCAACGCGACAGCCTGTGATGATGATCAAAACCCTTTCCAAGCCTGTAAGAAAAAGCAGCATTCAAAATTGCCAAGAAGATCACCTTCCAAACGAACTATTACTAAAGACAACGAATACCAAACGAATGGCACGAGGCCTCTAAATGCAGAGAGAAATAGTTTATTCTTACAAGACGACCTGAATATGAATCTTTGCGTTGAAACTGATGTTACTAAAATGAAAGCTAATGTGCAACAGTGCTTTGGCCAAAATAGCCATGGGCCAACACACCTATCTCCGCAAGCTGCTGCTTTGGAAAGGGAAATGTTAGCCGGTTGTTTTATGGAGAAGAAGGCCAAGAAAGAGAATTTGTGTACAAATACATGTCATACAAACTTGTTTTACGAGCAAAGTGACAAAATCATTCAGGAAAATCCAATCCATCATTTAAACTCGACAAACTCGGGATCGGCAGCAAGGCAAACTAAAGTCATTCCGGAGTCAGAGCAAAGAAAGATGCTTCTTTTACACTACAACCAAGAAGGATGGCAAGATACAAGTTTTCAACGCAAAGCCGTTAGCGTGAAGAAGCAAGCCAATGTCGAAACAAACAGGGCGGCGGAAAGAAACGAATGCAATCTCAGCTCGCTGACGAGGCCGATGCAAGAACAAATCAAAAAGGAGGATCGTGTTGGCGGTCTGGCGAGCGTAAACCCCAGAAAACAAGGAGATTCGCATTTAAATTCAGAAGATGGCTTGTACAAGGTCAATAGAATTGGGTTGATTGGCGACAGAAATGACGCGGGGTCATCAAGAACATCTACAGTGAAATTTAAAGTCTATCGGAAGAAGTCAACTTTGAAGTCGTTTAAAAATAGCAACAAAGAAAGCAGCCGACGCTGCAGCCCGTTCGATTCTGTACACGTCGTGCCTGAAAGCGTGAACACGTCTTTCAGAGCAAACAGGTTCTTAAGTAGGTCGTCGAGGTGGGCAAATGAAAACAATTTAATCTGCTCTTTTAGTACGAAGGTACACCCGTTGGGGCAAAAAGCAAAGGGAAGTAACTCAATAAATCTCAACAATCCTAGATGTTCCAGGTTTGCTTCCCCTTGCAATATCTCCAAAAGTCAAGTCAATGACAATGGAAATAAGAGAACAAGTAACGTAGATTCCAATCCTTGGAACCAGTCATGCATCTCCAAACAAAGCCAAATACATTTAACGCGTAGTAAAATACCAACTAGACAAGCTTACCTTCAAAATACAAAAGCTTCAGCCAGAAATTTGAATAGTGATTTTAAATCGAAAGTCACACCGAGCAGACTGATACAATCAAGTCCACAGATTTGCGACCGTACCACGCCATCGTTTTCCGTAAAATCAAACGTTGTTCAAAGCGAAAGAAGACTGCCAACAGAACCTAAAAGTCCAAGCAATAAGCTACCAACGAATTTAGGTCAACCGCACAAAGCGGCGACAAACGCTTTCAAGTTTGGCGCCTGCGCAGTTCAAAGCCAAGCTCTACATCCTGTGAACTCACCCTGTGTTGCTGCCCAGAAGGTTGTACGTCTTCGGGGCGACGGCTTTTTGGGACAAAATAGCGATGCACAGGAAAAAGCCAGCACTACGTCACAAAGCCGGTTGAAACATTGTCCGGCTTCCGACCACGTATCGCAGACACGAATAAACGTTCAAGAAAAGACCGAGAAACCTTTCGAGGTTCCTTGTGCAAAGATCCCCACTCACGCTGTGCAGACTAACGCTCAGAAAACATTAAACTATTTAAAAGGTAGCTGCTCCAAAGAAAACGTGGAAAGTCTCTTGCTGGTAACCGCTTCGTCTCCCGCAAAGAAAACTGAGGAAGATCGTTGGAAGAAAAGCACGACCAGCTCAGAGCAAGGAAGCTGGCTGTCCTCAATGTCCTCAGTATCGCGATACTCATCAACTATTAGCTCCGAAACGTCTGTTGTGTGCGAGCGAACGAATGAGTCAAGCCCCACATCCCAAGTTTCTATAGAGTTTGAGTCGGCTATGCATTCGAAGACGATGAGAGTGGACTCCGTTTCCAGCATCTCGTCAAAGACCTCGAGCTGGAACGACACATCGACTAGGGCGCCAAGCTTTGTGATAAAAAACCCTCGCCGTTTGAGCAGGAGGTTAAGAGATGTGCATCACCGCACCCGGCGCCATGTGGTCTCGACCTCATCAGAAAGCAGCTGTCCCATGTTCTCTGCGGGAAGCAACATGTTTGCCTCACTCAACTGCCCTCATGGGAGCGAAGACAACGTCTCCTCTCTGTCAACCATGCGAAGCATTCCCGAGCTGCCTTACAACTTCTTGAGCACGGACGACCTGAACCAAACTACTACTCGGGAAGACCAAAACAGCCACACCATGTGTCACGCCAAACAGCATTTCGCTAAAGGCAAAAGGGACTATAACTTTTCAAACCGTCAACTGTGGCGGACATCGTCCGAGCCGAACATGACCACGAGCAGCTTGTCCAGGACGCTGACCAGAACGACAAAGAGTTTTACTGTAGTCCTTTCCCATAGCTCTTGGGAGACTGTAACCAACAGTACCCTCTATTCCTCCTACATTAGCTCTTCCTGCGAGACGTACACCACCTGTGACACAAACAGACGGGCCAAAAAAAGAAAAAGCCAAACTTTCCTTGAGAAAAGTATAAAGAAAGAAAGGAAGGAATCAGAACACATAGACGGCATAGTTCCAATAAGCTTCAGAAGCACAAGGCGTATGAATAGTTCTCAGAATAAGCCAGAAAACTGCAAAGGTAAAAACAGGAAAAGCGCAATCATTTACAGCCCGAGATCTGCAGCAGCCAATGTGAAAAGCAAAGCTTTCAACTGCAAAAAATATACGACGTTTAAGTCCAAAAAACCCTCGGCCTGCATCGAAAAGACATCAGACTCTAGACAGACTCATAAAGAATCAGACAGCAAAACTAAAGCTACACACGTTGCCGATATAACAGAAGACACTGTCCAGCGTAAGGAGGCTGACGAGGCTTCTCCTCGCGTTTTCACTGGTTTTCAGTCCATCTTGAATTTCTGGGAGAGGCGAGAGGGCTTCGGCATCGCCAATGCTTTTCAGAAAATGTTTGGGGGTGTACGGCAGACCGGGGACGATGCTAAAAAAGAAACGGGAAATTCCGTTGTGAAAGAAGTCGATTCTGACGTCACGACGTTTCACAGCGTCAGCGAGAGTCAGAAGATGGATCAGCTCCAAGTGGATGATTTGTTGCCAAAGGCAAGCCAAAAAAGATTAATTTGGAAGCATGACTTTGTTCTCCCGGCTCATCACGTGTCCGACACAAGCAAAAAGATACACAAAAAGAGCACCAGAAGCAAAGATATAGTTTTATCTCACGGAAATACTAGAGAAAGTAGGGTCCTCACTTTCAAAAGGGGGAATACCATCCACAGATCCAAAGATCAACGTCGGAAAGAGACTTCAAGCCATACGAGGTCAAAACATGTCCAACGGACCCATAACACACATGCTAAGAAAGTCATTGTTTTACCCATTAAAGTTCGCGGAAGCCACGGCGTCACGAAAACAAACAACGATTTTTCTTTGCACGATTCCTGGCGGGAAGTGGAATCTATGTCCCCTATCTATAAAGATTCGATAGAACCGTCTGCATTGCGAGAACACGTTGTGATGACGAGAGAGACAAAGAGACACGAGAATGACCTGGTCATTCTCGACCATGAAAATAGCATTTCAATTGTGAACACGGGGGAGCCAGAAAAAACAAACAAAAGAGACGTGGACAAGGTCGCGAATATTGATAAAAAGATAGAATTAATAAATGCAGCCCAAAACACGAGCCCAGAGCATTGTGAGTATCAAGACATGACCGTTTATTCGTGCGTTCAAGGAGACAGCCTAAAGCTAGACAAACATATTTCGTCTGGGACCTGTGTTTTGAATCTCGAACAAGCTGCCCAACAGAGAAACACTAATGACAAGTCCCCAGAGCGCATGCGCAATGTGGCTAGCGAAACTAGGGAATCAAACCTCCCAATGACATCACCAAAGTCACCGAAAACAGCCAGTGACAAGATTTGTAGATCACGCTCGTTGGTCCATGAGGATCAAATTCCAGCCTTTGATGTGGTCAGGGAAACATTTTTCCGCCGTAATTTTTTCCCCAGTAACCATAGAGACAGTAAAAGCTTGAAGAGGCACGCTAGGCGACATTTTGCCTCTTCGGATCATCTCCATGGGAACACCGACTCCCACGCAGACAAGAAACGGTCGAGGAGGAATAAAAAATATCAACAGAACAGTACAGAACAGTACAGTACGCAGTGCGACGAAAACAAGTCTCTACAACAAGGAAAACACGACACCCGTATGGACGTCAGGGATCTCGGGCTGACTGTTTTCCCTGGGAAAGGTTTGAATGAATTATTTCAGTCTGGAGAGCCCAACGACGCTATGCAAAACAAAAATTCATTGAACTTGCCTTCGGAGGAGGCTAAGGTCAAGGCTATCATCAGCCCGCTAACTGCAGGGAGAAAACCGCCCATTTGTAGTGCCCGTGCGATGACATGCTCTGCCCACAAGCAACCGGACTCGCCTTTCAAGATTTTGGAAGACTTTTCACGACTAACGTTTGGCGCAGAAAGCCAAAACATGAAGCTGAAAGAGCGGAGAGTCGCATGCTATAACAAAATAAGGTCCAAGCTAAAACAACTGATGTTGAACGCAGAGTCTCTGGGCGTAGTGGCTGAGTCAGGCAGTTCAGAAAAAGATGCTTCGCAGAGAGCAGACACCGATTCAAAACCCATGCAAGGTGTGGAGCACCAAGGAAGGCAACTCGTTATTAACAACGGTTTGTCCAAGATTGGGCGCATGCATAGAAAACAGCAGAGTAAAAATATGTGTTACCATGGCAACGTCAACGTGAGTGTCGGTGAGGATACAAGAATAAATGCTTGGAGCAAGGGAAGCGACTCCGCCCAACTTCTTCAATCGTCGGAGCAATCTAAGATCACCAAAGCTGGCGATTCATCGAAAGAAAATCCATCTTACGAAAGTTTCCTATCCTTATGTACAAGCGATGTGTTGGGTTTGGTTGACAACATGCGTTCTCAAAATTTAGAGTCGGACTCCAAACCGACCCAGGAATGTGGCTCTGGCAACTTTCTTCTGAAGAATGCCGAACCATTTAGAGAGACTTCTCTTTGTAGAGACGGTGTCGTAGTCTACTATAGCCCTGGGAACTTATGCTGGCAGAAACTGGAGAACAAAGTGGCCGGGAACTCAGATGTAATCATTAAATCTGATTATCTTTTAGAGAAACAAGAGACTTTAACGGAGATTCCTGTTACGATGACCGGTTCTGAAAAACTTAACAGTAATAATCGAAACTACTGTGTGAAGGGAGAAGACTCATCAAAGGATGATTTTCCAGACACGAGTGATCTACCCTTACTGCAGGCATCAACTAGTGAGAACTGTAACACGAAAAGATTTAATCACTTAATAATGGAGAATCGAAATGAAAAATCCCAAGACAAGAGCTTTTTGGTGAACGGTGAGCCAAAGCCAATGAAGAGATCAACGTTTGAAGTACCCTCAAGCGCTAGCACTCAGACAGATGCCCCATCAATCGAAGCCAAAGTGGCCTGGTTGGCAGATATGTCTGTTCAGAGCACCACAGCATCTCGCACAGATGCAGATTCTGGAGAGGTTAAGCTTGTCAGCACAGCTTGTCAATGCCATAGCAAAGAGGAGAGTCTCAAGGCAAATCATACCAGGCAATTTCAGGGTTACACAGCATCTCGCAAAGATGCTGATTCTTGCGAGGTCAAGATTGTCAGCACAGCTTGTCAATGCCCTAGCAAAGAGGAGAGTCTCAAGGCAAATCCTACCAGGCAATTTCAGGGTTACACAGCGACTCGCAAAGATGCGGATTCTTGCGAGGTCAAGATTGTCAGCACAGCTTGTCAATGCCCTAGCAGAGAGGAGAATCTCAAGGCAAATCCTACTAGCCAATTTCTGAGCTACAAAACTGAAGCCGAACTTAAGGAAGGGTCTTGCCAGTGTCCCAGTATGGAGCAATTGTTCCCTCCATCTCTCAGAATATCTCGTTGCGCTTCCCCCAAGGTCCTTGCCGAAGGCATGTTTGATGATAACTCCCACCAGAATCATCCACGAACAGCAAGCCTTAACAAATGTACATCTCCAATGAAGGAAGCCACGCCCGAAATGGATGCACACGATGTACTCGTGAAAGATCTCTACGTTCTTCTGCTCCAAAAGTTTGTCAGTGACGACGATTTGAAAGCAACGCGTTCACAAGTACGTGGCCGAGAAATTCACTTACCATTGAACAAAAAGGATTCCGGCTACGGAGAAACTTTAAGGACACTCTTCTCTGTTTTGAAAGAAAGTCTTACGAAGCAAGATCTAGGCTTTGTTCGTTTGAAACAAGAAACGAAATCTCCAGTGCCTGAAATATCTCCAGCGTTACTTGACGAAGAAGAAAACGTCCGACAAGCGCTTAAACCAGTGACAGAAAACTGTCATGAGATAACAAAATTGCATTCAAAATCTCCCAGACCCATGAACAAGGCTGCCGAGAAACACAGCGATGATATCACGGCGGCATGGAGCGAAAACAAAATAGCATCTCAGATGAAAACTGAAGCGGTTGAAAATGTGGAGAGAATCATCCATCTAGACGACTCTACGAATAAGGACTTGTGCTGCTCAGAGAATTCACTGGAATCTTTAAAAGCCAAAGAATTAACATTTTTAATGGAATGCTTAGCCTCGGGGAAACAAGACTCGGAACCTGACGAAAATGTTGACTGTGGGAAAAAATTGAGAAAACACGAAGAAAGTCCCAGAAAATGTATTGCACCCTCAAAAATCGGTTCAATCAAATCTAGCCCAATAAAGACTAAAGCAAGTCTCAAAATGGGGTCTATACAATCTAGCCCAATGCAGAGCAAGGGGAGTCTCAAAATTGGGTACATACAATCTAACCTAATGCAGGCTAAAGAAGATATTAAAATCGGGTCTATAAAATGTAGCCCAATGCAGTCTAAGGATCTCAAAATCGGGTCTATAAAATCTAACCCAATGCAGTCAAAGGTGGATATCAGAATAGGGTCTGTAAAATGTAGTCCAATGCAGTCTAAGGATCTGAAAACTGGGTCGATAAAATGTAGTCCAATGCACTCAAACGCGGATATCAAAATAAGGTCCGTAAAATGTAGTCCAATGCATTCTAAGGCGGATATCAAAATAGGGTCCGTAAAATGTAGCCCAATGCAGTCAAAGGCGGATATCAAAATAGGGTCTGTAAAATGTAGCCCAATGCAGACTAAGGCGGATTTCAAAATACTGTCTGTGAAATCTAGTCCAATGCAGATTAGCCCGAAGGAAAACGTTCGAATCAACCATTCTGTGACAACTACTGACAGGGCAGCACCAAAAACCGCTAAAAAAACTAAGAGACATCGCGATACTTCAGAGTTAGCTAATGCGAAGGATTCCATGGCAAGCAAGCAGCCTCAGCAAGTGCTAGGGGGAACAATGAACCAACAGCAGGAGCCATCTGAAGATTTGAAAGAGTCCCGTAGAAATTTATATGAGCCGCATTTGAAGGTGGGGCTAAGCCCTCGATATCAAGTTGATACATTGAAGAAATCGATAAAGAAACCCGTGCAAATGGCTTCTTGTTTGATAAATCTTTTCCATTCGTTTTCAGAGAATTTGTCAGAAGGAACGCGAAGCGTTTGCAAGTCCATTACGGAATTGAGCGAGGCAGGCAGAACGAAAGCAGACGATGATGTTGATGTGGAATACGTCATATCTACCGGTCTAGATTACAATTCGGACAGTTCTGACAAGTCGGTCAACGTAAGCCACACCATTTCGGCGACTCTGCAGGACAGTTCTATCGGTTGCAGCACACGCGGTCATTCAATGGGAGATGTGTCCTCTTTTATTTCTGACACTCACGGACACAATGGAGTGACGTCAGGGAATACACGTGCTCTGAAACGAAGTGAGGGGGAGCTACACCTCTTGCAGGCCGGTGAGGGTTTTGCAGCTAACAGACAAGACCAACGCACAATAAATGATTTCGCCAGGAAGGACTTTGATTGCAGAGCTATGCCACTAGAATGTAGAGCCCAGATAGGTGAATGTTTACAAACCCATCGATCAGGACACAAGAAAGAATCTGAAACTCGTTTCAACTCTTGTCAGCCGTCACAAAAGTTGAACAATCAAGTCATTCCAAAAATTACCCAAATGAAGCCAGACTCTTCGAATAACCCATCTTGTAAGGAAAAATTAGACGCGCAAAAACCCAACACCAGAAAACTAGAGGATTTGATTCAATCAAGCGAGATGGACTCTTGTACATCTTTGCCACAAGATCTAGATTCTTGCATGTACCAGACTGAGCTTAAACCACACACCGAAGGAGACCGCATCAACGAGATCACTTACGGTAAAGATCCTCCTGACAATTTTTCAGACCACTTTGTTATGAACCGCAACCGTTTCTTCATGACCTCCACTTCCATATCCAGTGAGCCGATGACGCCTGCGAACGAAAACGTCCCACAAAAACACGTCGACGTCAAGAAACAGCCAGGGAAGGAAGTCAAAACCAAACGTAGATCTCACTACACATCGTCTCACTCGAGGCTGCTGGCTGTGGGAGACAGCCCTTCTTTTGTCATAACTTGCAGCCAGCAATGTCTCTCCACCACGGAAGAGTGCTTCGAAAATAACACCCAGGCTAGCTTAGAACGTCAAACGAATCAATCAACACAGCTTGTGAAAATTAACTTTGAAAGCTCGACCATCTCTAAAGTCCATGGTTCTGAGGAGTTCTCAAAGCTCAAGTCCAACGGAAGACGAATTTCAGGCATGAGGAGATCGAAGACCAGCGATGAGCCACCAAAGCATGACAAGTTTGAGAGATTGACCCCAGAGTTTGAAGTAGGGTCCGGTGAGAAGGTCTCTAAAGCGTACAGAAAATTAAAAAGGCGTAACGATAGGAGAATTCGCCCCAGACAAACCGGCCATTCCCACTACAAATTAGATTTAGGGAAAACAGTGAATGATGATCGTGAGAATGAAGCTAAGAGTGCCGAAAAGACGGCCATTGAAGAAGTAGCTGAACACCACTCTGGCAAACAGTCTCAACCGATGGACGTTCACATTTTGACCTTTGGTAGATACAGAACTGATCGGTCTGACACACACAATGAAAGAAACGGTCAACAAGCCTTAAGTCACATGGAGCTCAACAGTTCAGGGGATAAAAGAAATACAGCCATTCTAGAAATGCAGAAAGGGATAATTCCCCTAGTGGTAAAGAAAACGCACCGGCAGAAGCCTTTAATATTGGAGACACCTTTCCCGAACATGTCCATACTAAGAGAAGACTGCTTGCCCAAATCTTTTACTTCCAAACTTCCGCAGTATTCTAGCGCAGAACTAGAGCTTAGATTCCAGGGAAGGTTGAAATCGACCACACGCTCTTCCCGAAGGCACCAAGAGCTATGCGCGTGGACCATATCGCCTATAACAACGACCCCAGGGTCCCATCAGCATCAGAAAATCATGTCAGTCTCTTCTGTGCCTGCTCGGCCCGTGGTCCACAAACCCTATCTGTTTCAAACAATGCATCTTCACAGAGAGCGCAAAGACCGTAGGCGAGCGCGTGCAGAAGGAATAAGTCATAGTAAAGTTCACGCATCTCGATCTAAGTTCAATAAAAAGCGTCTTGGCACCAGGAGTTCTGCACCGCCCATGTTCCTTAATAACTTTACATTTGCGAGTAATCCCACATTAAGACATAAAAAGGCTGATATTGTAGCTGAGTTTGATCTAAACAGTTCTAATGTACAGGAACATGTATCCCAATCAGAGAGCATGAACGAATGGCGTGATAGCAAGGAGCGAACTTCCTTTAGTACAGCCGCAGAGCCCAAAAGAAAACAATTTGAGTCTCGTTCCACGCATGAAAAAGGCAAAAATACGTCTGAAGGTACAAAATGCGCAGATCAAGAAGTTTCATCAAACGAATGTAAAGAAACATGTCTGCGAACCGGCGACAAACTTGAACATATGAGTGGCTCAGTAAAAAAGAACATTGATTCACCGTGTCTCATCAAATCTAAAGAAAAACGAAAGATTCCCTTCAAAGTTCACAGGCTAAAGAAAAAGAAGCCTCAAGGTATTTCAGAAATAAAGCTAGTTCCTGAAATGGGAGAAAACTCCACGCTCGATTCTGTGGGTCGCTATCGAGATGTTGAGATCATTTTGGGGAAAGATATTCCGTACGAAGAGTTCGCCACCAGTTTCGTGTCTGGGATTCACCATCAGTTGAACCACACCCAAGCTAGCGAGGAAGACCGGAACGATCCGTTAAAGTGCGAAGTGCAGTTGGTTATAGACAAAATCTTCGGCAACGAGCCTGACGTGAGGTCCCAGGACAAAGTGAAACCGTTCGCGAAGGAGGCGTCTCTTCACGTTCACAAGGATCCAAGAGGTAGGCTTAAGGAGGCACGGCATGACGCCAAGTCTAGCCAAGCTTTAATCAGTAAAGATTACACAGTAGAGCTGAACACGTGTAGTTCTCACGGTGGGTGCGAGGGAGGTTACCCCTTCCAATCACGCGAACGCTCAAGGCTGAACCAACGACAAACTTTCTACAGACAGCCGATAAGAAATAAGGCATGGAAAGGAAATTCCGAGAACTGCCAGGGTGACGGGCTAACCAAAACAGAAGGTTTAATCGATAAACTCATTTCCAGACACATTCTGAGCGTTTCGGAAAGAAATTCTCTGAACAAAGTCACCGATTCGATAGTTAGCAAGACCCACAGGCTGCAATGTCTAGAGAAACCCAACTGGCAGTCTGGCTACTATACCGCCACAAAATCCATCAGCGACAGTGTGATCTCTGTACCATCTCCAACGCCGCACACGGCTCGTAAAGTACCACACCTAATGAACAAGCTTCACGTAAAGGACAATAAAGAGAGATATTTGGCTTCCAGCAGCAATGCCAGCGTACGAAAGTCTCGTAAAGCTGTCCTGGCTGACGTAAACACAAAGAAAGACATAAACCAGCCGGTGGGCTCAGTTGGTGGTCCAGGTGCTACAACGTTCGGGTCCTTTGTCAAAAAAATCCCTTTGGAACTCTTTACTATTAGCAAACCGGATAACTACACACTGGGTAAAGTAACCAAAGTCAACAATACTTTGGCAAACACTGTATCGTCTCCCTTTTGTGTACAAAATAGAATCATTAATAAGAAAGATGTTGAGCCCAATGGCCAGGTAAGATTGGTGGATAAGCAAGCTGCTGGTGCAGTGTCAAAACCTGAGGCTCGTCCGGCTAAGCCGTTGTTAACCAAGGCTTCAACCCTGAGCCGTCACGAAAAAATGCCTGAAGGTAAATCTAAAAATATCTCGGATTGTAAAGTTCACACCACGAACGACCAATGCCAAGGAGCCAAGCAGATGAAGAGGAAGCGACCAGGTGCCAGTCATCATAGCTCTTTTGCAGTCAAAAGTAGCAAACGTCTTTACGATGTTTTGTTGGAGCAGGAGCGAGAACGTGTCGAGCCCGAGGTCGTGCCTGCTGCGAAGGTCACAGAGGAGAAGCAACCAGTCAAAACATTCAACATCAGAAACGAGCGAATTTGTAGGAAAAACCAGGAGCAGTTTTCAAAGCCCGAAGTGTTAGTCAGTCAAAGGTACGTACCAAACTTAATACCAGCTGCGGAGAGCACCACAAGCTCTGATAAAACTACTACTGTGGGCTCCCGCACACAAGCTACCTCATCAGAGTTGCCCTCCTTAATCGAAACACAAATGAAGCAAGAGTTACCCATCTGTGGACGTACGTCGGAGTTCAAAGGTCTCAGCGAAGATAATACTGTACGCAATGTTGGTGACAGCTATGACGGCAGCTTAGAAACAACCCAAGAAGAGCACATACCAATGGCGAATAAAATAAAAAGCTCAGGTTTCGGCAAGCTTTGTTCTTTACAAAAGCAGCAGCGAAAAGACCCGATTCGCACCGAACAAGGAAGATCAGCACTATCCCCTCTTCCTCCTGATAAAGTTAGCCAGATCACTCAAATCATTCAAGATATCATACACAAGAATCTCTTGAAACAAAACTTGAGTGAAATACCTAAGCTTGAAGGACCGGCTGCTCCCAAGATTTCAGCTGGTGGCCCAACGCTAGCCAAGGATTCCGAAGACAAAACAGATTCTCACCTGGCTTGTACAATCTCCATTCCGCCTATATTCAGCGAAAGTTTGCAGCACAAATCGGAAGCGAAGACCAACACAAACGTGGACGTGCAGGAGGTCTCATCGAAGAGAACGTCCACATTATCTGATGCAGTGTCGCAACTGCACAGCAAAACTCTAGACAATGCTTTAGTTCCGCCAGATCCAACTCATGGATCAGATAAAGATGCAGTCCAACTAAAGCATTCTCTAGGAACAGGAAACAGTGTAAAAGAATCATCGGAAAAAGATATCATTGCCAAAGAAAGACCGCCCGCAAATAGTCTACAGCTGTCGGACGTAACCAAAGTGGCCTATGAGCCACACCAAGAGACACGCCCGACACAAGATGCTACAACTGAACTTAAAGATACTCCTTCAAGTGACGGGACTTCCAATGAGATTGCCGAGGATCAAACCCAGGACGAACCAACCCAAAGCAATAGTTTGAACTTGCAAGACAAGACTCCAGCTTGTAGCAATGATGCAAAGGAGACTGAGTGTTGTACCGTTTCATCCCAGTCTGAGACTTGTAACGTCGTCATACCAGAGGAGCTGGAGAATGCAGACCTACAAGTACCGAGAGAGTTTAAACTGAAGGCGCCGTGCTCATTTTACACTGAAGCTTGCAACGTGAGTGTCACGCTAGATCCATTCAACAAGAGCGGGGAGCAGAAAAAGTATGTCATGCTGACCGTGCCGCGAGTGGGCGCTGCGCCCCAATACGACCTGATCGTCGAAGCAAACACTGACGACGAGGGCCCTCCCAAAATTGTAGCGGAAAATGGCTACGTCAGTGTAAGCTTTAGTAAAGTCACTCCCTGTGAGGTCGCTGAAGAAGAGTCAGCCCTAGAAGACAACGACACGCCCTTGATGGGGAACTCGAACGATGCGGAGTCTACAGTAGAAGAGCAGTTAGTAGAGTCACCCAAAGCTCAATCAGATATCGATGACAATACCGCTCCGCGATTATTTTTAGGCTCGTGTCCAGGACCGAAAGAAAGCCCAGAAGTACCTGCAGGGTCTCTGTACACTAATCTGAATGAAAATTTACACTTTCACAAACTCCCCGGAAGTCCGGAAGCCTTGTACGCTCCTCAATCATCAACCCCTCTGTTTGAAAAGCTCAATGGATCTCATCATTCGAAGCCCTCACATGCGAGCTCCTTACGATCCAACACCACATACACTGGTTTCGCAACAGATGCCGCTGAAATGGAAACAGACAACACTTATAATGTAAATACCCCGAGACGTGACTCGTACGCGACAAATGCTGCTCGACAAAGTGATCCGCCAACTCCCTACAGCACTTTAAAATATGAGGAACATCATAAGCCGAGATCCAGCAGGTTCAACGACACCCAACCTCTTACGCCTTTGAAGACAACGTCCCTGCTTCAAAGTGATCCGACAGGACTGCGAAGCTTTTTACAGAGACAAGACGAATGGTTTAATTCAATGGTAGTACCAGAGTCCTCCACAAAATGGCTGTCTCAGACAGAAGCTGACGAGACTCAGTTTTCGAAAGACTCTTCTGTACTTCAAGATCGTAACAACGTGACTGAACAAGGGCCTGGAAGGCAGAAAACAAAAGACTCTTTACTTGAAAGATCCGGAACGACCAGCACTGCAGACGATAGAAGCAGACCAGTAGATGGCAGCAGTGTCAGAGGTAGACCAATGGACGAAGATGTGGATGTGAACAAATCGATTTACGACAATCATGCTGACTTTATCAGAAATAAATTTTCAGATCCCGACATGAATCGAACACAAGCCACACCTTCGGGTTTAAGCCGACTTTACGTCAGAGAAACAGGAAAGGATAATTTGAGCTACATAGGCATCTCCCGGGGGAAGATGAAAGATAATATTGACACAGCCCCGTCCAGACACAGCCCCGAGTTGAGAACTACTGACATCGACAGAGGACGGTTTAATACTGCTCTAGACAGTTCAAATATTAGAGGTATTGTCCACGAGACCGACCGAACATTTCAAAGAAACATTCCCGACAGAGCCGCTTTTGTAAGAGAGTCCGCTGTCGGTAGAGGCCGCATAAAAGATGGAATCTTTGACAGAACTTACCTCAACGACAAAGGTAGCCTCCAAAACAAAGGTATTACTCGAGCACACACAAGAGATGTTGAAGGAACCTATGTCAGAGAGAATACTATGGATAACTCTCAAATTAGAGACATGGGCAAAGAAAGCATACTAGAAAGAAGTTCTATCATCGACAGAGCCCTGCCTCGAGAGCCGGGTCTAACTAAAACCTTTGTGCGAGATGCAACTGTCGACAGAAACTATTTGACCACTAGTGCTGTAGATAGGTCGATAGTTTCAGAAACTCATCATGCAAGATTAGGCACTACTTTTAATGATGGAAACAATATTTATACAAGGGAGCCGGATACTATAAATCCCACTGCAAGTTACTTGTCTGGCACTGGGAGATACCCATTGTCCACGTCCCCAGACCTATCGACCTATCCAAGTCGATCAAATTATTTATCGACTGGGACTAAACAAGCAAGCTGTCAACAGATGTCAGGTAGCGGTCAGACAGATAATGCCCATCCATCTTTACCAAGCCAAGAGACTCCAGTGAAATATTCTCTGGCCATTCGGATTAATGCCCCAACAAAATTTCGATCTCAGCTCCAACGAGAAGTTTCAGCCGAACCGTTCAGATCTAGTTCTGTAGATTCAGACATTCAGTTAAAGCCTCAGTACCCCCTGAAGAGCTTTGATCCGCGCACCAATAAGCACGAGTTTTGGAAACGGCCTTTTGCCAAAAACGAATTATCTAGCCATGATAGATTCATCCCGAAAAGACGTTTTACGGAAATCTTCAGTGGAGATCCTGTAACTGTCAATACCGCATCTAAGACTGGAATACCTAAAAACATCCCAGATTATCAGGCTTTCAGTGCAAGTCGAGAAAATAGCAGCCCAGAAGACTCGAGAATACGCGACCGTGGCCGGCAGTTCAGCACTCTGCCATCACGTGACAAGAGCGGTCTCCGATTGTACAACGAATCATCTCTGTCTGATGACTGTTCAGAGCTGGAGTCACCGAATCGAAGACTCGAGAGTATTGGGGCAGCAAAGAAAGGGTTTAATCGAGCATGGGCTGGGAAAAGACTAACAGAGAAGCGAGTAGCTAAAAGAGACTCTTCTGGAGAGAGCACTGCATCCGAGGAGAATCTTTCTTATGATTCCGTGTCTTTGAATCAGAAGTCCTCTGAAGATTTTTTCAGGCAAAAGAAGGTCTCGAGCGAAACTGACGACATTCTCTCGGACGGTTTCAATCAAGGACGCATTTCTCTCAAGGAGAAAGAGCATCGCGTGTTGTCGAGGCTTGTAGGAACAAGCGTTAGTCATCAGGTTGGGGCGCATCGGAGCTCAAGTCAAACAGAAAAGTTTTTGAGCTCATCTCGTCCTGTGTCAAGCCCGGACCCCTCTCGACATTTTTTCGAGAGACCAAAGGATTTCCAGGCCGCAGGTGAAGAGGTCAGTAAGCTAACGTTCAACGAGAGAGCCCACTTTGGCGCCGCCCGAGAAACTGAGACTCGAAGCATATCTAGAGAGTTTTCAGATTCGGAAGTATCGTCCCCGGATAAGTCTTATTTTGTGAGGAAGCCGTATCTGAAACGTCTTGAACGAACATCTTATCGGGACACAGCTTTGAATCGCATTCCTTACCATGACAATCTGCACGTAGACTCTGAAAGGATTGCCCGAGAATGTCGTTACAATGATGTTGAGAATAAGGCAGAGAAGCAAACTTCTCACATGCCTTTATCCGATTACTCTTCTGAAGACATGTCGCCTAGAACTTATCCTAAGCAGAGGTACAAACTGACTGCCACCACAGAGAATAGTGCCAACCAATCAGACAGTGATGATAACATTTCATCTGACAGCGATAAAGCGTCTTCAGAAAACTCAGAGGTTGAACTACGGTCGCGGATTTCGCCGACCCGCCTCGGTGTCATTGACTGTCCGCTAAAGACTTTAATTCACCAGAGAGAGGCTCCAACGTATAAGAGTTATGGACGCTCGGAAGTTTCCACAGATGTTTCCTACAAGTTTGGCAAATCTCGCGACACAGCATCTCCGAGCCCTAACGGCAGTGATGGGAACACCTCGAGTCCGAGGCGAACCCCTCACAGCAGTCTCGCCAGCAGCAAAAGCCCTCGTGCCGGGCTCTATCGAGTGAGGTTTTCGGACGAAGTCCAGCAGTTCGACATCCCCAACGTAGACAGAGAATACAGCAGGATTAGAAGGAGAACAACACATTCGAAGTGCTTTGGAGAGAAGCACTTCAATCATAGACCTCATGCAAGGCTAGAGACTCGAGACTTATCCCACAGCCATATCGAGCTACCGCCAGATGAACAGCCCCCGGAGTCCTCTGATAAAGATAATGCTCCCTTAAAGACTTGGCATCCTACCACACCCGTCACTAAAATACCTGACCCTAACACAGAAAGTAAAGACCCTGGCGATTTTCAGGAACCTGAGGAGAACAATGAGGCCTCTTCAGAAACACGCGCACCATCAAATAAAACGACAAAAAAACGCCCTCCCAGCCTGCACCGGGAAAAGGGTGAAAGCACCTCTCAGGGGCACGATTGGGTGGACTCGGGATACAGTACCATAAGCACGCCAAACGATTTCTCTGCAATTTCCGAGTGGGACATTGCTATACAGAAAAAATTGGAGATGCAACGAGAGCAGTTAAAAACAAAACCCTCACAAACCTTGGCGACGAAACGAAATATTTAACTTCGCATTAAATTGGAATATGTTGTATTCGTTGCCATTGAGCGTTACCACAGATGCTTCAAGTTTGTTTTTTTTTAAATATAGAATAGGTTTGACAGTAATATAGACAAGTTTGAAATATGCATCTCCATACAGAGATCAATCTATTCATATTAACACAATATAATCTAAATACATAGTGGTATCAACGAACATTGCTTTCTGTTGAAACAGGATTAAATAATAAAAATAAAATACAAACACTCCATGAATGTTAAATGAGATTGTGGCGTGTTGAATTTGATAGTGAGCAGGAACCTATTATCAAGCGATCGTGCTACATTTCTCCTATGTAGTTGAGTTAGATGGAATATCCTGATCAGTGACGATAGTTAAACTCTTCATTCAAAGGCACTGAAGAGTTCCGCCTCTCTGACTTGATTGGACTATGCGATTGTCAAACGGCTTTGAAACAAAAAACTGCGATTCTGAAACGGGGAAACAGAATTCCTCATCGATGCATTGTATATCGTGACGTTATTATATATCTGCTATATATTAATGTATTACTTATATAACTGTTTGAAAATACAATAGACAAAGATTATAACTAAGAACTGTATCTATTAGAACGCTTACATATCAATAATCGGTTGTGTAAGACAAACAGACATTTGACACAATGTGTGGGAAGACTTGATTTTAAAAGGAACAGACAATATTTGTATAACTTTCGCGCGCGTGTGTGTGAGTGTTTGTTTGTATGCCTTTTGATAGAATATAATTATACATTTTTAAATAGATTTCATATGGACTTTTGTACATGGATAACGTTTGATAAGGGAAGTAATAAAAGTTTTAGACGAGACAACGAATAAAGTGAGTTGTGTACCTTTGTATGTTATGGTTGTAAAGCAGTGTCATCCTGTTGTCTTGAGTTTGTCCCCTCTTGTTCTCTCTGCCTCTTTCAGCCTGCTACTCGTCAAAAATATCCTCTTTACAAACTAAAACTGTAACAAGTAAAGTTCCCTCTTTATGCCTTGCGATCAATTGGGCAGATGATGTTATACTGTCATGTTTCTTTGGCCAACGGTTAACGAGGGTGTCGTGTGGCCAGCAGAAGGACCAACCGCCTTTACTTACTTTTCCCCCATCTTAAGTCAGGTACCCATTAGAGCTGGGTGGACCTAAGAAATTCAAAATCCCAGTCTTCACCAAGATTTGAACCCAGGGCCCCAGGTTCGGAAGGCAAGCGCTTAACCACTCATCCACCGCGCCCCATTAATTAAACTTGACGATAGGAAAAGAAGATGAGATAAACGTTGACATATTAAGATATATGTCAGAGGAAACTTGGGAATCCATTGAACTATATGATCTATGTATCTTTGGAATCGATGGACCTTTGGTATCAAGGATCGATTACAGCTGGTATCGAATGAAATATATGATTGATTGACCTTTGGAGTCGATTGAATAGTACGATCGATACACTTTTGAAAATGATGGAACTATATGATTGATAGTTTTTTTTTTGGAATCGATTGAACTAATGGATCGATGCACCTTTACAATCCATGGACTTTATGATCTAAGACAGGGATTCTCAACCTGTGGGTCGCGACCCCCTTGGGAGTCGATTGACAATTTGCCAGGAGTCGCCAAAGACCATCGAAAAAATGGATTGTTTTTGTCTATTCTTCTATTGCTGTGTGTGTATGCGGGGAGGGGGTCGCGCCCGGGGGGGGGGGGGGTTGTAAAAAGGTTCGCCGAGCTTAAAAGCTGAGAACCGCTGATCTAAGACCTTTGGAATCGATCGAACTGTAATAGAGATGTAGTTTTTTTTTATACCAATTGAGCATATAACCTCATCAATATTGTTCCATCTTATCTTAACATTTTATGGGATGAGATTTAGATTTTTAGCCACGCCTCATTTACCTCGTCTGCTGCATCTAGATAAGACTTTTTTTTTATACAAAACTTAACTCACTATGTCTGTCTGTCTGTCTGCCTGGTACAAATGTTTGAACACGTTATTTCTCCCACACCCAATCTTGGATAAAAAAAAAACTTTACACAATAATTTCTAACAGAGCAGGAATCAATCAAAATTAGCCACTTTCATTGATTCATTCATTGGCCTCCTTCAGTCGTAGAACGACTATGGTTCATGTCGCACACTTCCTCATGTGGCTGTGGAGCCCTATTTTGGAGAGACACTCTTGTACACAAATATCGCAGGTTAAGGTGGTCTTCGCTTCAGTGGTAAAGGAGCTGGCCATTTTCGCATTGTCCCTTTTTCTTCCAGAGCTGAGGCCCGTGTTCTTTCGCTGTCCATAGCTTTTTTGGTCACTGTCTCTCTCCATCTGGTGCGGTCTAGAGTTTTAATAATGTATTTTATTTGTTTCGAAATGGGGAAATAAATGATATCTATTAAGTTATATGGTCGTAGATGTGGAGTTATTCCCTTTTTTTCTCCCACTTCCTGCAATTATTCATAGTCGATTACAATACGAATCAATTTTTAAAAAATTGATAATCCATTTGTGGTAATCAATTAATTTTGTTCTATATAGAAAAAGGGAGCTTATTCCCGAAGTATTGCGACTTATTTTGTGTCATCTTTGTATGAGTATGTTTCTTTCCCTTAGATGAACTTATGTTTTTTTTTTTTAAATCAAGATGCTCCGCCATTCTTTATCCACATTTAGTTCTCATTATTTCATCACTATAGTGATTCCAGAGGGTCCCTGGTTCGAATCTTGTTGAAAACAGATTTTTAATTTTGGGATGTTTGCGCGTCTCTGAATCCACCCAGCTCTCATGGGTACCTGACCTTAGTTGGGAAAAAGTAAAGGCAGTTGTGCTGGCCACATGACACCCTCGTTAACCATAGGCCACAGAAACAGATGGCCTTTACATCATCTGCCACATAGTAAAAGTTCGCCATTCAAACCTCGTGATCTAACATAGCGATCTCCTGATAGTTGTGAGTTTTGACCGTTTGTCACTTAACTCCCACATCTGCTGAGTTTCTCAGTCTCTGTCAAGGACCTGATCCCTTAGAAATATAAATAAAATTATTAGTGTTTTGAATGTCGTGTTTTAATAGTCGTGTTTTGTCTGTCTTCGCCAGATCCAAGGTTTAGCAAGGAATGGTGGGTCGAGTTTCTCGCCCTTCTGCCGTACCGCAAAGTCGGCCCACTGCGCATGTCAACGGTGGGGTACTGCACTCTGGTGGTATCAGTTCTGCTGGTGGCTTTTATCTCCGAGCGCCTGTACAACTGTGGCGGGAGCGAGTATGATTACTTCTGCGAGGACAACGACGTCAGCTGCTTTGTCCGGGCCAGTAACAACAAGGCGCCCAATAACCCTTATTATCAAACCACCGTTTAACTCTCTCTCCCCCCACGCCATTCAAGCACACAAGCGTGACATCTACGCAGGTAGCTGAAATGACATGACGTCATTTCCAACATTTACATTTTAATCTCTTACTCTCGACACTGTCATCAATAAACAGACTTACACAGTGATCGGAGTTGCGTTTCTTATGTTCGTTCCCATTATTAACTCATTATTAACATCATTAACCTCATTATTAACTCTTAATTATTCTCCACCTACCGAAGGAATTATTCTACTCACTGGTATTCCACTAGCCTGTTATTATTATCCTTCAGAACATTTTCGTTTGTTAGAACATTTTTTATCTGGTATAGAATTAAAGCAGGGGTTCTCAACCTGTGGATCGCGACCCCCTTGGGGGTCGATTGACGATTTGCCAGGGGTCGCCTAAGACCATCGCAAATATGGATTTTTATTGTCTACTCTTCTATTGCTGTATGTGTTTGTGTGTGTGTGTGGTGGGGTCGCGGCAGAGTGGGGGATTGTAAAAAGGGGTCGCCGAGCTCAAAGGATTGAGAACCGCTGAATTAATTGTTTTTTTTAAATATAAAACAATGTAAAGTTTATAAAATGCAACATGAATTAAATTTAATAAGGTCAAATCAACGATGGTATCTTCAATTAGGAGAGAAAGAGTCAATAGTCGGATGGAATATCAGGCGATGAAATGACCAGGATATGAACTTACCGGCGCCATTTTATACCTTTAATGACGTAGGCGGTAGAAAGAGAACTTTACCAGACCACCGCAGACAACGGTCCTGTCTGTGCTGGATGTGGCAAAATATGTAGGTCACTGCTAGGACTATATCCATGTGAAATGCTGCACTCCTCCTCAATCTTGTAACCGAAGACAAGCCTTATTCTTCTTATTATTATTATGATGATAGAATATAGAAAGGTGCGTAACTCTTGAATTACTATATTGATGACTATTAAAATGAATTACATCGCTTTGTACATTTATTCATGTTTCTAACAGAATTGTCCAAACGGTGACAACCGTGACATAACCAAATCGTCATCGACCTTTTTTTCCCCTTTATCCTCCTAATCACATGTATTGTAACGATGAATGATAAATTAGGAATAATGCACAAATATTCGGGTTCTAATTATAAGATAAACGTCGCGCAATTACTAATGACCATTACCTCTTCTATTCCCAATATTTTGTTGTTAAGTAATGAGCCTAAATCTTTTGTAGACATCCCCACACCATACACAGGGGTGCCCACAAATTAGTGTTTTTTACATAAAAAATTAAGTATTAGGCAAAATGCAGGGGCCCCCAAAGAGGTCCATTCCCTTCGGGCCTCCAAACGATATAAATTTCTAGCTACATCACTGAAATGTATGCTTGTACAATCAAAACAATCAACAACTAGACAAGCCTTGTTACTATTATGGAATAATAAAAAAAAAAACTCAACAAAAAAAAAAAAAAAAAAATTTGTTTTCGTTTAGATCTAGTTCTGATTTATCAGCCACACCCACTCATGATTTTGATCAGTTCTTACAGAACGAAGTAGGAACTAACCCCCACCTCTCCTTCAATAAATGAATTTGAAATGACCGGTTCTAAAATGGCCGTGTATAATAGTATTGACACTGGACTGGCGGCAAGTTAAATTTGGAGGCGCTAATTTGAGAGACAGGCGGGCACGTGCCTAAATGAAAGACAGCATTGGTTGGGCTCTGAATATTAATGAGCGACTGTTCTATACTTGTCACATTATTAACAGACATGGGTGCTTTATGCAAGCAGATAAAAACTATGTAAGACATGAAGCTGCATATCCTTAATATATTACGTTGTTTTTTTTAAATGCAAACTCCATAACGTACAAAAATTCAGAGTTAACTTCCTTTTTGTTTTGTACATGTATTAATTTCGGCTTGCGTCATAACCTACAATACCAATCAAAGGGACTTTGGGTTCTTTTCAAATATCAAAGATCCTCAATTTCCGTTTCTTGTGTTCAAGATGTCAGCCATTGATATGTGGCTTCAAGTCACATTAATATGTTTATAAAAACTATCTCTTCTACACAGGATTATTTCATACATTTTTTTGGCCTCGATTTCTCGTGTTCAAAATGTGTGTCCGACCTCCTGTAAATTTATAATAAAAAACAAGTAAGTTTAAAAAAAAAAAAAAGACAATTCCTCTCTTACGAAGCTGATGAATTTAAACCAAAAAAATGGAGCATTTTCTGCCCCTCTATAATTCCTCCTTTCCACGAAAGAAAAAAAAAATCATCGCAAAGCGTTCAGCATAGACCCAGCGACCTGGAAGACAGAGCATCATGGCGTCGCGCTGTGAAAACTGGCGCACAGGGTGCTGAGGAAAAAAGAACACCGCTGTCAGAATAAAAACGGCAGAGAAGAAAAGCAAGACCAATGACACTAGCTCCAGCTGGAATAACCTGCCCAGTGTGCAGCCGAACATTCCGGGCTCACATAGGTCTCACCAGCCACATGAGGATGCATAAAACCCCAGTGCAAAGCCCTTAGCCCCCTAAATGACTAAGTGGTCATCATCGAACCACGAACTGTATTACGTATATATATATAACGAGTTGTGCCCCTTTGTCTATGTTTGTTTTGTTCCTCGTCTCACCTCAGGCGTCATATTAAACAGGTTGGTTTTAAAATGTTTGTAAAATGTTTGACATGTTTCGAATGTTTCTTCAGAGTTGAAAATTTACTTCCTAGTCCAAATTGCCCACCGGGGGGGGGGGGGGGCAGGGTGTGAACCCGGAACTATCGACAAGTCTGAACGACAGTCCAGCGCGCATAGCGCACATAATCATGCTTGAAGGTTTCTTATCAAGTACAGACGCTCCATCAAAACATTGGATTATAACGTCCTGCGTCTTGCGTGCTAATTAGATACTTTAACTCTACTAGCGCATTTGATTCCTTGTCTGATTAAAGCAACCCGTTTCATTCTCTAATTGCACCAGGGAATAAGGAAAACTTAAACTAATTTTCCTAATTTGTAGAATATAAAAACTCAGTGTTTTTTTTTTTGATTATATTAACTTTAATCAACATTTTTTTTCTTCTAAAATTGCCCTAAATACCTTTTTAAAAATCACAATAGCTAGGAGTCCGTGGCATTCCATTGCCCTGTGGGTGATTGAATCAAGTCAGCCTGTTGTTAGTCCATCACCTCCCACGCGGTGTTTGTCTTTTTGTTTTCCTCGCTGTAGACATTCCGCCAATAGCTCGGAAAACCGAGATAATTAGAATGCGCCTAAACATTGCACAAATCAAACAATGTGTCCCGGGGGGGGGGTGTTGGTTGGTAATTTCGTCACGAAAGTGAGCTATTTTTATCGTCACCACAGTCTCAGAAATAACTCCGTGTACGCATGTCTCCGCCCGAGCTTTGCGCGTGTTTGTTAATATATATATAAAAAATTAGCTCTCTCCCTTTATAAATTTTTTTTTTTGATAAAATTTGTTCATTTTGTATTTTAAAAGATGGGGTGGTCCAGTGATTGGACCCCAACGCTTACCTGCTAACTACTGTTATAAAACGCAGACTTAATCTCTATGGCTCACATATACCTTCCTTCAAGGGACATTACCAGGAAAGAGAAGAACAGCCCGATGGAGAAAACGATGGGAAGACAACATAAAAGATTTGAGACACTTGCCTTTGAAAGAGATACTAAGGTTCCCCTTTCAAACCTCGTGGTCGATTGGGCATCTGTTTCTGTTAACGAGGGTTTCATGTGGCCAGCACAATGACCACAACCCGGGGCATTGGGTTCTAATCTCGTTGAAGACAAAGATTTTGAAATTTGGGATTTTTAGTGCGCCCCAAGTCCACCACCTCTAACGGATAACTGACATTAGTTTGGGAAAGTAAATGCGGTTGGTCGTTGTGCTAGTCACATAACACCCTGCCAAATAACCGTTGCCCAAAAAAAAAGAGATGATGTTAAGACTAATAAACTTCTAGACTTTATAAGATAGACATCTTCAGGATCGTTCAAGGAGGATCCCTTAACACGGCGGAACATGATCAGGCGACGTAAATACGAATTAACCCCACCCCCCCCAGCTCAACAAAAATATTTTCTATTGAAATCTTTCTGGACCACAACTAGCCAGCAACTTTCTTACTAATGAGAGAAAACCAAGGATGATTAGTAAAGTGAAGCGATCTGATTCGCTGTATATCCCGCGACGTCACTGCTACGGGTCAAAGCAGTGGCGCTCTAACTACTGTCCGCTGGTGACACCCATCCCGCGACGCAGTTCTATCCGACCCTCCCAACTCTATCCACAGTGAATAATGAAACCACAGAGACTCCATTGGATTCGGAAGATTTTTTTTTTAGTCACGACAATGTCGCCCATGATCCGCTTGTGGGAAATTGTGGTGTCCCTCAGGTCGAAAAGGTTGAGAATCATTGGGTTTTAAAAAAACGTATCAATAAAGCTTTTTTTTCAGTTTAATCTACTCTCAATTGACAAATGTTACTAAGGTATTTTCAATTTGATAATAATGTCTGAGAAAGAAAAATTAATCACGATTTGTTAAGAAAAAACAACAAAGATTTTTATTTAGTAAAATGGTCAACTTAACTTCTAGTCTGCTAGTCATTGTTAGTATAATTGTATATTTAATGCGCTTTATTTTTTAAAGACTTAGAACCGTAATAGTTATTTTTAGAAGCAATGGGTTAAAAACAACACATACCAATAAAGCTTATATTTCAGTTTAATCTAGTCTCAGTTGATAGACCTATATATACATATATATATACATGGCATATATAAATATCATGTTACTAAAATATTATCAGCACAGAATCGAGAGATGAATATAATGTAATATCTTGCCCCATACACTAAATTAGCTCATAAGAAAACATAAAGAAAAGTTTTTGAAAAATTAATGGTTATTGTTTGTTGAATACACGATCATTGGTTTGTAGTTTCCTGGACAGCTAGTACAGCTAACCTATTACAGACGTATTAATCTCTAATAAAAACTTTTTTAAAATGAACATAACATTTAATAATTCATACCCAGCTTTCAACTTCACACTCACAGTAAATGTATATTAAAAAAACCCAAAAAAACTAGACAGATATTACCCGCTGCCCGCGGGTCTTAACTTGCGTATTGCTGATGTAGTCACTGACATAGTGCATAAGAAACAATTAAAGAAAATAATAATGTTATAAGTAAATGCGTATGCGTGAATTCATGCATTAAGAATAGAGTTGCACTTATGTAAAAATGCTTTAGAAAAACAAATTTGAATGTTAATTTGATTAAAATATGAAATGAACGGACTATAATTAGTATATTCATGTGTTTATTTAAAACTATCTTTACGAAGAGAAGTTCTATCATGTTAGAGTTGAATTAGAATTTTACACATAGGAATAGAGAGATGTGTATTTCGCGTAATGTCTAATGAAAGATTGTACATCAGGAATTCTAAAGTCGCGGATATAAGAAACGAATTTTTTAAAAAATGCTTTTGAAACACAAATTTGAAGGTTTATTTTATTAAATAATGAAATCAATGGACCTTTTTTTTTTGTATTTTCATGTTTCAAAGTAAAAAAAATATAAGTGCAAAGTGTAGTTCTTAAAATTAAATCTAGATCTAAATCCTTTCGATCTTTTCTCATGTCAATATGGTAAACAAAGCCTAGATCCATAAAATACTATAGCTTTAACTTTTTTTTGGAGGGTCTTAAGTTTGTTATAGGTATGGCCATATTACAAGATCTTGGGGGCGCGCAAAGACCTACCTACAGGGAACAGTACCAGAAAAAAAAGGGGCAGACAAAGAAAGCGGTGGGAGGACAACATAAAAGAATGGAAGGGCCTACAAACGAAAGAGGTTCTAAACAGGGCAAAGGATAGAGAGAAATGGAAAAAGAAGGTCTACAAGTCTTGCTTGATGCCCCAACGGTCCACAGACTAAGGGATAGGTAACAGTAACATACACTAAGGTCTAAGTTAGTACCCAAGGAACATTTATGCCAAGTTTTATGAAGATTGGTTAAACGGTTTTGATTTCTTTTCGTCACATACATACATACGCCATACAAGCGACGTATTATCTATAAAAAATGTAAAGAAATGACAAGACAAGAAAGGGGTATCTTGGTGAATGTTTACGTGATCGTTTTTTAAATGTGTAAACAAACATGTTCACTCAGGACTCAAGAATACTTAGGGGGATTATTTAACTACATTCAACCACATCTGTCATGTAAGATTTTTCTCCCTTGTTCAAGATACAAAAGAAAAAAAAATTAACTATTTAATTTATAAACTAACTTTATTTTATGTCTATAATTTTTTTTAACTATGAAGAGTCTATATAATGCAATTTTCATAGACATACATAAATATAGACTGGAAAAAGGAAGTAACTTCATGTAACTTGAAAACATATATATCTATTCAATTAGGATTTCCGAATGATGATGTATTTTAACATTGCATAAAACTCTCTTATTGGCCAGTCTATATTTATTTATGTCTATGGCAATTTTTAAATGGTTCATAATTCGGAAATCCGAATTCAATAGATATACATGTTCACAAGTTACATAAAGTTACTTCCCTTTTCAAGTCTATATTTGTAATGTTTATTTTATTACATTACAACGCGAATGTCGTATTTCTGTTGACTGTGCAGTAAGCCTCTTCTGGCTTGTATTAGTATACGGTAAGCACTAGATTTGCTAGCGCGCATGAACATCCAACAATAAGTTCTAACTGCTAAGACAGCACACGTAAATAATCAATAAACTTCCAAGTTAGCAGACATTGAGTTTAATATACAATAATAATATAACAAATAATAAAGGCAATTCCAGCCAGCACAATAATGAATCAATACAATATATACAAGTCCAATAAGAATTGAAGATTACACTAAGTCCAGAAATACATCCAAGTTATTTAACAAAATATCATGCTCCTTATCCCTAGGAGTCTGTGGAAACAACTGACTTCTGTCAGCTGGTCAGCTACTCAGCTGATCAAAAAACTCGTGCAAAAAGCACGGACTTAGGTAAAGTGAATTTCTATCACTATATACAATGATTCTCAAACTGGGCTGTGACAATAATTATTTATGTTAATGATTTCAGCTTAATCCGAGATGGGATGTGGAAGTGATGGTGTACAAACTTTTTACCAGACAGAGTGTGTTGATATAAGCTGTGTACAAATAATTGCAATTACAAAGCTTATAGCAACTCACTCTGTCACGATAAAAGGTATTTCGAACAAGGGAAAGAAATTGTACTTGACTGAATTGGTGGTATAAACGGAGTTAGTCCCCATTAAAGGTCGCCACTTTAAAGTAAATTTGAAACAAACAATGCATAACTATATAATCTTCTATTTTCATAAGCACCTCATTAGCAGAGTGGTTAGAATGTCGGCCTAAGGAGGCTTGAGTCTTGAGATTGAATTCATTTCGTTCTTCCCCCCCCCCCTTTTTTAAAAAATAAAAGCTTGTTTGTAAAAGATTTAGGGATCCAACAATAAATCTGTGCGATTAGAACTAGTTTACATTTGGTTTTGTTTTGTTTAGCGCTGTTTCATGTTTTCGGGCTTTTTCAAAACGCTACGATCCTTTCACTGATTTGGACCATGTGGAAAAATGGTCATGAGGTATGGTGGTGGTCTCGAAGGTCTCGGGTTCGAACCCTGTCAGCAATTCCCAGGGATGGTTGGGCTTATATATAGCTATCTTAATAACTTAAAAAAAAGAGAAAAACAACAGAAATAGAATAGATATTTTCGAACGTTAGGATATCTGCGTGAATTGATGTTTTTATTGTATTTATATCAGTTTTATTTTTGTTCTGTTTAAATCTCAAACAATTAAGTTGTTTTTTGTAGTTTTGTTCTCTTGCTCCCACCCTTCCCCTAATCTGTCCGTTTTCTGAATGGCTAGAGACGGAACGGTATTTCAACTTTTTGTTTTTTTTGTAAAATACAATTTTAAAAAATCTGGGTTAATAAAACGAAGCGGAAATAACTCGTTCGTCAATTTGGAACTACGCAGCAAAGGTGTGTCACAAAGTGTTGATGACGGCATTTGGCAGCCCCCCATCCTTCCAGGGCTAGGGCGTTTCAATCGTGTGGGCCAGTGAGCTGCGACCCCTCCCATCACAGCCTCTAAGTCACGTGGGCTGGACATTACAGGAAGTGATGGCAAACCAAACCAAAAACAATACGTCAGTGGTGACAAAGTCGTCCGTGATTTTGAATTTGGGATCAGCTAGTTCTGCTTTATTATCCGAACTGCGTGTTGCTGAGAGTTAAGACACTAATTAAAACCATGGCATTAAAACAAGTGTGGAAGGGCGAAGTTGCTGGGGGGGGGGAAGCACCTGGCTTCTGAACGTGGGGTCCTGGGTTCGAATCTCGGTGAAGACTGGGATTTTGAATTTTTGGAGTTTTACGACCTTCTAAGTCCACACAATGGGTAACTTACTTTAAGTTGGGGAAAGTAAAGGCGGTTGGTCGTTGTGCTGGCTACGTGACATCCTGCTCATTAACCGTTGGCCAAAGAAAATGGCCTTAACATCATCTGCCTTATAGATCGCTAGGTTCAAAAGGGGAACTATCACTTTTATTAAAACACACATTGAAACCTAAAATCTATGACAGAACAAACAAAAAATATGAATGTGTAAAAAAATTATTTATTACTCTCAATGATGTAGAATGTATTTCCCTTATTCAAACAAAAAAATAATTAATTACCAATAATTTATTTACTAGTTGGTCATTTTTTTCTATTCACGTTTAGTTGGGTATAATAACATTTTTTTTTGAAGTTTCAACTTAATCCTAGAATGGGTGCGAAAAAGATAAAGTGGTCAATCTACTTATAGGACAAAACCCTACATATTTAGCGGTATATGTGAATACTGCAAGTTTATATTCTTTGTTGGTATCAAACGAAAGGATTAATTACCATTAGTTCATTGACTGGTAGCAGGTGACTTCTGAAAGAGACGGAGAGCTCGCGCGAAGGCCGCGGGAGACACAATACCAGGTCAAAGAAAAGCCCTGCGCAGTACGCAGACGCAAAAGAGGAAAAAAAAACTTTGAAACCCGGCTTTGACAAAATGTACAGGTAGCGTAGTCTTGTGAAACATCTCACGTTAAACTTAATCTTCGGAATCGAAAATCCAATCTCCCAATTCAATACAATATACACTTATACAGTTGTTTAGATATCAGTGTTGTTTCTTTAACACAGTCATATGTCACTAATGGTCCGAATAGCACAGTCCACAGCAGCCCTTTCTAAACTTAAGTTAATATGGAAAGACAAAGGCTTAGCCCTCGGCACCAAAATCAGACTGATGCGCTTCCTGGTCATGGCCACATTTCTATATGCTTGTGAGTCTTTGACGCTGACTGCAGAGCTAGAGAGGAGGATCCTAGCAATGGAACTGAGATGCTACAGAAGGATCCTTGGTATCACATTTAAGGACCGCATCACAAATCAAGAGATTAGAGACATGGTTACTGCAGCGATCGGACCCCATGATGACCTGCTAACTACTGTGAAGAAACGAAAGTTTAAAATGTATGGCCATGTAACAAGATCTTCGGGACTCGCAAAGACCTTCCTCCAGGGAACAGTACCAGGAAAAAGAAGAAGAGGCAGACAGAGAAAGCGGTGGGAAGACAACATCGAAGAATGGACAGGGTATGTGTACCTACCATTGAATGAGATTTTAAACAGGGCAAAGGATAGAGAGGAATGGAGAAAGATGGTCTTCAAGTCTTGCTTGGGGCCCCAACGGTCCACCAGACTAAGGGATAGGTAACATGTATGTCCCATTGATTGAGCCAGATAACTAGATGAGAGCTGGCCTTAGGGGAGTGTAAGTTGGGTAACACCCAAGACCCCGCGCCTTAGAAGAGCCCCGCAGTAAGAGAATCTTGTATCCTTATGTCACTGCAAGCTAATCGATTGATGGCCCTGATATGACAAGATCTTAGAGGCCACCTCTGACAAGATCTTATTACTGTTTTCTTAAGGATCATCACGAGCATTTAAACTAGATCTCGAGAATCTTCTCTTAAACTAATGGGAAGCAGAGAACAATAAAGAGGAGAGTGTGTGAGAAAGAGAGAAATAGAGAGAGAATTAGAGAGAAAGAGAGAAATAGAAAGAGAGAGAGAGAGAAAAAGAGAAATAGAGAGAGAGAAGAGAGAGAGGGAAAAAGAGAGAGTGAGAGACAAATAGAGAGAGAAATAGAGAGAGAGAGAACGAGAGACAAAGTAAGAAACAGGGGGAGAGAATGAGACAAAGAGAGAGAGAGAGAAGAGGAAATTGTTTAAAACAAAAAGGGGAAAGGAAGGTAACTCTAACGAATTTTGGATAGAATTAGCAGACGATTCGCTGTAAACATTGAATGTCGAATTCATCATCGTATTTTGGACCTGTGAAAGGGTGGGAGGCACATTTATGGCCTTGAATTTTTTATAAAGAGGGTGGATGGGGGCTTTGGTATGTGATATGGTAGCTTTGATAATCACTGTCAGAGGTATCTCCTTCCATCGCCCCTCCCCTCTCTACCCACTCTCCTAAATCTAAAGTTTCAAAACAAAAACATAAATGAGTCATTCCCAAGAGTTAAAACTGCGTAGTTTGGGATGATATCATGGCCTCATTGTGGCCAATGCACTGGTCACTGAGGAAAGTGGCCAACTTGGGAAGAGGAGGGCTATTTAAAAATTAAACATTTATACCGAATCGAACTAAGCGTATAGCAATTTCTTGATGATCGTCAATAAGGTTAGTTGAAAAAAATTGAGTTGCAAAGATTTGATTCCTTTTTTTCTTTTCTATCGGTCCCCAAAAGGGAAAGAGACGCTATTAGTTTTTTGTGGTCTGTGAAAAAAAAATTGTATTGCTAAGTTAAGTAAGTTCTGTCATACTAAGTACTGCATTTAAAAAAAACTTTTTTTTTAAAGAAAAATTCTATTTAGTATGCATAAAAGTGGAACCTAATTCAAAACAACAATTAATTAGTAGTTTTTCATATTAAAGCATAATCTTCAGGGCTACCGGGTTGAAAATTCTGCTAAAGGCATTTTTTTTTACCAAATGTTCTGCACTTTACTTCAGGCTTTTGAATAAGAGATTGACTTTCACCTTTCCCTTGGTCTGCTTGACCGTTGGGGCATCACACAAGATCTGTCGATCTTCTTTCTCCATTCTTCTCTATCATTTGCCTTAATAGTATTTCATTCTGATAATCTTGCTGAAAATATTGAAACCTGACTTTTTACCTGACTGAGTGGACTACTTTGTGGGGCCGATTTTGAGTTTGTGTTTCCACACTAACTGTCTTTGTTACCTTGTTTTTATTTTTGCTTTCGAAGCGCTTCACCACTCGGGCACTGAGTCTCCTGTATAAGGTGCGCTGTCCGACCACATTTCTGTAGGTAGTTTGCACATCTATAACATTGAAAATGTTTTCAATGTTATAGATGTACTTAATACGGTCACGAAATTTTCAAATATTTTGCTACTGTACGATATATCCTTCCATTGTTTGTATTCCTTACATGAATCACAGCAACGACTTCCTTGTCAATGGTATTGTTAAATCCTGACAACTATTTTTATTTTTTAATATTCCATTTTCCGACTTTATTTCCAACACTTATTACACATTGCTATTTCATTTCTATTGCATTAGTTGAAAATGGTCAACAACAACAACAACAATCAGTGGCGTAGCTAGGGTGGGTGGAGGAGGGGGGAGAATTTGAAAATCCCCGCGGGCCCCTGCTTGAGAGGGGGACCCCAAATGAGTGCTTTTTACATTGAAAATTTAATATTAAGCAATTGCAGGGGCCACCGAAGAGGTCAAGCCCCCGGGCCCCCAAACGATGAGAAATTTCTAGCTACGCCCCTGAAAACAAAAAAAAAAGTACAATTTTTTTTGCTGTTAAGTGACAAACCATCCCAAAAGAAAGCATCAAAACTTTTCCTTTTGTTCTGGATAATTTCTTTCGTAAATTATGTGAAATCGGCAAACACCAAGAAGAAAAATCCCTTAAAATATTTAAGTCTATATCATTGACTGCTTCATTGTAGCACTTCCTTCATCATGGCTAGAGCTTCTTTTACAATCAACATCTGAAATAATCTTTAGAAATCTCATTTGCTATTTACTTTCCGATACTACAAAATTTACATTAATTACATTAATTTTAGCTATATTTTATTCATGAAGAATTCAGTCATTTAATCTACATCTCCTTATGATTGGCATTTTGATATTATAATGCTAGCTTCTATTTCTGTAGATTCGATAAAGACATAATTTAAAAATCAAAGACGTAGTAATACATACAGACGATCTACAGCAGAAAGTAAGTTTTGACGTTTGCTTTTTGATATAAAGTATTATGTTTTGGACATTGTATAGAGTTTCATTACAAAATTTAATATATTTAGCCGGATTTTGTTTTTCAATGCACGGACACCAATTTATCAATTGGAAAAAAACTTATTCTAATATTTAGCCACTAACACTTTAAAAAAAATCAAGTTATTTCAAAGTGCATTTTATTTCAATTGGGTGTCATTTCCCTAACGGGTGTCACCCGGTGCGGCCCGAACCCCCCTAGTGACGCCACTGATGTGAGTTGTCAGAAGTCGAAAATGAATTGACAGTAATGACACTTTGACTAGTTAGTAGTTCAAAATTTATTGACAGTAATGACATTGTGACTTGTTAGTAGTTCTAAATGAATTGACAGTAATGACACTGACTTGTCAGTAGTTCTAAATGAATTGACAGTAATGACACTGACTTGTCAGTAGTTCTAAATGAATTGACAGTAATGACACGAATACAGTTCTAGTACTCAGATATCTAAGATGACTCGGTGTTGGTCTGCCTCACTATCAACTATCATGTTCTTGAACCCGGACCAGCGGGCAATCTTGCCAGGGGCGTAGCTAGAAATTTTCCATCGTTTGGGGGTCGGGGGGGGGAATTGACCTCTTTGAGGGCCCTTACATTTTGCCTAACACTTAATTTTTAATGTAAAAAAAAACTCATTAGGGGGCCCCCCTAAAGTGGAAGCCCGGGGGATTTTGAAATTCTTCCCCCTCCTCCCCCCACCCTAGCTACACCACTGAATCTTACACGGAACTGATTCCCCCCCTCCTCCATGGGCCTCTTTTTTCTTTAAACACTCTTTAAGCCCTTTCAGCCTCACGTGCACCCCTCTTCCCACAATTGGAGTTAAACAGTCCATCAAATTAGATAAATATGTCAGGGACATAATGGTGGTAGAGAGGGAACGAAACCAGCGCACGCATGCGCGACGTTACAACTGTTTACAGAGAGTGTTATTGTAGATGTTACTCACCGCCTGCTCGTCATCTTTTGATTCATCAGACATCGACAATTAACACACACATAGACAGACACATACTCATAGACAGACGCACACACTCACATACGGACAGACGCACACACATGCGCGCGTGCACTTATTATAAATATCAGCAGATAAACATGATGACACATGACGGGGCGACAAAAAAGGTCACAGAAAATGGCGCGGCCAACCCTTCCATCTGATACTGTTGTCGGAAACATCAAATGTTCCTAAATTATGATTCACAAAATAATTCAACAACCAAACCTTATCCATATCATTATGGCGTCGAAAAAAAAAGGAGGGGGGTGGAGAAAATTACTCGATTAGCTCCCTTGCATTACATATGGGGAAAAAAACAACAACACAATCGCTCGGTTTCCTCCCTTTCCTAAATTTTTTTTTTAAATAAAAAAGTCAAACAGAAAAAACAACATGAATAAAAAAAAAATAAAGTAAGGTTCCCCTTTTAGACCTTGTAGTCTATAGGGCAGATGATATAAAGGTCATCTGATTCTGTGGCCTACGGTTAAAGTGGGTGTCATGTGGCCAGCACAACGACCAACCGCCTTTACTTTTCCCCAACTAATGTGAGGTACCCATTAGAGCTGGGTGGACTCAGAGGCGCCCAAGGATCCCGAAATAAAAAATCCCAGTCTTCACCAGGATTCGAACCCGGGACCCCCGGTTCAGAAGCCAAGCGCTTTACCTCTCAACCACAGCGCCGCTAATAACTAAATAACAATATTTAAAGATTAAATCCAAACAATAATGATTTTAAGCCACTGTATGTTTCATGGCCTTGGTGGCTGAGGCGTAATGCGCTTGGCTACCTAACCAAGGGGACTCGAGTTGAATCTCAGTGAAGACTGGAATTTTGACTTTCTGGGTTTCTAGGTCGCTCATGACTCCACCCAGCTGTAATGAATACCTTATATTTTTTATGTAAAAAATCAAGGTGGTTGATGGATTTGCTGATCAAATGAAATTTTCGTTGACCGTGGTCCATAGAAACAGGTGGCATTGACATCATCTGCCCTATAAATCGCAAGGTCAGAACGGGGTACTTCCTACTTCTCTTACTAATGTGTTTCTGGTAAACTTGGTGTCGGACAATCATCCACCATATCCAATCA
>JADKLZ010019686.1:955991-968686 GCA_021533235.1 Biomphalaria straminea | reverse complement strand
TGGAGGACAGCGGTGTCCCGAGAGTTTGGAGGACAGCGGTGTCCCGAAAACGCGGCAACTGATAACTCGGCAGTTTTAATCATTTAGCCACACCCTAGCTGAGGAAAAGAAAAAAAGAATTTCATTAGGTAAACTTCATTAAAAGAAATAATGTATTTTTTGTTTGTTTGTTAGAGACCTGTTATATGTACATTCATTTTCAGTATATAAACAACAATTTCAGGTACTATAGAGTGATTGCGACTCCAAAAGTTAAAATGCATACATTTTGGTCGATACATTTCTTCTTAATTTTGTTTAAACGCCACACGCTCATATCTTGCCCAGTGCGCTTAGGTTCAATTATTTTTTTGAACCTGTTGGGAGGGGGATATCTGAGTCAAAGGTGTGCAGGCTTTCTTTGAGTGATCTTCGATTAAGTCCAGCAGGGAATCGGCGCCGAAGGCGCCATTATCCCATTGATCATTGAAAAGGCCCTTATCCAAAAAAAACAGTCATGGACCGGAAGCTCCTCACCCCAAGTCCTGCCTTAGAGCCCCCAGAAAAACAGCCATGGACCGAGCAAGGGGCCGTACTGCGTACACAGAACACCGGGCCTCGTTACTTGGGCCCCCACTCGCTATAAATGGGCGAGGGCAGCACTAACCATGAGGAGCTCATATTCCCATACTGCAACCACCACGCTCCGTGCAGGGACCGCCACTCCAGCTAAAGGGATACTGGTGTCGGCTTCTATGTGGAACGGCGTGGCGGACCCCTTGCACTGGTTCGCTTGTCCTTCCTCCATCCCCACCAATAATGTGATACAAAAAAAAAAGCTCTCCCAGGCTATCCTGCCTCGGCCTTACACGCCTCCTGTTCTTAGCCTACCCAGCTCCATTACTAGACGCTTCCACGGAAGCGCCTAGCTAAGGCGACGCGGGTTAAACCCTCCGCCTTTGGGTGCTCATCGATAACTCAGCTCGAGTCGGGATTTGAACTTTAGCCTCCGCGATAGTTGGTCAAGCGGTTTATGTCGCCGATGAATGCATTGAATCGGCATATGTTTTCAATTGAAAACCAAAAATCGTTCAATTGTGGTTTGATTGGATGGCTGCATTGTCGTGTGGTATGCGCTCTGGGCTGTCGTCTTAATGGACCGGGATTCGAACCCTGCACGCTGCCATTACTCACCCAGAGCTAGGACGTGACAGTGTTCATATTTGAAAGATCATTGGAAACATGGGAAAAAAAAAGAATAATTCCGACGAATATAGAGTCCAGCTTTTTTTCGGCTTTGGGATACAAAAAAAATGGAGGAGGGGGGGGTATTTACATCCCTAGCTTTCATTTCGCTGGCGTACCACAAAAGAAAACAAATATTCAAATAGAAGTGAGTCTTAGCGGCTTCGTGTTCATTGTGGACTGAAGTTTTAATGAACCGGATATCATTGCGTCACGGGTTCAAATATGGCCCGCGGGCAGCAGGTTGAAAATCACTTAACTAGATCTATTACATGTTGTGGTACCCAAAATGTTCTTTAACTCATTAATTTCAAATTTAATTAACAATTCTTATTAATCTACATAGCCCCTAACCTCAAAAGTTCTATTGTTCTAATTTTTTTTACTTCGCCATTTAATCATAATTAGCAAGGCCCATAACTGGCATGTTTGTAACGCATTTATTTTGTTCTTCCCCCTGTTGACACACTTAGCGTGACTTCCATTGTTCTCTTATCGAAAGTTGCGCAATGAACGCTTGAACTTTTCCACTCCTATCAGTTCTTGGTTTTTTTTACAGTATTTTTCCAACCTCAGTTCTTGTTTCTTTTAACTTTGACTTTTGGCCAACAGCAAATTGAAACAATTGGTTACTTCCGTATAAGTGTGTCAACTGTCAATGAAATCTAAACATAGACACTGATATCAGAAGTTACGATTTTTGTGCCCTTCTCCTAGTACGAAGTGGTAAAGCTGTTCACTCTGAAACAACAGGGCTGCAGTTCGAGTCCCATTTAAAATCGAAATTTGAATATCAAGATCTTTAGGACACCCCTAAATTCACCCTGGTGCTTCTTGGTACTTGCCATTTGTTTGGGTGGAAGTTAAAAAAACTTAAAGGGTCTAGTCCAACGGTTCTCAGCCTTTTAGGCTCGGCGACCCCCCTTTTTACAACCCCCCACTCTGCCGCGACCCCCCCCCCCCCACAACCCGCATACACACACAGCAATAGAAGAATATACAAAAACAATCCATTTTTAGATAGTCTTTGGCTACCCCTGGCTAATCGTCAATCGACCTCCAAGTGTGTCGCAACCCACAAGTTGAGAACCCCTCGACTAGGCGCACCTGATATACCACAATGACGAAAGTATTCAGATTTCGGAAATCCGAATACAATGGATATACATTTTTTCAAGTTACATAAAGTTACTTCCTTTTTCCAGTCTATATATGTCTATGACTGAAGGATAAATGTCCACTGTACGAAACAAACCAAACGATTAATTACTAGTAAACAATTTACTGCTCCTGTGGCCCACGGTTAACGAGGGTGTCATGTGGCCAGCATAATAACCAAACGCCTTTACTTTTCGCTAACTAATATCAGGAATCAGAGGCGCCCAAAGATACGGAAATAAAAAATCCGAGTCTTCAGAAGGATCAGGTTCGGAAGCCAAGCGCTTGACCGTTCAGCCACCGCGCCTCCAAGTGATGATTTCTGACAAAAAATGTGGATGGGTTTTTTTCTTTGAGGTTCTTAAGTAAGACAGCGTTCCCAGAACTGTGTTCCGCGAAGCCCTAGTGTTTCCGCGAAGCCGGAATAGATGTTCCACGAACTACTGAAACAATTAACAAGCAGGCCACCACGGAAATTAATCTCTGATAAATAAAATAAGCAAAGTGTTCCACTTATTGTCAGAATGTGCGCAGTGTTGCGTTAAGGAAAAAGTTTGGGAACCACTGAATTCACAGATTTCACTTGGAAAACCCGAAGTTTGAAATCGGGAGCAGACGGCTTTAGTTTTGGAAAATAGTTTACTAAGTAATTAGGACAAACCGGCCAGTCTTTTCCGAGGTACTCTCTCACTCCCCTCTCTATCTCTCTCGCTCTGACTCTCTCGTTATATTTTTCATAAAGTTTTTATTTCTGATTCTCCCATCTTGCCTCTTACATACCCTATTCTCTCCCTCCTTATCTTTCTTTCCATCCTTCTCTCTCTCTCTCTCTCCTCACTTCAAGATGTGAAGTACTATCTTATGAATTAAATGTGTGTGTGTGTGTGTGAGAATCTCCTTCTCTCTCTCTCTCTATATATATATATCTTATTATATGATTTTTTTCTATCGCATTGTATCCACGTTTCTCTCTATTCATTTACTGTCAGTCTCTCTCTCTCTCTCTACTTCTCCCCAACTCTCCCACTCTCTTTGTCTTACTCTTTTCGACACTCTCTCTCTCTCTCTCTCTCTCTCTGTCTGTCTGTCTGACCCGCTCTGTATTTGGCTTTCTCACTCTCTGATTCTCTCTCTTTCTTTTATATCTGACTCTCTCTCTCTATTTATATCTGACTCACTCTCTCTCACTATTTATATCTGACTCTCTCTATATATATCTGACTCTCTCTCTATCTATATCTGACTCTCTATTTATATCTGACTCACTCTCTCTATTTATATCTGACTCTTTCTCTATCTCTCTCTATTTATGTCTGACTCTCTCTCTCTCTATTTATATCTGACTCTCTCTCTATTTATATTCGACTATCTCTCTCTCTCTAGTTATATCTGACTCTCTCTCTCTATTTTAATCTGACTCTCTCTCTATTTATGTCTGACTCTCTCTATTTATATCTGACTCTCTCTCTATTTATATCTGACTCTCTCTCTATTCATATCTGACTCTCTCTCTCTCTCTCTCTCTTTTTATATCTGACTCTCTCTCTATTTGTATCTGACACTCTCTCTGTTTATAACTGTCTCTCTCTCTCTATTTATATCCGATTTTCTCTCTCTCTCTCTCTCCACCCCCATGAGCCATGTTTCTGTTTGCCACACCCTGAAGATATGGCGGAGATCCTATTCCTGTTTCTATCGGCACTCGCGGAGATCAATCAGGACTCACTGGGATTGGTCAGCAGACAACCACATTCTGAAGGTCACTGTAACTATAAACGTTGCCGCTACAGGGCCACGAGTGTTTGGTTTATGGAACCGTCTTGTCCAGCCTCAACTTGCCCTGTTAGACGTGCTTTTAAACAAGAATAACTCCAACGCACACCTGGTGCTGGAAATTCCCATAACTAAACATAGCCAATAATAAATGGACAAAAAAAAAACACAATATCGAGACAGTAGGCCTTTTTCAAATGCCGAAGAGGAGAAACCGTTGTATAAATGAAGAAGAAAAAAAAACGCAAAATATATATATTTTTAAAAAAGACAACACCTCCATAATTATACTTACAAAAATATAATTAAAAAATGTTAAAAATATAATTTTTAAAAATATAACATTTGCAATAATAAATATTGTATAAAATTCGGATATGGAACCCGTGACACCGTCATCTTTCTACTTTATAACTCTTAAGATCTACTCTAGATTTACTTCTAGAATCTAGATGAAATCTTTATTAGATTTAGCCTACGTAAAATATTAAATATTCTAAGTATGGGCTTTTAAATGTAGACTCACCAGGCGATGCGCAAAGTTTTCCTGAACATTAATTTACTATAAACTTGAATCAATAACGCCTTACATTCTGGAAATTCCCAAGCGCAAAAATCCTTTCAAAACCGATGCTGGATCTAGACCTAGATTTAGTCTCTAGCCAAATTAACATTTTTTTAAAAAAAATTTACTTAAAAAAATAATAGCGTTCAACCTAGAGTTTTCCCCGTGTGGCCAACAAGTTAGTAATTCTTTCTCAATGATGTACATCAGCTGTTGAATTTCTAGGAAGATCGTTAGAGCCGTATTCAAGAATCGAGTCCACCAAGGTTCCATGAAGGAGCAATATACTTTACTCTCTAGATTCATCAGTTCTTCCCTTTTCTTTCCAACTCAACAATATCTGATTGGTCTTGTGGTATGCGCTCTGGACTGTCACCTCGATTGGCCCATGTTTGAACCCTGCCCTTCGCCACCCCTCCGCTTTCCATGGAAATTTAGGACTAGGTCGTAATGATCTTCAATTCTGTCGGAATATCCGGAACATTAATAGCTAGTGAACGTACATTTTGTAGTGACGACATAGACTTTGGGGTTAGAGGTTAGGATTACCTTTAAGGAATCAGTTACTGCTAGATTCTCGAGGGGTTAACATCGTTGTTAGTGACGGACTAGACTGTGGTCCATTCTGTATTAAACATTGAAACTTCATCTTGCGTGAACTTGGTCATTTAGTCTGTGTTCCTGTTGATACCTGTTCATTCTTGTGACGGATGTTCTGTGCAGAGCTTGCAATCATAATACACTCAACTAGGTATAATCAAGAATTGTTAGAAACACTTCAAGTACATCTTATTACACATGCACCCGTTTCAATACCTTCTTTATAAAATCAATTTAAATATTCCCCTTTGTACTAATCTATCCAAAAGTTCCCGCGCGCCCATGGGTCATCTTGACCAGTGCAACCTGACGTAAGCTTTCCTGTGGTCACTCCGAACTTACACTAAGAGTCTAGACAGCTATTCCACCAATACAAAAAAAAAAAAATACATTCACAAACACAGAAGAAGTGTAAAAAAAAAAATCAATGACGTAATAAAAACGCTTTTTTTTAAAAGAGTAAACAGCAATCAATGACGCAATAGTACAAAACAATAAAAGAATAAACAACAATCAATGACGCAATAATTTTACACTAGTGAATAAAATAGAATATTGATGATGTCACACAAAAAAGATAACCACAGTAATCTGCTCTTGGCTTACACTGTAATATTATAAGATCCAGTTGACCTTCTTTAAACAATTGAATACAGAAAAAGAGAAGAAGATATAGCGAAATGAAGAAATGTGCTGACAATTTAATGGAACCTAAAGAAAACAGTAAGAAAAAACAAGCAAAATGTAAAAAAAATAAATAAAAATAAGGCTTATCTAAAGAGGAAGAACTCCGCTCTTAAGACTATAACTATTAAGAATGTACAGGTTTCCCCTATTTTATATGAAACAAAATAAATAAATTACCAAAAATTAATTGACTGAGTATTTTGGTTTATTAATTCATGTCCTTTTTTTAGGTAAAATAATTAATTGCTTAAAGTGTTAACTTGTTCGAAAAATGCGTGAGGAAGAAATAGCGTTAGCAAGTATTCAAGGGGACTAAACCCAAGAAATTTAGCCATATCAAGGAATTCTGAAGAATTAGTCTCCCTTGTTCGTATTAGACCAAATAATATATTACCAGTAATTAATTGTCAAATAAGTTGCTTTTTAAAAAAAAATGATTCACGTCTTGTCTATGTCAATGTCTATGTCTTGTCTATGTCAATGTCTTGTCTATGTCAATGTCTTGTCTATGTCAATGTCTATGTCTTGTCTATGTCAATGTCTATGTCAATGTCTATGTCTATGTCTATGTCTTGTCTATGTCAATTTCTATGTCTTGTCTATGTCAATGAAAAATTGTACTAAAAGTTTCAGCTTGATCCGAGAATGGGTGTGTGAGAAATAACGTGTACACACTTTTTACCAGGCAGACAGACAGACAGACAGACAGAAAAAAGACAACATAAACAACGTCTTGAACATCATATTATACGTTCATTGTTGCCAACTATATATAAAAGGAAAACCAAGGTGTATGTATGTATGTTTGTTTTTTGTATGTATGTATGTATGTCCCCGTATAGCAATCAAAACGGTTACACCGATCCTGATAAAACTTGGCAGAAATGTTCCTTGGGTACTAACTTAGACCTAAATGTATGTATTGTAGCCCTAAAACAAACTTAAGACCCTAAAAAAAATAAAGTTGACCAACTCTATTACAGCTATAGATCTAGGCTTTGTTTAGAATGTCGACATGAGAAAAGATCGAAAGGATTTAGATCTAGATCTAATTTTAAGAAATACACTTTGCACTTATTGATATTTACTTTGACGCATGAAATTACAAAATATAGTCTAATGATTTTATTATTTAACAAAATTAAGGTTCGAATTTGTGTTTCAAAAGGATTTTTACATAAATTCGTTCTTTGTATATGCGAATATAAATATCCTGTTGAACATACTTTCATTAGACATTACCGAAATGTTACACATGTAGATCAATCTAGGTCTAGGTCTAAAACTGTATATCAACTCCAAGATGATAGAACTTCTCTTCGCAAAGATAGTTTTAAGCTTTAACACATAAACATACTAATTATAGTCCATTCATTTCATATATTTTAATCAAATTAACATTGAATTTTGTTTTCTAAAGCATTTTTTTACATGAAGGCAACTATTACCTAATATCGCGTAAATTAAGGTCAAGTTTCTATTTATAGCTCCATTCATGATTTCTTTTTTAACGTGAATTCACGTATTCGCTTTACTTTAAACATTATTATTTTCTTTAATTGTTTCTAATGCACAATATCACTGACTATATCAGCAATACGCAAATTAAGACCCGCGGGCAGCGGGTAATATCTGTCTGATGTATATATATATTTTAAAAGCTAGAAATTTGATTCTAGTATACTAAAAAGTGCATACAATTTTAAAGTTTACAAAAAAAAAAATACTTCTGTATTCTATACACGGACACAGTGAGATATCCTATCTACAATAAATAAATAAACTTGTCTATATACAATAAACAAACTTGTATCACGTAGTTGAATAACAGATCTTCCAGCCTTTTACTTTTTAAAGCTCGCAATCATTACAGCTTTGGTACACCATACTGCTTCATCAGAAAAGACGCCATCTTTCAAAATCTCTAGTAGACGACGGAACTGTAAAACAATGACCAATGGCTAATTTTATAAAACAATATTAATTTCCTCTATGATGAAGTTAGCGTCACCAACCTAAATGTATGTTCTGGTCAAGAAAAGTGACCAGTCCAGTTCGCATGACTTTCGAGACTGAAAATAATGGACACGTCCATTATCAATCACTTCAGTGTTTTCTCAACATTTCGATTGGACGACGCGGCCTAGGTGAAGGTCATTTCGTTGACATTTAATGTAAACACTGTTCACTGGGAAAGCCATTTTCGGAAAAGATGTTTCTAGATCACACTTTTAATGGCCAGTAACTGTCCAGCTTCTGAACGCGGGACATTCTTTTTAAAAGTTCGCAAAGGGAACCGGAGCACGTTCACCCCCCAGGCATCCACCATTCAGGTTATTCTGGGTTTCTGGGTTTTTATTTGTCGTGGGCGGCGACTGAAAATGTCACGTGTTTCTACAAGGTCGTTGCGCCTAGGGGGGGAGGGGGGCAAGAAAGGGAATGGTAGCTGTGGGAGAGGGGGCAAGAAAGGGAATGGTAGCTGCGTGGGGATGAGGGCGGGGGGGGGGGAAAGATATCGAAGCTGGGTTGGAAACAGGGTACGAAGAAATGTATTACGTTTGAAAAATGCTGTTAATATTATCATTACGGAATCGGGCGGCTTTTCAAGCAGTAAGTAATTTTTGAGAGGCCATTGAAAAAGTACTCAGGGACGTACCTAGAAATTTTCCATTGTTTGTGGGCCCGGGGGGATTGACCTCTTCGGGGGGCCCATGCATTTTGCGTAATACTTAATTTTTAATGTAAAAAAACACTCATTTGGGGGGATTTTCAAATTCTCACCCCTCCTCACCCCACCTTAGCTCCGCCACTGAAAATTCTTAAGGCGATCCATGGAACTGATGATGTAAATGTCGGCTGCTTCGCTGGCTGATGGTTGTCATACGGTAGGCACAACGGCCAGCCACATTTCAGCTCATTACCGGAACTCAAAACCAAACCGCTTTGAACTGAAGCCATTGCAGGGATGTAGCGCCACTGGGATGGAGAGATAGAATGCTGAGAAAGTTCAGGTAGCCACCGTATATTTGGATTTAAGACTGTCCCACATCAGTATTATAAGTTTAAGGCTTTAAAAATCTGGAATGCTTTCAGTTTCACGGCAACGAAAGAAAATACAAAACACGATCTTTTTTTTTCTTCCTTCTGGCTTCGTGACTGCTCTATCATCTTACATTTGACTTTCTATAGTTAAAAATAGAATTGGTAAAAAATTCACGATTTTTGAACCGGAAATAAGGAAATGAAAAAAAAAAAAAGCTTATATATGGGGAAGAACTTCACTCTAACAACAATGTAATAAATTAAAGTTCTATTTTCAGACCTTGTAATCTCTCTCTCTCTCTCTCTGTATATATATATTCATATGTATTCCATATGAAACAAATAATTATTTACCAATAGTGGCATAATTGACTTTTGGTTAGTTGTTTTTTTTTTAACCCTTAAAATGCGTGTGGTAGTTTAGCCTCTTAACACCAGAATTGTAATTACATTTGGTATGCACTCATTGTGAAACAGCTCAGCACTTTAAGGGTTAAATTGATTTATGTTTTGTTAGGTCCAATAAATAATTGTTTAAAAGTTTCAGTTTGATCTGAGAATGGGTGTTGGGAGATAAATGGGAGATAAATAAGTATAATTACATAAGGGGACCTAACCCTAAATATTTAGCCCCATAGACATATATAGACTGGAAAAAGGAAGTAACTTTATGTAACTTGAAAAAATGTATATCCATTGTATTCGGATTTCCGAAATCTGACAAGTTGCACGATCTTCAGTCTTAGAGATTAAACAAAACTACACTGCCTCCTCATTTACGCAGCATGGTGTGAAAGGAAAATGGTGTATCCAAATCCGCACTATTTTCATTCACAAAATAACATAGATACATAGACATAAATAAATATAGACTGGCCAATAAGAGAGTTTTATGAAGGGAAAATTTGTGATTTGCAAATTAGTGTACTTTACTATACAGCATGAGCAGTATCAAAGTTAAGTATTCATATCTATTTCAGCCATAACCTATATAAGTATTGCAATATTTTCACTAATGTGTTGTTTTTTTTATCTCTTAGCGTGACTGTAATGTCAATTAATCATAATGTTCATTTTTTGTTCTGAAACTGTTTTTTAATTTTAGCTTATTTATACATTCTGCTGAAAAAATCCCTAATTTCACTAACTCAAAGTTAAGGACTGAATCCATTACTTCCTTTTTCCAGTCTATATTTATTTATGCTATCTATGCATAGACATATATAAATAAAGACTGGAAAAAGGAAATAACTTCATGTAACTTGAAGACATGTATATCTATTGCATTCGGATTTCCGAATTCTGAAACATTGAAAAATTGCATGATCTTGAGGCTTAGAGATGAAACAAAACTCATAGACATAAATAAAGTACACAAAATTGCAAGTCATAAATCAATACTTCATAAAACTCTTTCATCGGCCAGTCTATATTTATTTATGTCTATGTATTTAGCCATATCTGTGTATAAAGAAGAATTAATTCTCCTTGCTGATAAAAAACAAAATAATGACGAAAGTATTCAATGGCGCACTAAACTTCATCCTCATCCTTCCCTCATCAGGATCGCAAGAACCAATTACTTAACTCTTCTAATCGACGATACCATCGTTGATTCTAAACTCATTAAATTTAAATTAATGTTAATATTTTATTAACTTGACTTTGAATTATATAAAAAGAGCATGCATTTTCCTTTAATTCTATACAAAATACAACATTTTCTGTTAACAAACAACAAAGCTTTTGAAGCCTAATCATAACAGGGGTAGTGAAATAGCAATGAGCAAAATGAAGAATTCCGTCAAAGAGTGGACGAATAATTACGGAGAGAAAGAGTTTTAAGACTTGATAATTATATTAAAAACTGTATTCATATAAAAGAACATTCGCTAAGTTCTTTGTAGACTACTGTGTATCTCACACGCAGGGCAGGAGATACCTACTGCAGGGGCCTTATGCGAAATGGATTGTGCGGGGCCCATTAAGGGTAGGGATAAGGATAATAAGTGAAAATTAAAATTTTGTATCAGAAAAACAATTCGTCTTTACATTTTATTCAATCACGATCAAACTAAAAATACATCGCTTTTGATTTGTTTTTAAAGAGATCAAGATCGCCTATTTATAGTAGACATAATATAAAAGTAAATAAAGTAATTGAACTTCCGGTTTTGGATAAAGTTCGTCCTATTATTACATTTTATTAAATGAAAAGTGACAATGCTTTTTTTTTTATCGGCGCAGACTTTTTCCATATTGAAAGATACCCCCCCCCCCCCAAAAAAAAAAACTGTCTATTTGTTCAGGATATTTTCATGAGCTTTCAGATTTCCAGGTTGTCGCGTGACCCCTGTTATAAGTTACAATGGTTAAATTTAATAATTTACACCTAGAATTCGCGCGGGGCCTATGAAAAGGCGAGGCCCACAACGGCCTCATTGCTTGCAGGGACAAAAGGCCGGCCCTGCGTACTCGTACCTAAACTTTGTAACAGTATACCATGCGACTGCAATACAGCGTGCTTGTTTGAAACAAATTACATTGAATCGAAATTTATAATACCTTATATATTATATTTATATATATTTATTTATTATAAAAAAGCACAATATCTTTTAAAACATTAAAAAAAAAACAGAGCGTCTCAAAGGGGAAAAACACGTGACTTACAACAATATATCTCAGTAATGTAGAAGTTATTTCCCTTATGTAATACTTTATAAAAATTGCCAATAATAAATAAACTAATTAGAATTTTTTTTTAAATTAATTCTCGTTTTCATAGGTACAATATATAAATATTCAAACCTGATCTGAGAATGATTATGGGAGATATAACGTATTCAACGAAACCCTAAATGTTTAGCCATATCTGTTAATATTGAAGGCTAAATTCCCTTGTAGGTATCAACAAATAATTAAATTACCAATTATTAATTGACTAATTGTTTTTTTTTTATTCGTATGTTGTCTAAGCCATTGAATAATTGTGCAAAGTTTCCCCTTGATGAGCGAAAGGTTGTGGAAGAAATAACGTATTTAAACTTTTTCTCCAAACAGACAGACAGACAGACAGAGTGTTGATGTAAGCTATGTAAAATCCTTCCGGAAATAGGTCTGGGTGGAAATCATGTACTCTTGAAAGGGTCGGAATGTATCATTTCTATCAATTTCAATATTCTTACGATAATTTCTTTAATTTCTTCATTTTTTAAAAAGCTTACATCAACTCTGTCTGTCTGTCTGTCTGTCTGTCTGGTATCAGGTTTGAATGTTTCCCCTCCCTTTTCCTATTCTCTGTTCAAGTTGAAACTTTGCGAAATTATTGAAGTGTACCTGACAAAAGACGAATCAATAACAAAAAAAATTAAGCAATTCGTTAATTAATTATGTGTAATTAATTATTTTGTTTGATATCGAAATAAGATGAATAAATACTACTTAATGAGCAATGTGAAGGTATATATGGATTTAATTCTTTAATTACGTTTTGACTCATGTTCCCCATTTCCCAATTCTATATTATTCATAGTCGAAGACAATACACGAATCAATCCGACAATACACGAATCAATCCGACAATACACGAATCAATCCGACAATACACGAATCAATCCGACAATACACGAATCAATCCGACAAT
>JADKLZ010019686.1:937812-948170 GCA_021533235.1 Biomphalaria straminea | reverse complement strand
CCGTCTGCCAAAAAAGCATATGACTTTAAATAGCATCTACCAATATACCCTATAGATCTCAAGGTCTTAAAGGGAAACTTATCTCGTATGATGACTATTGCTCATCTCGTAAGACACTATGGCTCATCTCGTAAGACAACTATGGCTTATCTCGTAAGACAACTATGGCTCATTTTTTAAGACAACTATGGCTCATTTCGTAAGACGACTATGGCTCTGGCTTATCTCATATATATGTTCTAACACGCAGTTTGGAGTCACCCGAAGAAGAATTCGTTACCAAATGTGTAACGATTCGCTTTGATCAGCGTGTATCATGCATAGACTTTTTAGACATGCTTCCAGAAAAAAAAAGTGCAAACATACATCTCTCTCTCTCTCTCTCTCTCTCTCTCTCTCTCTCTCTCTTTCTACTCAGCAAATTAGTGAATGTAAACCGGCATAGTGCCTGATCGTGTGGTATGCGCTCTGGGCTGTCGTTTGAAGGTGTACTTGGTCCCGGATTCGAACCCTGCCTGCCGCCATCAACCGCCGTCCATCCAGTGCCGGTCCTAGGCCACTGCAGCCTATGCGGTCGCAGCGGGCCCCGCGCTTTCATAGGCCCCGCGCTAATTCTATGTGTAATTATTAAATTGCAAAATATTTACGAAAAATTCCATGAAATCTCCTGATTTGTTCAAATCTCCTGAAAACTCATAAAAATCTCATGAAAAATAGACAAATAGGTAGCAAGGTTAATAACAAAAAGTAAATCCAATCGAGATTTTGTACATAGTAAAGAATGAATAAAATTCAAAGTCGATTTTTTTTCTTTTTCTTTTTTTTTTCTAATACAAAATCTTAATTTTCACTTATTATCCTTTTTACCACCCATACTAGGCCCCGAGCAATAAGTTTCGCATAGGGCCCCCACAATCGCTAGGACCGGCCTGCGTCGATCGTGTGATGTTAAGTCTCTCTCTCTCTCTTTGTACTCAGCTAATAAGTGAGTTTTAACCCGCATTGTGCCTGATCGTGTGGTTTGCGCTCTGGGCTGTCGTTTGATGGTGTACTTGGTCCCAGATTCGAACCCAGCCCGCCGCCATCAACCGCCGTCCATCCGTGTGATGTTTGGGCTAGGATGTACCAAAACATGTCAAATAAACAAACCGAAATGCACGCACCATAACATATGAGTTTGTATATTATTTGATTCTTAATACCTATATTGGAACCTGAATGGGTCAGGTACGCTTGTTGGTTTGATGAAACTAATAGCAGATGAAAAAAAAAATTGTTTCCTGTATGACGTGATTGTCTCACCCACCTGGTGACGTCACCATGCTCCTAGACCCAGACTTTCCATTAAGTCTTTTTCTTTTTTTTTTTTTCTGCTTAAGTTTGATCGAGTGGATCTATGGGAGATAATCCACATCGACAGGACACGGGAATACATTTGAGCATGGGATTAACGCCCTTGGTTCGTATTTGAATTTGGTGATATCAATTGTAATTGTTACGGCCACGTTAAATCGTGGCCTCTTGAAAAACAATAATTGGATTGCAGGCGGTGGGCGAAACAAATAAAATAAATTACGAGACATCAAGAAGAATTTTTAAAAAATCCCCAAATACAAGTAAAATTTTTGAAATCACAGCTATGTATCCCAGTACTGCAGAAATAAATTCACTTCCCTTGTATTGGTGTAATCATTGAATTTCCTTTAAAAGCGAATTCTTACATAGGTTCATGTAATAAAATCGACTATAAATAGTTTGCATAATTTTAATTTGATTCGACAAGGGGAGGTTGGTCAGAGAGCGTATACAAGACATAATAAGGGAAACAACTAAACATAAACAGCCACATCTCCAACAAGTAGAATTTATTTCCCTTTTTTCCATACCACCAATCAAAATAATTAATTAACAATAGTTAATTAACTAACAGGTAAATTGTTTGGTTGATTCGTGTTTTGAAAGTTGCAACAAATAAGTGTGTACAGTTTCAACTTGATCGAAGATTTGGTGTTGGAGATTAAAACGCGTGCGAAGATTGTATCACACAGACAGACAGTGAGTTGTTATAATAAATTTAAAGGCTTTGTAACAAGAGCGTCGAACCCGATCCTGTACCAAGCGTATAGAACAGCACACAATCATCCCCACAAGCATACACACATACACAGCACTAAATACATGCACACCCTAACACCTTAAGACACACATACCTGGAGAAAACATGTACCCACTGAGACGCATACACATTTTATGACATACTCATACAAGCTTACATATCTATATATGTTCTAAATCTATCACACACACACACCACACACACACACGTACACTAAAATTCCTAAAGCATACATACACTTAGAAACACATACTCACAAAAATACTCATAGTCACACGAAAAGAAACACACATACTCACATAGTCACAGGCATAGAAACACACACATACACACCTAGTCACAGGCATAGAAACACACACATACACACCTAGTCACAGGCATAGAAACACACACATACACACTAGTCACAGGCATAGAAACACATAATACTTACACACATAGAAACACACACACAGCTACACGCATAGTAACACACACACATACCTACACACACATAGACACATGGTCCCCCTCAACACACACACAAATATAATATTAAATGGACCACACACACAAACCTATCGACAGACTCACTTGTAAGTGAACACATCCAATGACAAATAGACACAAAATAAACATTGCAAAGCAAATTTTACTAGTTTGACCCCCCTCCTTTTTTTTAACACACACACACACATACACACACACACTAAAAGTGAGCAAATTATTAGCCTCTGAGCGGAAGCCAGATAGCAATCTCTGCACCTTAATCCCAACTGTAAATTCCCTTAATCTCACGAAGTCAGGATTAACTTTATAAGAGGTTGTTTTTTTAGGGCCCAAAGATAATTTCTCTATGACTCAAAAGTGAAACGAATTCACAGCAGAAATGTCTCGGTCTGAGCCTAGCCTTTAATAACAAACGGCCAATAAGGTGTTTTTATCTACGGGGTAATTACTAGCATAGTTAAAGCACACACGAAGGCCTGCTCCGTGACAGATTGGGTGATTAAGATTAGAGGCATCTGACAGAGTACTCTTTGTTATTGACACTTAGATATTGTGACAGTCTAGCACAGCTCAGTCAAATACTCTTACTGTCAAACAGACAGTACATGTCGATAGCACAAAGCGTAACTCTTGGTGTTTCAGGTTACACGTTTTGTGGAGTTATGTCCCTTCTCTCGCCTGCACACGGTTGACAATATGGTGACAGTTCTTTATGTTTTAAATATTTAATATTTAGCCATACTTTGCATGTAACGATTCAGGGCCGGTCTTAGCTAATGCGTGGTCTTATGCGAAACAGATTGAGTGGGGACTAGTCTGGGTAGGAATAAGGATAATTATTGAAAATTAAGATTTTGCATTAGACAAAACAAAATTCTTTTATTCAATCAAAGTTGGCAATTCCTTCTTTTTATCGCGAGTAGGATCGGGGTTTTCTATATTCGATGACATCCCAAAATGACAAATTTCGTCTATTTCCTAGGAGAGTTTTATGACTTCTCAGGTGATTTTAATAATTTCGGGAAATTTCCAGAACTTTTTCGTATAGAGGATCTCCATGAAAATGTCGAGAAAACACTTTTAGTTACGAAGGTTTAATTTATTAATATACACCTACAATTAGCATGGGCCTATGAAAGTGTGGGGCCCACTGCGGCCCCATTTGTTTCAGTGGTCTAAGGCCGGCCCTGTATAGAATATATGATGCGATCTATGGTGGGAGAATGATGTAACGGTTTCTATGGTAAACGGTTAACTGTGGCTAACGGTTAACTAGGGTGTCATGTGGCCAGCACAACGGCCACCCGACTTCACTTTTCTCCAACTAATGTCAGTTTATGACATTTGAGGTTAATGTCAGAGACTCCCTCAAGAAACCGAAATTAAAAATCCCAGTCTTCTTCGGGATTCGAACCCGGGACCCTCCGGATGCTAAGCTGATTAGACACTTGGTTGGTATTGTTAGACATTTAGTTAGTATAGAGACGCTCCATAGTTGACAGAGTTGGGTGAGCCATCGTGTGACGTCAAGGCTTAGCGAGTTATAGTCATTGTTGTTATTAATAGTCAGTGTTAGGACTTCAAGGAAATAACTTTATAATAACTTTGAATTACTGACAGATACTCGACTGTAGCCTTTTCAGTATTAAACTTCATTCACGTCTATAATGGTCTGGACTTATGTCTTTCTACTTATGAATGTGTGGGTCTCGTTAGTTGAAACACATCTTATAAACCTGCACAAGAAACCCAGAAATCCCCAGAGTAATCTGTCGAAGTCAGACAGCCATCAACAAGTACAAGGTCAAGGCCTATCACGATATCCTTTCCCGCTTTCTTTGGGCGAGCTTTTTGTTTCCCGTTTTATTTCGGCGAGCATTTGTTTTCCCGTTTTCTTTGGGCGAACTTTTTGTTTCCCGTTTTATTTCGGCGAGCTTTTTGTTTCCCGTTTTATTTGGGCAAGCTTTTTGTTTCCCGTTTTATTTGGGCAAGCTTTTTGTTTCCCGTTTTATTTGGCCGAGCTTTTTGTTTCCCGTTTTCTTTAGGCGAGCCTTTTGTTTCCCGTTTTCTTTAGGCGAGCTTTTTGTTTCCCGTTTTCTTTAGGCGAGCTTTTTGTTTCCCGTTTCTAATCTTCTTGGAAACATTCGTCCTCATTACCTAAACATCAAAATTTTCTGGTTTCTGAAGATTTCGCAACGCTTTCTTTTTCTTTACTTATGTAAAGTTCTTTTAAAGTTCTTATTAAAAAAAAAACAATCTTCCAGTAATGAGAAATATAAACTCCAGTTGATAATGTCATATTGTTTTTGTGTAAATTTTCATATTGAAAATTTAATGAAAACCTCCGATATAGCAACAATAATTAGACCAGAGACCTGTTTCAAATGTCAGTTTTATGAATCGGGTGTGTTTCTGCGTGTGTGTCTGTGTGTGTCGTAATCTTATGTCTAGCCAATACGAAAGAAAAGTGTTTAGGGATAAAATATTTCCGGCTGTTGCTAGAGTACTTATGAACTGCGAGCCTCTTGCCACTGTATACGTTATACGTAATGACAAGATATGTCAATAAAGAAATAGACAATACAGTAAACATAAGATCTCCGAACGTTATAATTCGTAGCCCTGATCGTTAAAGGAACGACTAACAATCCACTGAGCACAAAGAAAACGAGCAAGAAGTCAATTCTGAAATTTTATCTGGGGTTGAAAGTATAAAAAGTAAAGTAAAGTTCCCCTTTCAGACCTAGTGGTCTATAGGGCAGATGATGTAAAGGTCATCTGATTCTGTGGCCTACGGTTAACGAGGGTGTCATGTGGCTAGCACAACGACCAACCGCCTTTACTTTTCCCCAACTAATGTCAGGTACCCATTAGAGCTGGGTGGACTCAAGGGCGCCCGAAAATCCCGAAATAAAAATCCCAGCCTTCACCAGGATTTGAACCCGGGACCTCCAGTACGGAAGCCAAGCGCTTTACCGCTCAGCCACCGCGCCCTCGTTGAGAATATGATCGTGTACAGTTGTATCAATGAAACCCGATCTAAGATTTGCATACATTATACATGGATGATGGAGGCTAATTCATAAATACCAAACTTTTTGTTGTACCAGCTGTACATTATACGGAAGTCTTGACAAGTAATCTTCTGTCTGTATATATAATTCTCTAAGTTGCCCAACCATGCAGGACACCACGCACGCACGCCGATTTGTAATAGATCTCTAGACTAACGATTAGAGATATATTTTTACCAATTGTTTTTGTTTAGCGCAATTTCATGATTTTAGCGTTCTCAATACGCTTATGATCCTATTAGGATTAGGATTAGGAGGAGAAAAAGCGGGGTATCTGAGTGATCGCTTTTTGAATGCATTTAAAAAAAATAAAATGGAATGACATGAGTTCAAACCACTTTACTGAACATGAACTATGAACATGATAAGTTAGTTCTCTATACTATTTCATGTTTTGTGTTCAGTAAGACTCAAACGGCAGCCTAATATAAGGGGGACTAATTTATCATATACCACCACTTAAATCAAGTACTATTTGTTTCCCTTGTTTGAGAAACCAGACAAAGTAGTTTATTTCCGATAATTAATCAACTAGTTGTTTTTTTTTAACTTGATTCTTTTGTTAATAGAAAAAAAAATATGCGAAATTTCAGCTTAATACGAGATCAGGTGTTGGAGAAATAACAGAAATAACGTGTACAGACAGACAGACAGACAGACAGACACACAGACAGACAAGCAGAGTTAATGAAAGCATTGTAAAAACAAAATCCAAAATGCCTTGAGACTACGTGATAAATCTGAAACTTGTCTGGGGCGGAGAGTATTTGTGTATTTTATGAATGAACCAATATTTCCTGCCCACTTTCTGTGATCCATTCTTAAGGACCTACAGGCGATCTATTATTAACCTATGGAGGGGGCGGGATCTTAAATTCCAGTAGACGAAATTCAGAGCAACCATTTTAGAATCGTCTTTGGAATTTCATTATTGGAATTCCGTTTCTCTGTCTAATCCATTCTGCTGACTTTAATTACAGGCAAACTTCAATAATGCTATCGATATTAGAATACCGACGTCACCAAGTGTTAAAGCATAAGCTTTCCACTTATTTTGGATTTCTATTTTTCAGAAAGTTCTCTACCGTTTTTAAACCCACAGATTACGATTGTTCTTTCTGGTCGCATACTATAACTGGGCATATCGACAGGGCACACGTATTGAAGTCGTTAATAGTTCGTTAAAGAATATATATTCTATTATGGACAATAGACAAAATCTATTTTACTTTATAATGACATAATCTATGTTACTTTATATTTGTGCAAAAGCTCCTTCTTCCCTAGTGCTATTAGAACATGGAATGAGTTGCCTGAGCTAGCCAGTAAAAACCAGTGACTTGGCAGAGTTTAGGTCATTGGTTAATATGCATGACTAATTGCATGACGCGTAGGACAAAATCATCTTTTTTTTTGAAGTAACGTCTGTAACATATAAGATAAGATAAGAGGATATTGACATAGTCTATTTTACTTTGTATTGACATATTGAAGAGAGAGCATAAGGGAAGGGTCTCGGATTGCAGATGCCATACACAACAGAGGCAGAAAGAAGGCTGAAAATGCAGCTGCGCCTGGTGATTTTATATGCCCAACCTGCAACCGCAGCTGTGTATCAAGGATTGGCCTCTTTAGCCACACAAGAAGTTGCAAAGGGAAAAGATCGTCTCCCGAGACGTAAGATGGTAGAGATGTTACTTTATATTGTCATAATGTTACTTTATATCGACATAGTTTATGTTACTTTATATTGACATACTCTTTATTACTGTATATTGATTGACATTGTCTATGTTATTTTATATTGACAAACTCTGAATACTGTATACTGACACTCTCTGTTACCTTACATTGACGTCAAAATGTAATTGAAATTTGAAAAAAAAAGTCAAAGATAAGCTCCAGAATAAAAAAAAAATTAATTTGAAAATATATTTTTAGCTAACCAAAACAAAAAAATCTGGTCATATTTCTTTCAGAAATAACTGGTCAAATCCTATGATACTAAGTTAATCATTGTCAAGACGTCACTTGATAGTTTTATTGGTCCACACGAGCGTTATTTGAAATGAATATTTACTTGTTTAGTGCTCAGTGTTTCTATTTAGTTTGTTAGATTTGCTGACCAACGTGGGCTGGAGTGACTCAAATACTTTAAAGGTATAAAAAATAATTGGGTTATAGAAACAGTGAATTGGATTGAGATGTCATTGGATACTTTCAGGTAGAATAACGGATTCTAGTTTGAGTGTAAAAAAAAAAGACCCATAAAACAAATTTGATGAAGGAAATCTACGTCCAAATGATGACGCAGGTAGAACAAAGACAATGCTTTGAACAATGATTGCTGCGTGACCGGAACTGCCTGTATCACATGACAATGATGGTCAGCAGTACCAAGAAAAAATCGGTGTAAATCCTCAATACTTGTTGATTGAGAAAATCACTATACTGACTATAGCTATGATTATTTAGGCGCTTCCGCGCTGACTCTTATGCAGATAAGTCAAACGGAAGTAACACTAAGCGTAAACCAATAACACGGGAGAAAGTCCAACAATATTAGTGGACTCTGATAGCGAATGTGGAGCAAGACGTTTAAATAATAACAAAGGGAAGCGTCGAATGTCGTCAAGCTAAATCTCTACGTCCATAAAAACTGTCTCTCTCTAAAGCCTTCAGAAGTAGTCTGTATTAACATCTCTACGCCCATAAAAACTGTCTCTCTCTAGTCTCTAAAGTCTAAAGCCTTCAGAAGTAGTCTGTATTAACATCTCTACGCCCATAAAAACTGTCTCTCCCTAGCCTTCTGAAGTATTCTGTGTTAACATTTCGCTATTCTCAAATCGTAGTCTTGATTTACAAGTCACGTTATTGTCTCTAAGTGAAAAGTGTCCCTCCCTCTGAAACAAATTGATAATTCCTAACCGTACCATAACATATATAGTGTTGATAAGGTTGAATGATGGGTTGTGTAGGAAATGGTAGGCTTCCTCAGATTACCCTTCTAGGAATATCATCTTGATACAGTAACTTGAATATAGCTCACAAACCACATAAACTTGACTTTCGTTAACATATATTATATTATATTATATTATATTATATTATATTATATTATATTATATTATATTATATTATATTATATTATATTATATTTTTTTGTTTATTGATTCTTGTTTTGTCATGTTGAGGGCGCGCTTGGCTTCCGTACTGGAGGTCCCGGGTTCGAATCCTGGTGAAGACTGGGATTTTTATTTTCGGGATTTTCGGGCTCCCTTGAGTCCACCCAGCTCTAATGGGTACCTGACATTAGTTGGGGAAAAGTAAAGGCGGTTTGTCGTTGTGCTGGCCACATGACACCCTCGTTAACCGTAGGCCACAGACTCAGATGACCTTTACATCATCTGCCCTATAGACCACAAGGTCTGAAGGGGGAACTTTACGAACTTTGTCATGTACTAGAAATATTTTTTTTTATTTTATCTTGATCCAGAAATTTTTATATTACATGTATTTTTTCTAATTCTAAAGGAAAAGTCGGGCAGACAGACTACTCATAACCTATAATACCTTCCCCTTATCCGGCATTGTGATTTTGTCATCCATCAAAGACTATTATGTATAGGTGGCTAAAAATCTATGGCAATATTACAAGATCTACGGTCCTCGCAAAGACCTTCCTTCGGGGAACAGTACCAGGAAAAAAGAAGAGGCAGACAGAGAAAGCGGTGGGAGGACAACATAAAAGAATGGACGGGCCCTACCATTGAAAGAGGTTTTAAACAAGGCAAAAGACAGGGAGGAATGGAGAAAGACAGTCGACAAGTCTTGCTTGGTGCCCCAACGGTATACCATACTAAGGGGTAGGTAAAGGTAAGGTTATGTATGGTGTCAACCAATGGACTAGAAGCAATATAACAACATCCTGCCCAAGGAGAACTAAGGTGATGTAACTACATTCCATCAATGCAAGAATATTCAGCAGGTATGGTGGAAAGGAATGCATAGTTTTGCTTGCTCCGTGTGTGTCATAGCACGTATAAGAAGGTAGATATAAAATAAGCGAAAGATACGTATTAGTAGATCAAGGATAAGTGAAAGATAAGCCAAAGTACCGTACAGATTGAGGTAGAATATAGGTACATGCATTATTAAGTGCTAGCATTACAGCCTGGAAGCTGAATGTCAGCTGGGTCTCGATCTCATACCGCTGAGCTCACGAGCATGAAGAGCTTTGTTGTCTTCTGTCAGCTCATTTTGATAACGATGTTAATTACCGGTACAAAAAAGTGGGGTCAACTTAACCTAATTTACTAGGGGATGAGGGTAATAAGGTTAGGAAAGAAATCGGGTTTTTGATTTGTGAGAACTGACATGTTATCTATCTATCTATCTATCTATCTATCTTTCTATCTATCTATCTATCTATCTATCTATCTATCTATTTATCTATCTATCTATCTGTATGGCTGTCTGTCCGTCTATCTATCTATCTATCTATCTATCTATCTATCTATCTATCTATTTATCTATCTATCTATCTGTATGGCTGTCTGTCCGTCTATCTATCTATCTATCTATCTATCTATCTATCTATCTATCTATTTATCTATCTATCTATCTGTATGGCTGTCTGTCCGTCTATCTATCTATCTATCTATCTATCTATCTATCTA
>JADKLZ010019686.1:908077-925429 GCA_021533235.1 Biomphalaria straminea | reverse complement strand
TTTAGGCACCCGGATATTAAGGCACTCGGAAATTTAGGCACCGGATAATTCGGCGCTTTTTGACAAGGTGGAAAATTAGGTACCGGAAAATTAGGCACTCTTTAATTGGCGACCTTAATTTGAAAATAAAAAAAAATGTTAACATATATTTTATCCTTAGGCTATGGGCTATTGGTGACGTTATAAAAATAGCAACTATAACGATTCAAACTAAAGAAAAGCTGATAAAATGGGTGCCTAATTTTCCGCCTTGTATGAAAAAAAAGCCTAATTATCCGGTGCCTAAATGTCCTAAATTCCCTGTCCACATATATCGCAGATTTAATGTGGTTTTCGCTTTGGTGGTAGAGGAGCCAGTCATTTTTCGTTTGGCGCGCTTTTCTCCCAGAGCTGAGGCTCATGTTTTTTCGACGTCCACGTATTGAGGTTTAGGGATGTGTCTTCCCAATGGTCAGTAGCGATGGTCACTGTCTTGAGATCCCGTTTGATTACATTCACGTAACGGAGGTGGGTTCAAAGATTAGAGAGTAAAGAAGCAAGATGAAATACTAAATAAAACACCGAACCTAAAAATAAAACATAGTAAATTACTCAGAAAGACACACACACAAAAACGGCAAATGTGTACAAGTGTTCGTTCTTCCATAGTGCCATGATTAGAGCATGGAATGTAAGTCTCTAATCAGTTAGTGGATACGCATAGGATTCTATCAATTTTTTTTTTTTTTGTAGAAATGTCTGTAATGCATAAGAAAAGAAAATGTCTTTAGACCTAACTTTTATACATTTGCTACATACAGATTGCTTATGACAATTTTTTTTGGAAGAGGTATATACAACTATTAAATGGACTATCGATCCTACGTTTGGGACCCATCAAGAAAACATTGACTCTTTGAACTCGCAACGACGCTTCCAGCGTTGATTTTATCCAGTCATAAAGCTATACATTCCGTCCAAACGTGGAAAAAAAATTCCGGAGTCAAAGAGTTAAGAAACTGGAACACACACAAAATAGAGCAGTGACATTTATAACAAACAAATATTCAGATTTGACTAGAGTAACACCTTTAGTAAAATCACTAAATTTAGAAAGCCTACAGGTACAGGATAGAAGTAAAGCAGCTATTAAACAAAAAGACACTGAACCATAATCTTCAAATATAAAAACAAAATTTAATAAAATTCTCAGAAAGACACAAGGATAAAATCGCATCTCAATTTCCATATGCTAGTACAGATCTATACAAATGCTCCTTCTTCCCTAGTGCTATGAGAGCATCGAATGGGTAGCCTGAGTAAGCCAGGAAAACCAAAGACTTGGCAGAATTTAAGTCATTGGTTAACATGCATGGCTAGACTTACATTGGGACGTATTTATCTTCTTATTTGAAGTAACGTCTGTATTTAATAAGATAAGAAGATAAAACACTATTGATGGATGCCTCTGACACTTAAGAGAGATGTACATCAAAGAGTTATCTGCCCTTATTTTCTAATGCTATGTACTACTGTCCTCAAAAGTATACAGTCTTATAACCATATGAGTCTAGAGATTCCTAGTGGAATTCTTCCAGCACAGGGATTCTCAAAGTACGTTCAATCACTGAATACATGCTCTTTTTATAAAACACTTATAAGAGCTCATTAAAACAAAAATTTATTAAATTTAATGGGCTAAAATCAAAGATGTTATCGTTAATTAGAAGAGAAAGAGTCAAAAGTGGCAGTTTTAAATGAGTTCATATATATTCTTGGAATCGTTCGACATCTTGTAATTTCCCTTTGGTTTGACTATATCTTTTCTGCATTGTAGATGTGTGAATTTCTGTGAATTAATGTCAAGTTAAAAGTAGCAGTTTTAAAATGAGTTCATATATATTGTTGGAATTGTTTAACATCATGTAATTTCACTTTGGGTTTGACTACATCTCTTTACTGTTGATGTGTGAATTTCTGTGAATTAATGTCAAGTTTATCTTGTTTGTTAAACAAGTTATTGAGCAGTATTCAAGCTTCTGTATTAAATCAGAGGCGCGGTGTCGGAGTGATATAGCGCTTAGCTTCTGAACCGATAGAACCCTGGTTCGAATCCTGGTTAAGACTGGGGCTTTTATATCGGGATCTTTAGGGTACCTCTGAGTCTACCCAATTCTAATGGGTAGATGACATTAGTTGGGGGGGGGAAGTAAAGGCGATTGGTCGTTGTGCTGGCCACATGACACCCTCCTTAACCGTGTGCCACATTAACAGATGACCTTTACATCATCTGCCTAATTAATCGCAAGGTCTGAAAGAGGGAACTATTAAATAAGGCGACAACCGAAGCCGAACAACATCAACAGTGTGCATGTAAGGTTATGCCCCGTAGATCTAAATCTAATCTGGAGATGGCCTCGTATGGTACGTCAATCAAATTCTGGGAACCACAAATCTGGTTAACCTTTGTTGACAGTTTTATCCTAAGCTGCATTTCTCGTAACCAGATCAGCGTAACACAGAGTTAAAATGGTAACAGACTTGATAATCACTGTCCAAGTACTACCGTTATATCTCACCTTCAAGGGTACACAACCCCTTAAGTATGTATCTGGGTTACGTTCCTGATTTCTTGAGAATCACTGCCCAAGTACTACCGTTAGATCTCACCTTCAAGGGTAGTCAACCCCTTGAGTATGTATCTGGGTTACGTTCCTGATTTCTTGAGAATCACTGTCCAAGTACTACCGTTAGATCTCACCTTCAAGGGTAGACAACCCCTTGAGTATGTATCTGGGTTACGTTCCTGATTTCTTGAGAATCACTGTCCAAGTACTACCGTTAGATCTCACCTTCAAGGGTAGACAAACCCGTTAAGTATGTATCTGGGTTACGTTCCTGATTTCTTGGGTTTTTCCAAGTTCTCAGTAACCTGCTTTTGGAATCCAGCACTGATCGTCTGGCACTAAATCTGTTTGTCTGTTACGCACTAGTAGACTCGACATACCCCCCCCCCGCCCGCCTTCCTCATTTACCTATAAACACACACACACACACGCTGGCTAACACGTACAAATATACTAACAATCAAATTATTGTGTTGCAGAGTGTGAAAATTTTTTTTGACACTTGTCAAAATAAAGCAAAGTCCTTGTGGGGCTAATTTATGTGGAGCGTGTTTGATTGAATGCTGCTTTCTGGTCTTTCATGTAGGAATTATGTGTTTCCGTGATTGAGGTTTTAATGTGAGAATGACAGAATCCTCAATGCACGCGCGCACGCACACACAAACAAGCAAACAAACAAACACCTTCCATCCACAGGCCTTAAACGTGACAGGGGGGGGGGAGTATAATCTACTTATGGTATCAAGAACAATAACTCAAAATGTAGCTACAATGGTTTCAAATGTTACCTTCACAGTACTCTATGATTACATTCACTAAGATACTCTATTATATAGTATCCCAGTGGTTACACTGGAATGGGTTGGTGAATAGGTATATATATATTCACAATCTTGTGAAACAATTTTCCAATATTCAGTATGACAGCAGTGGCTACTTGATTAACGGAGAACCAATAGAATCTAATTTTGCATTATAAAATAAGTACACTCTTCCGGTAGTAACCACGTAAATACTAAACTCACAACAGGTCATGAAAATTTACAAAACCGTCATCCAAATTCATTAATAAATTCATATCAGTAGACTCAACATAAAGCTTAATTACTTACAAACTGAACTGGCTGATTTGTGGACCCTGAAATAAGCTAGTGTCCTCTCTATTTTGAATCAGAACTTCTATTAGCAGATATAAATTCGTAAGTTTTTTTTTTTTTTATTTGTATTGATTCCTTTAAACATTCGTACTCATGTGTCTAAACCCGAAGCTACTAGAAGCAAATGTGTAACTTTCATGTTTACACTTCTCTTTCGATCTTGGCGTGTGCAATAAAAATGAAATTAACCAATTAATGAATTATCTTATATTATCTTATATAATGCAGACGTTACTTCAAAAAAAGATAATGATTACGTCCTACGCGTCATGAATCTAATTCGTGCTTGTTAACCAATGACTTAAATTCTGCCAAGTCATTGGTTGTCCTGGCTAGCTCAGGCAACCCATTCCATGCTCTAATAGCGCTATGGAAGAAGGAGCATTTGTACAGATTTGTCCTACCATATGGGACAAGGAATGTGCCTTTGTCTTTGTGTCTTTCTGAGTATTTTATTAGGTTTTGTTTTTGTATTTGAAGATTAACTGTTGACAACTAATTATTTCGTTAGTATCTTGAACAAGTGGTGGTAAAAGCTGAATTAGTCCTCTTTATAGGTCGCCGCCTTAAATTAAGTTTGAAACAAACAATACATAACTTTACAATCCTCTCTAGTCATAAGCTAGCAGAGTGGTTAGTATGTCGGCTTTAGCTGGTATGAACCATGAAATCGAATTCAGGGGGGTCCCGCTTTTATTTATTTTTTTCAGATGCTTTAAAAAAAAAAAACGATAACGTTAGAGCGTCACCCAGACATCTTTTTCTTTCTTTCTCTACACCCCCCCCCCTTCCCCCAAGATTCAGGTAAGTGATTGAGAAAGCTAAAAGCATGAAACAACTCTAAACAAAAACATATGGTAAAATTATTATTTATCGCACAGGGTTATTATTGTTGGTCTAAATCTAGAGGAAATTTAATGACTGATACAAACTTGACTGATACAAACTTGACTGATACAGAATGAGTGTTACAAATACACTTCGTATAAGCATTGTTGTTTTTTTTTAGTTTATTTGTTAGTCTTCTATACCAGGGGCGTAGCTCGGAATTTCCCATCGTTTGGAGGCCTTGGGGGGCTTTACCTTTTTGGGGGCCCCTACATTTGCGTAATAATTAATTTCTAATGTAAAAACCACTCATTTGGGAACCCGGGACCCCTCAAGGGGGGGGGGGGCGGGGGGATTTTCAAATTCTCCCCCCCCTCCTTCCCCCACCCTAGCTACGCCACTGTTTTGTATGTTTTTGTGTGTGTGTGTGTTACCTATGTAGAACGTATGCCCAGAATGGAAACCTTTGTTGTCGGTCTACCAGAGTTAAGAACCGCTGAACTATTAAGTGATTGCATCATTCCATCCGTGTCTTTCCCCCCCCCTCCTCTCTCTCCTCCATTCTCAATTTCCCCTTGACTTTCGACTTGCTCCTATTGTTAACTCTTTCCCACCTAACTGACTATATCAATGTTGATTTCACTAGAATGTGGCAAATAATTACGGAGAGAAAGAGTTAAGACTAGGAGAGTACTGTGCTGGTTTTCCCGATCCAGGTTAGATCTAGTCATGTTATGTACGACCTGTCGGCCTTAGCATATATAGTATACAAACTGTTTCATCTGTATAGACCATGGGTCCTCAACCTGTGGCTCGCGCTCCCTTTGGGGGGTCGATTGACGATTTGCCAGGGGTAGCCAAAGACCATCAAAAAATGGATTGTTTTTGTTTATTCCTCTAGTGCAGTGCGTGTTCCCCTGAAACCATAGAAAATTCCTAGCTACGCCCCTGTGTATAGATGATAAGCTACATCAGCCATCAGAGGCGTAGCGAGGGAGGGGAAATAAGGGAACACGATGACCCGAGCTCCACCATCAAGGGGGCGCCACACGCAGCTTATATTTCTATGTGATGTTCATAGAAAAAAAAAGGGGGGGGGGTTGGAATGAAGTATCTTACCCCGGGCGCATGTTCTCATGACTACGCCTCTGCCAGACATGACCACTTTCTGTGTTATCGTCTGGTCTATCACTGTCTATATTGATCATAACAGCTGACCATCGATGATTCGGCTTTCAAAGAAATCCAGACTTCTATTTAAAATCTACTTCTGATATGAGGAACCATATTGTTACTGTATAGTAGGATATTATGTAAGGGAGATTCTCGTAACATCATCTGAGTTGGATAACTATAAATAGCCTACTTTTTTGGTGTATCCGGTCTGCTAAATATAGCCAGAAGTTAATGAGCGGTGAAGTTTTAAAACTTTGCATTATTTATTGTTGAATTTTTTAAGCGACTGTAATATCGAATGTCTCGTTTATATTTCTTGTAGCGAAAACCACAATTTTGTTAATTAGTTGGCATTGCGCATAGACATTAGACATGCACTTTAGCCAGGAGGCATTGATATTAATAAGTTGACATTAAAACATATTAAAATAAAAAAAAATAGACATTGACATCAGATATAAGACATGATACATCAAACATAAGACATAGTCATAAGATTTTGACATAGGACATTTCATAATACATAATCAGGTATTGACATCAATCATAAGATGTTGACATCTGACATTGACAAAGGACATTGGCATAGACATTGAGAGACATAAGATATTGAATAAAACATTGACATCAGTCATAAGGTATTGACGTCCGACATTAGCATAGGACATTGACATAAAACGTCGACGTTAAGACAACGACATATGACGTTGAAAATAAGACAAAATAAAGAAATTAACATAATAATAATAATAATAATAATAATAAGCTGTCTTCCAGTCCGAAGATTAGTGAGGAGTACAGTATTTCCCGTGGCTGCGCAGCCCCAGCTGTGACCTACATATTTTGCCACTATCTTGACATAAGACGATGGCATAAAACAATGACATATAAGACACTGGCATCTGACAAATTTTAAGTGTATATGTATATCCTCTGTTTAAAATCCTACCACAGTTGGTTCTAATAGTATTAACTAAAAGATACATGGAATGTATATTATTTAAAACAGGGAATGTTTCTGTGTTTATGTGCATGAGTGTGCTGAGTTTTTTTTTTTTGGTGGTGGTTAGTTAAACGGTGTTACTTATGCAGTATTACTCAGTGTTGCTGCTTAGTTTAACCCCTGAAGGCCGTGTCGTGAACAATGTCCTATAAACTGGACTCATTTGTCAGAGCACTAATACCTTGCAAGGTCCAATTTGTTTGTAGTTTTAATGCAGGGGTTCTCAACCTGTGAGTCGCGACCCCTTTGGGGTCGATTGACGATTTGCCAGGGGTCGCCTAAGACCATCGAAAATATATATTGTTATTGTCTATTCTTCGTAAGCTGCATGTGTGTGTGTGTGGGGGGGTCGCGGCAAAGTGGGGGGATTGTAAAAGGGGTCGCCGAGCATTAAAGGTTGAGAACCGCTGTTTTAATGTGCCAACGTTTCTTATCTCTCTTTCCTTAATTCCCTCTGGAGTATTGGGTTGTCCACAGGTGTGACATTGCCATTGTGATTCATCCAATGTACCTTCCTCTCTTGACTTGCTTGTACGACATGGCTTCATTCAAGGTTGTTTTGTTTTTTTGTTAAACATAGTCTTCAAGATGTATAAACATGAAACCATCCTTACGGAGTTATTCTCCCCTGCGTCATCTAAAAATTATTTCTATTGGGAAATTTTCTCGAAGAACTAAACAAGGTCAAGGACGCTATCCGGAACTCAAATGTTGTCAACTAATTAACGAAACAAACAAAAGGAACTACAAACAGAAGACATAGCTTAGCAACACTTCCGTTTTTCTGTACATCGTATAAATTAAGAAGAAAATTAAAAAAAAAATACATAATACATAATAATGTAGAATTTGTCGATATCAAACAATACTATTAATTACCAATTTATAATTGACTGATTGGTTATTCTTACAATTTATTGATTCATGTTTTGTTAGGTAGAATAAATAGTTGTGTAAAATGTAGACTAGCTCCTATAATGGGTAAGGGGGAAATAACGTGTACAATTATCAAAATAGAAGAAACCCTCACAAATTTAGCCATATCTATGGATACTGAAGGATTTATTTCCCTTTTCGGCATCATTCAAAATAATTTATTACCAATAGTAAATTGACTTATTTGTGAAAAAAAAAATTATTGATACATGGTTTGTTAAGTGAAATAATTTTTTCGTGCAAAGTTTCAACTTGATCCGAGATTGGATGTTGGAGAAATTAAGTGTACATTTTTTTTTACCAGACAGACGGACTGAGTTGATATTAATTTTGTAACAAAAACAAGATTACAAAGAGAGTTTGTGTGATACACAAACTCAGAGGCGGCCCCCGTCGGAGTCGGATCCCTGTCAGATCCGCTTTGATCTCTCAACGGACGGACAGACAGACAGACAGACAGACGGACAGACAGGCCACACAAAACTAATATACATCTTCCGTGCTTTGATCTCTCAACGTTAGCCTTGTAAAGCCGATGTTCAAGGCAATTGCCACACTTGTTTTATGAGTTGATTACTTTACGAGTAAATACTGGTATGTTACTCGTATGTTGGAACAAAAAAAATGTGAAAACATGTGCAGTATATTAGATTATTAATTGTCTTAAAGTAGGTTTCATTTATATTGCATACTAATTAGGTTTTTTCTCTTTAAATACTGTTTGCATAAAATATTTTTAAAAATTAGATTTTGAGCTTTTAGAAAAAAAAAAGTAGCCGTTGCATCAGAACTTTGAATGCTCTATATTATCGTGATGTCAGATTTTCATTTTCTCTTCTACTTTCTGAGCACTAAACGGGACGGACGGACAGACGGACAGACAGACAGACAGACAGACAGACAGACGGACAGACAGGCCACACAAAACTAATAGCGTCTTTTCCCCTTTCGGGGGCCGCTAAAAAAAGCCAGCTATTTATATAGTCCCCACTTTAAATGAAAACGTCTAATAGATATCCAATTGAAATCTTTCTTTCCGTTTGACTATTAGTGTCACATAAACAAATTATGTATTTGTTAGTCAAAGGTAAATATTCTTTGCTGACGAAGTTATTTATAGTTATTCCAAGAAAAGCTTGGCTCGATCACACGAGGTCTGAAAGATTTGATTCTATTGGTTGTTTTAAAAGGAAAGACAGAAAATCACGTGACACCCGCTAAGGGGAGAGAAAGAGATTGGCGCGAGATCGTCAGTCTAAGCTTAAACGTTGAATTGAACAGTTGTGTATTCTATTATCTCTAAGTTTTTAATGAAGAAGCCTTGTAATAATTTTTCTTATTGTTTGATCTACATTTGTACATAAGTTGTACTCAAGTTTTGTTTAAATAAAGTTTCCTGAATTTTGTTTTATACAAGAAAGTTTTTATTGTGAATTCTAGATCTACATTTATTTAAATAATTCGTCTACAAGACTTGGATCAAGTCAGTTGGCACCAACCACGTGTTCAAGATAGAAGATTCCCCGGCACCACGAGATCAGACAACCAAACAACCATCTCGTGACAATTAGGGACAGTATGTTGTTTTGCCGATTGGACATTTGCACCCTGAAATTAAAAGTATTTTCAAGCAATAGCTTAAGACAGAAGGGAGGGGTGCTCGAATTTTTTTCTCTTTGTTCCTTATAAACCTGGATACACCTTTTTAGAACGTTTTAAGTCCATCATTCTGGCTGTTTGTACTTTCTGTCTTTAATGCACCGGCCCTTGAGTTGCCAATACATATGTCACGTAGCATAAAGCAGCTATTGCATTAAGTTTATTTTTAGTTTTCTGCAACCATCTGTAGAGCTGGGTCATGGTTAATTGTCGACGGGTTCTTTAGACTTCTGCATGACCCACGAACTGAAGCGGGCAAGTTAATTCTATAAAAGAAGCGAGGTTGATTGTTTTAAGTTGATTGTTGCTATTTATTTGTTTATACAGGATTAAAATTAAAAGCATAGTAGGAGGTAGATAATACAAGGTTTTGAAAGGGGGGGGGGGAGTCAGTTGTAGTTACGAACTTTAACAAAGACAGTAAAATGTTTTATTCTATTGTGCAGTGTGTATATTTTATTTAAGTGATCCGTTCCGGAATTAAAGCCCTTTATTTGTCTTTCGGGGAATGTGTTTTGTATTGATAATTAACATTTGAATCTCCGGCATAATGATATTGTTTGAGTGTTCGGTGATTCTTTAAAATTAGAATTCTATACTAAATTCTAACACCAGAAACGCATTGTCTAATCGACACAATCTTATCGTAACATCAAGACATCTTCACATCTAGCATTCAAATAGAAATGATCGTTACACATACGGTTTGCAAGACTACTCTACAACTAGCGATGTCCCTGCGAACGCTGTTATTCACTATATAGAGGGGCTGCTTATTAGTTCTTATGGTCTGACAGTTACGCTGGGCAGGACACGTATTTCGTATGCTGGACGAACGTATGCCAATGGCAGCCTTTTTTTAATTATTTTTTTGACGGGTTGAAAGGTGGTCAACGTAACAGAGGTGCCTCACGGAAAGGTTTTAAAGACCAGCTAAGGCGCCAGCTTGCTTTAACTGACATAGCAGAACGCAGCTGGCATTTACAAAAGCAGCAGAATGGACATTCGAGGCCAAAAGAAAATCCACTGCCGAGGACAGACGTGGATGGTCAAAAAATAATCGACCACCATCTGACAATTGGTATGTCTGCGCTGAATTTGGCAAAATGGTTAGGGCTCCGTAGCCAGTCCTTATAAATCTTGAGACTCAAACATAAGCCTTATTATTATATAATGTATAGCAATCAGTCATAATAGCGGACTGGTCGTGTGGTATACGGTTTGGATTGTCGTCTTGATTGCCCTATGTTCGAACCCTGACCGCATAAGCCTCCGAAACTTCTAAAACAATGTATTTACTTCATATAAATAAACCTTACCTAAGGCCCTTAACTTTTACAAGTTTATCGCCCTTGTGAGGAATTTTTTAAATGCTGTTGATATTTTAAGGGTAATTATTTTACATGGATCACGGGAAGGAACTAAAACAACCCCCCCTCCCTCTCTTCGCCTCCCTGCCTCTCATTACCCTTCTCAGCTCCTGAACATTCCCTCCTGTGTTAAAGAGGGACCTCCCTAGCTCGGTGCGATAATTAGAGCCATAAAAATTAAAGAGTCATGGCTCCGTTAGCTTTGGATTAAAGGATTGTTGATTTTTATTTGATTTCTGTTTGGTTTGATGTTTGAATCTAGGCAGCCCACTTAGAGCCTCTAATCACAATGACTAAAACAAAAACAGAGAGAAAAAAATTGCGTATCCTGGATCTCAAACATAGTAGATGGCTGCCAGGTCGTGCGGTTTGCGCGCTGGACTGTCTTTCGACTTATCGATGGTCCCGGGTAGAAACTCTGCCCGCTCTCATTTCCCGTCGTCCTGCGTGAGGTTTGGACTAGGAAGTAAATAATCTTCAACTCTGAATAGGTCAAACTTAAGAATAAACATATAAAACATGTCAAACATTTTATAAACGTTTTACAGTAGAGAACTATGTCTCTAACGTTTATTAGTCTAACTCTGTCTCTGCTACGGAAATTGTGTGATATATGAATTTCAGTCATTTGTCGATTTAGATTTAGACTTTACTTTAGACTTTTTTAGGTCCTCCCGCGCCGTTCGGCGCAATGGGCGGCAAGCTGTCTCCACAAAGATCTGTCATTTGCAATGTCCGAAGCCTCTTCCCGCCCGGCGTCCACCTCCCCGAGGTCCTTCACGAAGGCGTGGCGCCAAGCAACACGAGGACGTCCCTGCCTGCGCCCTCCCCGCATCGGCCCCCACGCCATCTCGACACTGTCAGTTTTTTAGTAAACTGCGTAACTTTTTTACAGTTTTTTTTTTAATTTCTTTTAGGGCCACCTAAATTCCCAGGGCCTCCAATTATCCAAGGCCGGTCATAACGGGATACATCAAAAAGATTTATATTTATGGATATGCCTCAATGTATGAAAATGTCCGCTACTTTACACATGGCTGGGGGATAAGCTGTTTGGAAGACTGGAGCTACATCACAGCTCAACACTGGCTACATCACAGCTCAACACTGGCTACATCACAGCTCAACACTGGCTTCCATTTTTTTTTTCCTATTAAGAGATGAATCTTCACTTCTGCTGTCTTCAGGGGAGGTAATGCGCTAATTATGTATCCAGGAGATGTCGTTTGGTAAATTACATTGCAAAAAAAAAAAGATGTAGTATCGTCTGCTGGGAGATACTATCTCTACCATGTGTACCTACGCGCATGCGTAATGACAAATACGTGAACACACAAAGTGACTTGCGCAGACGCAACATCTGCGCATCGCGTTAACACTTCCTGCATGTTCAGAGACACCGAAGGTGGTGTCAGCAGGCGATTTTCTAACTGTTGCAACTTAACCTGAACAAAAAATTAAAAAATAAATTGGAGAAGTGATTAATACCAAATACATTGTACACATCAAATGGAAAGACAAAATACCATATACTGAAGTCCTTCAAAGAGCGGGTCTGCATAGCATCCACACAATCTTGATGCAGTCCCAGCTGCGACGGGCAGAACACTTATGCAGAATGGAAGACCACCGCATGGCCAACTAAGCGAAGGAAAGCGCTCGCAAGGTGGTCAAAGAAAGCTCTTCAGGGACACCCTCAAAGCTTCTCTGAAGGTGTTCAGCATAGACCCAGGCAAATGGGAGAAAGAGGCACATGACAGAGCATCATGGAGTCGCGCTGTGAAGACCTGCGCAAAGGCAACCTAAGAGAAGAGAACAATGCTGGCAGAAGAAAAAATGCCAGAAAAGAAAAGCAAGACCCATGTCCAGTGTGCAGCCGAACATTCCGGGCTCGAATAGGTCTCACCAGCACTGGCGGATCCAGGGGGGCGGTAGGGGCGATCGCCCCCCCTCGTTCGAACGCCCCCACCCGAAGGGGGGGGCCTTACGAATTTTAGTATAGAATTCACACAATTGGTATATGAATGTATTACTTATGTTAATAATATATACTAATTATTTTATATTTCTCTATATTTTTATATTATTTCGCCTCCCCCTCTAGTATGTTGGCCGATATGGTGGGGTCGGGAGGGGACGGTGGCATCAATTTCGCCCCCCCCATAACCTTTCGATTGGAGGGGCGGTCCAAATTCAGGTGGGGGGGGGAAGAACTTTAGTTTAGAATTCACCAATTGGTATACGAACTTATTACTTGTGTTAATAATATATACTAATTATTTATATTTCGCCCCCCCCCCCTCTAGTATGTTGTCGGATATGGTGGGGTCGGGAGGGGGCGATGGATATTTTTATGGATGGATATTAGTAGAATATTTTTCAACATTTTTCAAAAGGTCCTTTTTTAATAGGATGAATGGTGAGCTTTAGGTCAGGAGAATGCGTTTCTTCGGTGGAGAATGCAAGAAAACGTTTTTTGGGCGTCGAGGCTTCGCCCCGAACCCCATTGATAAATAATGAGCTGTGAATGTCAGGAGAATGCGTTACTGCAGTGAAGTATGCAAAAAAAAAACGCTTTTGGCGTCGGGGCTTCGCCCCGAATCCCACTGGCGAAGCTTAGAGCCCTCCCTCAGACTCCAGCTTGCCTCAACTTGACTGTTTTTGTTTGGAAAACAATCGCCCCCCCACTCCAAAGTTCTGGATCCGCTAGTGCCACATGAGGAGGCATACATTCCCAGTGCCAGGCCCTTAGCCCCCTGAATGACCAAGAGGTCATCATCGAACCACGATGGACGAACTATACATACATTTTATGTATCTTGTATAGTAATACTAATGATGTGTCTAGGATAGTTTTTCTACCAGTACTAAATACGGAAACGTCTCAAGTTCCAATCAATGTGGAGGCTGGGACTTTGAACTACGGGACGCAGGATGTTCCTGAATCTACCTAACTTTAATGTGAACGTTGTTTAGGAAAGTAAATACGGCGGTTCGTTTATCAATCGATCTGAAACCTTTATTATCCGATCCAGTTAATTATTAAGAATAAGATCATTTTACGTTTTAAATTTTTCTATTATTATATTTTTTTAATTTTTTTTTAAATTTTTTTAAAGTTTCTACAAACTCAAATACGGCGCTATTGTACATTTTAAAACGAGTTTCTACAAAGATCGGGAAATGGTTTGGGGTGTTATAACTTCCGTCGACACGCCCACTTTTTCATTAGAAGAAAAAAACTGTTGCCATTTTATTAGAATGTACCTGATGTGTCACTGAAGCATGCAAGAAAATAAACTCACTAAATTCACTAATTGAATACTTATTTGTGATAGAGTCACAGACACAGACAGATTATTATTTCGTGTATGTAGTCCTACAACAAAGAAACGGAAAATAAATTTTGATTGATGTTAAAATAAATCTTTTTTTTTTGGGGGGGTGAGGGTTTAAAAAGTTCCCCTTTCAGACCTTACGGTCTATAGGGCAGATGATATAAAGGTCATCTGATTCTGTGGTCTACGGTTAACGAGGGTGTCATGTGGTCAGCACAACGACCAACCGCCTTTACTCTTCCCTAACTAATGTCAGGTACCCATTAGAGCTGGGTGGCGCCCAAAGATCCCGAAATAAAAATCCTAGTCTTCACCAGGATTCGAACCCGGAACCCCGGTTCAGAAGCCAAGCGCTTTACCGCTCAGCCACCGCGCCTCTCGAGGGTTACTCGGCGTTACGAAAATTCTAGAAGGGGTACGCATATGTCAAAAGTTTGAGAAACACTGATCTACACAATACTTTTTTTAAAAAGGCAATAATACACAGCTTTTGACAGTCCCTGGTCTCATGGCCTGATCACTAGGATTCTTTTCATGCTTTTTCTACATGATGGTAATTATAAACTCATAAAGGTTTTTTTTAAAACATGACTTACCACGTGGAATGATCTTCTGACCGTTACGACTGTCCCGAGCTCAAACCTCACCTCTGTCTTTCTCTGACGTAGCACTTGAATTAGTCTGTATCAATTATGCCCGAAAGAAGGACTGAACCTAACCATAAAAAGAGTATATTATGCCAGGTACTATCAACAAAATCTCCAGACACAGCCATTTAAGATATTTTAGATATTTTTTCCCTGCCTTTCCCCCAAATTCCTCAAGTTCTTTTATCAATGGACTGTAAAGGACTACCCTTTAACTATTTTTGGTGTACCAACTCTTTTTCAAAATTTGGTCTGTAATTTTTTTTATGAAAAAATATCTGGCCAAATCTTTAATTTAAACCATGACATGCCAACTAGGATGTCTGTAATTTAAAGATTAGATTAGCAGACGACTGGTATTTTTACTTTACTCCTAAGACTTCTGTCTACATTAGAACAATGTGGGTGATTGTAAAGTGCGTAAAAGTTGCGTGCTAACTAGATTCTAGATTCTTCCATTGTTGCTTGTCGTCTGCTAAAGACGTGTGTCATTTTCAATTCTTGCTTTGAAGAAATTTTCTCGCGTGACTTCTGTTTGGAAGCACTGAACAGTTTTATTGCCCTTCGTCATACCCAAAACTCTGGCATGGTATACCCGTGTTGTTAACGTTGTTGTTTAATGTCTACGCCCCCCCCCCTAAGGCTGGTGGTAGGTCTATTGCACTCCTAACACACAGACACTCAAAGTCACAAACTGGTATCTCAACCGTTTGTCGTTTAAATGTCGTTTAGGGTAGCTGTTGAGCTAATTAAGACCTCAGTTCAAAAGCAAGATTTTGGGCTGCTTTCAGTGGCATAGCTAGGGGGGGGGGGGGGGAATGTGAAAATTCCCGGGCCCCCCTCGAGGGGGGGCCCCAAATGATTTTTTTTGCATTAAAAATAAAGTATTACGTAATATGCAGGGCCCCCAAAGAGGTAAAGCCCCCCCCCGGGCCCCCAAACGATGGAAAATTCCTAGCTACGCCCCTTGCTGCTTTAAAGTATTAACACAAGTTGGTCAAAGCGGCACGCTTGGTATAGGATGTGTGCTGCTTGCAAGACATTTGTTTAGTCTCAAGGACCACCCACTTACTCTTCACTGGGGCGGGGTAGGCGGGGGTAGTGTAGATATGGTAAAAGTTACATTTAGTTACATTAGATATTTTATTTTTTTTGAAACAAAATTGTATGTAATAGTTATTTACAAAGACAAGATCTTCGGGACTCGCAAAGACCTTCCTCCAGGGAACAGTACCAGGAAAAAGAAGAAGAGGCAGACAGAGAAAGTGGTGGGAAGACAACATCAAAGAATGGACAGGCCTACCATTGAAAGAGGTTTTAAACAGGGCAAAGGATAGAGAGGAATGGAGAACGATGGTCTACATGTCTTGCTTGGTGCCCCAACGGTCCACCAGACTAAAGGATAGGTAAGGTGAGGGTATGTAATAATCTGCACAGTTCACCCTGCAGATCTTGTGGTCTATAGGGCAGATGATGTAAAGGTTATCTGTTTCTGTGGCCTAAGGTTAACGAGGGTGTCATGTCGCCAACTACCTTAATATTTCCCCAACTAATGTCAGGTACCCATTAGAGCTAGGTGGACTCAGAGGCGCCTGAAGATCCCGAAATTAAAAATCCCAGTCTTCACCAGGATTCGAACCCCCGACCCCGGTTTGGAAGCCAAGCCCTAAAACCGCACCTCCAATAGTCTGGAAAGCGCTTACAAAACATTTTTTTTCTTTTGCTCTTCCGTTAAGTGCTATGGCATGAGGCTCGGTGGGCTAAAGCCTTCTCATATCAACATGGTAACCACTCTTCAAGCGGAGAGTCTATGTACATGGAAGATTGTATAAGTTACCTACTGTTTCTATTTCTAGTTTGCGTTCATTAAGCCTGAGACGGCAGCCTATTATAAAGAGTACTAATTCAGCTTATACCACCACTTTCTTAAAGTACTATTTCTTTCCCTTGTTTGAAATACCAAACAAAGTACTTTATTACCAATAGTTAATTAGCTAATTGGTTAATTTTTTTTTTAATTGATTCTTGTGATTTCACGCAAAAAGAAATAATAGTGCAATAGCTTGGTCCGAGATAGGGTGCTGGAGAAAAAAAGTTTTTTTTTTTTGGACAGACAGACAGACAGACAGACAGACAGACAGACAGACAGAAGCTTTTTAAAAATAATAGAATATTATAACTGTTGTATATAAATGGCAACCTTGCAACACACAGCTAAAAAAATAAGCGCATATTACAAATAGAACCACATTAAAGTCAATGCCGGTGCAAAAAGTTCCACATTTCAGTCTGCCAATATTAAAGTAGTTTCACAGGTAAACACAATTGAGTTCAATCAGACTATTAAGTTACTGGCAAAAGTGTTTCAAAACTTCAAAGGAAATGTATTAACTAAGATTATAGTATGCAAGTTTTCTGTCCAACTTTAACGTTTTGGCGTTTGGTAACCTTTTTTATGTGTAACTTATGAACTCACGTTGTAACGTTCCAAAACAGATTCTTGCTGACCAATCAGTTTTATTCTAGTCACTTTTTTGTGTTGTGAAGTAACGTTACCCTTTCAGACTTTGCGGTCTATAGACCAGATGTCACAGATGCTATTATAGATTTAATTATATTTATAAGCTTGTGT
>JADKLZ010019686.1:878583-898077 GCA_021533235.1 Biomphalaria straminea | reverse complement strand
TTTTTTTTTATATAGGTACTCTCCATTAGTCATGACTTGACAAGACTGACTCTTGTCAGTCGAGTTTGTACGGAAATTAAAGACAGAGAAAAAAAAACACAGAATCTAGGTTTTAAAATACTTATTGTAATTTCTTTTGGAAATAACAAAAAAATAAATAAAAGGGAGGAGGGACAAAGTTGTTTTGTTGTTTACCTGGGGCTCATGGGTTCAAATTCTGGTTGCGCTAGGAATTATAAGCTGTCTATGCTCGAGCTGCCTAGCTCCACCTCTTTCTCCTCCTCTCTCTCTTACCAGACACACACACACACATAAACACACTTTTCTAAATACGCTTACGTATACTAATGATAGTGATTCATCTGGGCGCCTCCATTGTCTTTTGGTACTAAAGGAGACATATATATATATACGAGAGAACAAATTCCTACAGGTGCTCCTTCTTCCCTAGTGCCTTAGAGAATGGAGCGGGTTGCCTGAATCAGCCAGGAAAAACCAAAGACTTAGCAGAGTTGAAGTCATTGATTAACATGCATGACTAGATTGACACATGAAATGAGTAGAACGTAATTATCTTCTTTTTTTTTTGTGGGGGGGGGGGGGGTATAGCATCTGTAATATATATAAATGGCGAAATACCTAAATCTAGTGGGAAAACTCTAGATGTGGCTTGACTGATCAGACTCTGCCAAACGTTCACAGCAGAAGTCAGTCCTGAGCCACTTGCGGAGTTCATTATTCACAAACAAGTGGCAGGCCGTTATGACCTCATTTCTTGAGTAGTCAGCTGATCGCTTTAAAAGTTGAAAAACAACAAACAAATGCACACACACATCGACCTTTTTTTTTTTTGTATAACGCTTAGTGAAGCTTATTTTCTAGTCACATATGCGGAATGTGGCAAAAGGGTGATTCCTACACCGCTTGGGACCTAGTTTGGGTCTAAGTTAGTCTAGATTGCTCTTGAGTCCTCAACATCACCTGGGTAGAATCAAGACCAAGCGTTATAGTAGACATAAACACCGCTGGATAGTCCAAGATCTGAGCCGAAGCTCTTCGAGCTCTAAGTTTGAAAAAAAAAAACCTGTCTGAATCCGTCCGAGAACAAAAACAAACAGTAAAAAAAAAAAAAACTGCGGACCTCAGGCCTGTCTGGGAGAGACCCGAGTCAATGTCTATAGGGCATTGCTGTTTCCAATACCACTAAGTGGTACCGGGGGCCTCCACCATTTACCTTCGTTGTACCAAGCTAACTGTGCAGGATCCGCCATTAGTGAGACGGTCCCTTGAGGAACAGCGCATGGATTAGGTGACAGTTTGTGGGAGCTTTCTTACAACCCCGCTACAGTGCAATGGGCAGACTCTCGTCTTTCCCGTAGGCACCCCCACGGGGATCCTGTTTGTTACTTTTTCGCCTTGCTCACCTCCCCTAGTGAGCCGTTTCCACGCCGACGCCACGGTGAGGCAAAGTAATTTGCCGGCGACATAAACCAAACTATGACGTAGACACGAGCTATTGGTCTAAACAGCCCACAGATTGCGACGTCGTAGGTCAGTGTTTAGGTCCTCTATAACGATTGGTCTCACGAGAATGCGAATCTTGGTCATTGTGCTGGCCACACAAGCGGCTAGAGAAGCTCGTGAACTCTGTTTAAAAGCTGAAAATATTTATTGGAACAATGTTTGTTATTTTATATTTGAAGGACAGATAGTAGTGTCGGCACGTGAAGTATATCGGGAGAAGAGAGAAAGTGGGGAAAGAAAAGAGAAAATGATAGAGAAGAAAGAGAAAGAAGAAAATACAAAGAGAAAAAAAAAGAGAACGCAAAAGAAAAATGAACCTTTTGAAAGAGAAAAAAAAGGACTCAATTAAAGATTTTTAAAAGATATGAGAAGAGAAAAAAGATGAAAAAGTAACAAACAAAAAAAAAGACAAAAGAGAGAAAAAAGACTAAAGAAAGAATACAGACATGAAGAGAGAAATGGGACAAAAGAAAGAATATAGACAGAGGACATTAAAAAAGACAGAAGAGCGAATGAAGACAGTAGAGAGAAAAAGAAGACAAAAGTTTTAACTTTAACATAAAAAAAAACATATCCAGGAAAAAAAATCTCCCTCCACACCCCCAATCATTGAGCATCTCCAAGCTTCATCAAAAACTAATTCTCTTTATCTATCTATTTATAAAAACGGGAAAGCCCTTTTCTTCAGAATTTGATTTACAGTTAGCCAATGGTACGAATGTCTTTCACTTTTATTCTTTTCGTTTGCTTGTCTTATCAATAGAGGCTTTGTGAAAATGGGAAATCCTAATTTGGTACTATTGGCTTGTGTTTGTAATACATGTATTATAATTATTCGCAAAAGTAGCACCCATACTGTGGGCATCGAATTCTCCTCCCTGTACCCTCCCTCCCCCCAGCTGTACTGCGGTGGTTGAGTGGTAAAGACGGGGGTCCCGGGTTCGAATCATGGTGAAGATGGGTATTTTTAAATTTCGGGATCCTTAGGGCTCATCCGAGTCCACCCAGCTCAAACGGGTACCTGAAAAGAAAAGACCATTAGTCGTTGTGCTGGTCATTTGATACCCTCGATAACCGTCGGCCACAGAAACAGATGACATTTATACTTTACACCATCTGCAGGTCTGAAGGGGGGACTTTCCTTTTTTTTTTTTTTTTTGTTAACAGCCTTACCCTCCACCTAAAGACTATATCCAGTCCGTTAAACAGTTCCCATTTCAGACCAAGCCGTTAATAGGGCAGATGATGTGAATTTTAACTGTTATCAACTCGCATTAGGTACCCATTAGAATTGGGTGAACTCAGAGGCGCCATAAAGATCCCAAACTGCATCAGGATTCGAACCCGCTCAATCCCCATTTGGTAGTCAAGCGTTTTACCACTCAGCCACCATGCCTACTCAGTGCTATCTGGCACATCTAAAATTTTGTCGACTCTGGAGTTCGAAATACTTTTTTAGCCTTTTTAAGCCTAACATTACAATAATTTTATTTCAACATTAATAGGAAACAAAAATTTTCAAAACACCTTATCCTTATTGATTAGTTCTAATTTTTCTAGACTGGATCCTCAGGGGCGTAGATAGGAATTTTCCATCGTTTGGGGGGCCCGGGGGGGGGCTTGACCTATTAGGTAGGGGCCCCATCTTTTTTGCGTAATATTTTATTTAAATGTAATAAACACGCATTTGGGAGCCCTCTCAAGTGGAGGCCCGGGATTTTTTCAAATTCTCCCCCTCTTCCCCCATCTTGCTACGCCACTGTTAAAACTAAAGATCTTTTTCCAATGTCAGGCACCTATAAAAGAATTTTCGCATATCTAGATTTAGAATTAAAATCTACAGTCTAGATCTAAATAGATTTAGATTTTTCTAGATTTAGATATAGATCAAGATCCAAATCTAATTGTAGTCTAGATTCTAGATCTCCATGTAACTAGGTGTGTGACACGGATTTAGAACTAATCTAGATCAAAGTACATTTTTAAAAAAAAGTTTGGGGTCTTTTTTTTTTCTATCTATATTTATGTTTCTTAACAACAATTTTATAGCGTATACGCCCCTTCCTACCCACACCCGAATATATCGTTAGACATCAGATGCTTGGACTTTTCCTTCTTGTGTAGCTACGACTCTAATGTCCGGGTTTCCTTATCTCGTTCAGAGTGGAAACCCAAATCCGGTGACGTAACAGGAGACAAAAATAGACAGGTTCTAATTGGATAAAAATTTGGTTTCCATATCACGTGACTTGGGCTACTGTGATATCACTACATTACAAATAACAAGCGGCATGTCGTATGGAAAGTACTTAAGGCTACGTGTGTATCATATGATAAGACTTTATCTATAAGCCTACTGACTTGTATAACATATGGCCAGTATCAATCGCCAAAATTTCAATTGAAAGTAAAATTTCGTTTTGGGAAAAACCCTGAAAAAATATTTTTGGGAGAAAGTGGATCCTATTAGGGTGAATCCGATAAAATGTCTTAAGGGTCCAACAGACTTTAGGACAGTGGCGTAGCTAGGAATTTTCCATCGTTTGGGGGCCGGAGGGCTTGACTTCTTTGGGGGCCCTGCATTTTGCATAATATTTAATTTTTAAGTTATTCAGGAAAGTTGTCTTTTTTTTTGGCGTAGAAGCCTTAATAATTTCCAAAACGGTCGTCAGGATCGCATCATCGCTAGGACACTCGGGTCATACTGTAAGACACTCTGGTCATAGTGAAGGACACTTGGATCATAAGGATCATAATGCAAGACACTTTTATCATAGCGCAAGACACTCTGGTCATTTGGGCGAGACACTCGGGTCATAGTGCAGGAGCAATATTTAATAGATGTAAAGCGAGTTGAAATACGTTTGCTGGCCACATGATACTCTGCCTGTTAACCGTTGCGATAGAAACTGAATTGAATTCGAATCCTGCCTGGGCTTGGATATTTGTTGTTTTTTAATCCGAACAACAGAAAGTGGTTAACCAATCAGGCATACACATTCCACAACAGAGCGGAAGCAATTGTGTTCCATTATTTTATCGAGCAGATTGTAATATTACAGACAAGTTGGGCCATTTTGTCGTATCTGTTGATGTCCCGGATGTAGTATGATATCAGTCCTGGTCGACGTATCCTATTCTTCGTTCTCATTTTACATGTCGGAGAGTTAGGTCAAAAGTAAAAGTAAAGTGACCTCTTCAGACTTTGAGATCTATGGGGCAGATGATGTTAAGGTCATCTGTTTCTTTGGCCAACGGTTAAACGAGCAGGGTGTTATGTGGCCAGCACAACGACCAACCGCCTTTATTTTCCCCAACTAAAGTCAGGTACCCATTAGAGTTGGGTGGACTCAGGGGTGCCCTAAAAATCCCGAAATTCAAAATCTCAGTCTTCACTGGGATTCGAACCCAGGACCTCAGGTTCGGAAGCCAAGCGCTTAATCATTCGACCACCGCGCCCCCCAGAGTTAGGTCAGTAAGCCTGTATCTGAGATGAACCGCGCAGTGGTTTCCATATCAGAAAGTTCTCGTATAGTTTTTTTTATATAGGTGGGTTTTAGGGCCAGAGTCTTGCACGAGCCTCTTGATATAGTATGCAGCTTGACACGGTCAGAATTCTCTGGTGATGCTCCACAAGGGCAGGTTTAGCTCGTCCCGACTTAAAGCCTCCGGAACATATGTAGTCTCATTCTGTTGTGTCCGGTTCTGAATAGAAAAAGTATGCGTCGGTCATGTCAAGATAGCTTATTATAGGCATCCTTTTTCTTGTAATTGGGATGTGAGCTGGTCCGCTTCTAATTTATTCTAGTAAAGTAAGTAAAGTGTCCCCTTCAGACCTTGCGATCTATGGGGAAGATGATGTTATGGTTATCTGTTTCTTTGGCCAACGGTTAACGAGCAGGGTGTTATGTGGCCAGTACAACGACCAACCGCCTTTACTTTCCTCAACAAAGTTAGGTACCCATTAGAGTCGGGTGGACTCAGGGGCGCCCTAAAAATCCAGAAATTCACAATCCCAGTCTTCACCAGGAAGCCAAGCGCTTAACAATTCGACCACCGTGCCCCTTCATTTATTCTACACTTTTATCTTTTTCTACATTTCTTCTGGGAAGAGAGGGATTTTCATTCTTCCAACTTTTGCAAGTATGTCTGTTTTTTTTTTTTTCATTGCCTTCTAAGTCAATATGTGCTGGTCGATGTATGATGCGACAGAACAATGAGTTTGACTCAACAATGCGATATATAATAGATCGTCTGTGGCATTTTACGTCTCGAGAGACGATCTTTTCCATTTGCAACTTCTTGTGTGGCTAAAGAGGCCAATCCTTGATACACCGTTGCTGTCGGAGGTTGGGCATATATAATCACCAGGCGCCGTTGCATTTTCAGCCTTCTTACTGGTTCTGTTGTGTATTGCATCTGTGATCCGAGACTCTTCTTTTATGCTCTCTCTCTCTTCATATGGATCTATCCAGTGCCACTTTTTCCCAGCTGCTAGTGTCGATTTTAGAAAGAATACAGTTATAAAGATATTCACCACTGGCGAGTGAGACGACCCCACAGGTGTGGGGCGCAATAAAGAGAATCTTTTAGCATCGTCAAAAGTTACCCTTGCATCTATGAGGCAGAGGATATAAATGTAAATCTGTTTCTGTGGCCCACGGTTAACGAGGGTGTCATGTGGCCAGCACAACGACCAACCGCCTTTACTTTCCCCCTACAAATGTCAGGTACCCATTAGAGCTGGGTGGACTCAGAGGCGCTTAAAGATCCCGAAATTCAAAATCCAAGTATTTATCAAGATTCGAACCCGGGAATCTCTGTTCGGAAGCCAAGCGCTTTACCGCTCAGCCACCGCGCCTCCAACACCGTCAACCCAACGTACAAATAATCTTAGGCCTGCTACGACACTCTCCATGGGCGTAGCTATGAATTTTCCATCGTTTGGTGGACCAGGGGACTCGTCATCTTGGCCTTTGGGAGCCCCTTTTTGCGTTATGTTAAATTTTAATGTAACAAACACTCATTTTGGGAGCCACCCCCTCAAGCGGGGGCCCGGGGGATTTTCAAAGTCTCCCCCCTCTCCTCCCTCCTCCCCCCACCCTAGCTACGCCACTGACACTCTCGCGGAGCCCTCCTCTGTTAACGAGGCCTTCATCTTCACCTCTTCCCTCCCCCAATCAACTTCCTCCTTCCTCTAGGTTCCAAACGAAAAACTCAGTTAAAACTTAGAATTGGTTCTATAAAAATCCTTAAGCCAGGTGCCCGCCAATTTTTAATTGTTTACATAGCAACAGACTGATGACGTACATGAATTCCGGTATTACAGCAAGAGTGATTTCCCCGCTGTTTCATATTTCCGCGTAACCGCATTGGCTGCTCAGTGTCCACGTCATAATCGGAATTTAGTCTTCCCCCGTTTTTCGAGTTCTAAAAATAGAATGCGTCCTCGTGAGAGCTTGTTTACTTTCAGGCGGGAAATGTGACAAGATCACAGGTCTTACGATGACTATGACTTTGGTCAGACTGACCCCTACTTCCCTGGTAAATCAAAACAAGGGTGAAAAAATTTGAAATACCACAAAGTGGGGAAAATAAGTTATTATTAGCTTTTTTTTTTAGATCGACCTACTTACACATATAAAACGTGAAACCGAATTGTTAATGACATATAAGATCTATATTGTAGGGCCAAAGTATTGTAAGAATCTATGTATTATTATTTGATATTTGCTGTTCATAATAAAAATAAAATAAAGGTAGATTATAATAAAAAGATTTTAGAATCTTCTTTATAGATCTAGTGGCTAACCAATAGAAGGGGGGAGTGATGTCACAAAGTGGTACGTACTTGGTTAAATCCTGATTCGCTGCTTTTAGAACATAGTCAAAGACAAAGCGCTATTTAGGGCCTTTGATTGATTCAATTGATTGGATAATTCTGGATATATAATTGACCTTGAAGTTGAGTGTATTGAGTTCCAATGACCGCTGGTCAACCACCGTGAGTATTTCACATCTTTTTTATTAAATCAATTTTAATAGTAAAAAGTTTTTTAGGGAAATAGATCACATCTTCATTCCCCCCGCCGTATAGACTCCAGCGCCCCTGCGGACTCCAGCGCCCCTACGGACTCATTTCTGTGGACGATTATCTGTTCTCTTTCAGAATTAAAACAAAACAAAACGTCATAACGGCCTTGACCTATACAAGGGAAGGGCAGCCATAACTGTGACTCCGCAAGTGCATATGTTATTAATGCTTTTTAAAAATTGTTTTTGTTGATATGGCTGAGTGGTAACGCCACGGTAAAGCAGTTGGCCTTCAATTCGAGGGTTTTTGAGTTCGAATCCAGGCTAAAACAAGGGAAGAGTAGTATTAACTTTGACTTGACCAGTAAATACGTGCATTTGTTTTTAAATTTTTAGTTGACATGGCTGAGTGGTAAAGCAGTTGGCCTTCAATCCGAGGGTTGTTGAGTTCGAATCCCGGTCCACCCAACTCTAAAACGTATCTGACATATTTTTGGCCACTTGACTCCTTCGAGAACCGTCGGCCACGGAAACACATGACCTTTAGATCGCAAGGTCTGAAAGGCGCAACTTTTTTTTATTTCCTTTTACAGGACGTAAAGATTGGGCCACAGGGGCGTAGCTAGAAATTTTCCATCGTTTGGGGGCCCGGGGGGAAAAACCTCTTTGGGGGGCCACTACATTTTGCGTTATACTAAATTTTTAATGTAAAATAAAAAACCCACTCATTTGGGGGCCCTTCTCAAGTGGGGACTCGGGGGATTTTCAAATTCTCCCCCTCCTCCCCTCCATAGCTACGCCACTGTTGGGCCAACAATGGTCTAGTCTAGAGTCTAGAGATATATGTTGACAAATGATTTGGTAACATAAATAGCATGTTTGATTGGTATAGACCCAACACGTTGTATGACATACACTCAGCCCAGAATTCTTTGCATACCTTTTGGATAAGTCTAAATATAGCTTCGGGAAATTCCATTGTATGTCATGTTAAGTTGCTACCATTTTTTTTTGTTCTCTTTCTATATGCATAGACATGTGGACCACAAATAGAACATGCATATAAAAAAAGCACGCCTCTCGAAAAAATAAACACACACACACACACGGATTTTAAACTTACTTTCGCCTATGTTCCTCCCTCCCACAGAGCTCCCTCACAGCGAAATCCCTACCTGGTCGCCCCACACCTTCCTAGGATCTACCTGTCCCCTCTTGTCACCAAACAAATGTGGAAGTAATGCTGGGAAATGTAAGGAATGCTGGGATACTGTCACGTGGGCATGTCAACTACAACAAGCACGAGCAACAACAACAATAACAACAAAAACTTTTCTGTAATAATTTGAGCATCAAAACAATATCATTGTTCTCTGTATAGCAGACTAGATCCATTTCATAGCCCTAAAGTGTCGACTCATTAAAAACGCCTTTAGGGAGAAAATAAATAGGATGATACGGTAATTGGGGTGCCATACAGAACAAAATTCATAGAGCTTGACGGGGACGAATGAAAACCTCATCAGGGAATTTGTAGCGTTCCTCGATAGAGACCTCTTTCCCAAAAGGCGGACCTCCGCACGTTAGTGGTAGTCCATTAACGGAAACTGATATGGCATTTTTGCAGCGGATGCCCCCCCCCCCCCCCCGGGGGGGGGGGGGGGGGTGACAGCACATTCATATTCAGGCTTGTCTTAACAAACAGGCCGGCATCACCGGGTGTTTCCATCCAGATACCTGCCTATTACTAAACATTTTGAAAATATATACTAGTCATAAAAAACCTGATAAACATGGGGGTGGGTGGGGTGGAAATAAAAATGGGAGTGGCGTCGCTAGGGGGGAGGGGGGAGAATTTGAGGGGGGCCCCCAAATGAGTGTTTTTACTTTAAAAATTAACTATTACGCAAAATGCAGGGGCTTCAAAGAGGTCATGCCCCCCGGGCCCCCAAACTATGGAAAATTTCTACCTACGCCCCTGTGGGAAACGTAGCAGAGCTAGATCGATAATGAATTTTCTCGGTTGCTATTCCTTCTCTATGGAAGTAGAACAGGGCCGTATTCATAGAGTAATACATATAGATAATGTATAGTCAACCTTTAACTAGTGCGTCATTATATTGAGTAGACACAGACCATTTACTATCATTTGTATGTCTTTTTGTAAGGGAGGGGTGGATGAAGGGAAAGATGGGGGAAGATGAAAGGGGACAAGAGAAGACCGCATGACAATGAAAGGAGATGATGGGGCCACGCCAATTACGGCGAGTAGCAGACGAGATTACTGTCACATCCTGTGCTCGTCCAGGTCCCAATCATGTTCGACAGGGTGTAGAGAGGAGGGGGGGACCACCCAAATGACCTTTCATCTTATCTCTTGGTGTGTATGTGTGTGTGTTTGTGTGACTTTGAGTGTGTGTGTGAACATTTTCTTGTTATAATACTATTGAGTTCAAAGGCCTCTTTAGCGTACAGTTGAAACTGAGCTCAAATATACTGAAAGCTAAAAAAAAAAAAAAAAAGCTTAAACTTTAAAACGGTGGCTGACAAATGACACCCTCATTAACCGCAGTCCTCAGAAACAGTTTGGGGCGCGGTGGTTGAGTGGGGTACGCGTTGGGCTTCCTTACCGGGGATTCTGGGTTCGAATCGCGATGAAGACTTGGATTTTGAATTTCGGGATTTATAGGACCCCCCCCCCCCGAGTCCACCCGGTAGGTGGCTGAATTAATTGGGGAAAGGGAAGGCGGTTGGTCGTTGTGCTGGCCACGTGACACCTTGCTCGTTAGCAGTTGGTCAAAGAAAAAGATGACCTGAACATCATCTGCCCTAGGAAGGGATAGGTCTTTTGTCTGGATTCGATGGCATCTAACTTTTAATGGTATTGAGATATTAAAGAAAAAATGTTTTAGTACAAATAATCATAAAAATAAAACAAAAATGTAAGGATACATTTATGTCCAGATTTAGCGGTGTGCAAAGTGTGCGATTCCGCAGAGCCTCTAGCCCTGAAGGTGTCTCTCGCAATTTTACCTTCAGCTATGTTTAACTCTTTCTCTCCTAATTCACGATGTAAACGTTGATTTGACCCCATTAAACTAAATTGTTTGTTTTATAAACTTAAAGCTGTCTTGAATACAAAGAGCGTGCATTCTCCCTATAATTGCATACCACGTATAACATTATCTGATAAAAAAAACAAAAATGTTATTAAATGTTAATCAGAACGGGGTAGTGAAATACCAATGAGCTATCGGAAAGTCTGTAAACGATTTGTCTCACACGCAATCTCGGATCAAGCTGAAATCTCGCAGAATTATTTCTTTTACCTGACAGTACATAAATCAATTTAAAAAAAACAAGATTACAAAAAGAGTTTGTGTGATACACAAACTCAGAGGCGGCCCCCGTCGGAGTCGGATCCCTGTCAGATCCGCTTTGATCTCTCAACGGACGGACAGACAGACAGACAGACAGACAGACGGACAGACAGGCCACACAAAACTAATATACATCTTCCGTGCTTTGATCTCTCAACGTTAGCCTTGTAAAGCCGATGTTCAAGGCAACTGCCACACTTGTTTTATGAGTTGATTACTTTACGAGTAAATACTGGTATGTTACTTGTATGTTGGAACAAAAATAATGTGAAGACATTTGCAGTATATTAGATTATTAATTGTCTTAAAGTAGGTTTCATTTATATTGCATACTAATTAGGTTTTTTCTCTTTAAATACTGTTTGCATAAAATATTTTTAAAAATTAGATTTTGAGCTTTTAGAAAAAAAAAAAGTAGCCGTTGCATCAGAACTTTGAATGCTCTATATTATCGTGATGTCAGATTTTCATTTTCTCTTCTACTTTCTGAGCACTAAACGGGACGGACGGACGGACAGACGGACAGACAGACAGACAGACAGACAGACAGACTGACGGACAGACAGGCCACACAAAACTAATAGCGTCTTTTCCCCTTTCGGGGGCCGCTAAAAATTAATTAAGTATTGGTAATTAATTACTTTTGTTTGGTATCTTGAACAAAGGAAAGAAATCGTCCTTGACAGATGTGGTGGTATAAGTTGAATTATTCTAAAGGAGGGGAGCATTTTATGCATTTAAAAAACGATCATGTAAACATTCACCAATATACCCCATTCTTCCCTTCCCATTTCCCAACTGGTCCAGACAAGTGATAGGATCATAGCGCATTGAGAAAGCTGAAAGCTAAACAAAAAAAAACAAAAAAAAAAACAAGGTTACAAAGACAGTTTGTGTGGAAACACAAACTTAAAATCGGCACCCGAAGTGGTCCACACAGGCAGGTTTCAATATTTTCAGAAAGAACATCCGAATGAAATTATATCAAAGATAAATGACAGATCTTATGTAGTGCCCCAGTGGTCAAGATGTATACCTTCCATGCTTTGATCTCTCAACGTTTGCCTTGAAAAGCCAATGTTCTACGGCTACGCAACTGCCACTTCTCTTTTATGAGTTGCTAACTTAAAGAATGAATAGCCTACTCATATTTCGGAACAAAACAAAACGTGGAATGTTATATACTTTATAACATTATTAATTGTCTTAAATTAGGTCTCATTTATATTGCATACTAATTAGGTTTTTTCTCTTTAATACTGCTTGCATTAAACATTTTTAAAAATTAGATTTTGAGCTTTTAGAAAAAAAAAAAAGTAGCCGTTGCATCAGAACTTTGAATGATCTATATTATCGTGATGTCAGATTTTCATTTTCTCTTCTACTTTCTGAGCACTAAACGGGACGGACGGACAGACAGACAGACAGACAGACAGACGGACAGACAGGCCACACAAAACTAATAGCGTGTTTCCCCTTTCGGGGGCCGCTAAAAAAACAATTGGTAAAAATATTTCTAATCGCGCAGATTCATGTCTAGGTTGAATGTACACATAACTATATGACTGATTGAAACAAATGGATACAATTAGACTTACTATAAGCTTCAGTGGTGTAGCTAGAGTAGTAGGAGGAGGGGGGAAATTTGAAAATCCCCCCGGGCCCCTATTTGAGGGGGGCCCAAAATGAGTGTTTTTACATTAAAAATTATCTATTACGCAAAATGCAGGGGCCCCAAAGAAGTCAAGCCCCCCCCCCCGGACCCCCAAAGGATGGAAAACCCCTAGCTACGCCCCTGATAATTTTTTTTTCCTTTATAAAAGTTTTTTTTTTAAATGTTTTCATTGTTACAAATTTTTCATTAGGGGCGAGATGGCTGAGCGGTAAAGCGCTTTGCTTCTTAACCGGGGGTCCCGGGTTCGAATCGTGGTGAAGACTGTCATTTTTATTTCCGGAATCTTGGGCGCCTCTGAGTCCCCCCAGCTCTAATGAGTACCTGACATGAGTTGGAGAAAAGTAAAGGCGGTTGGTCGTTGTGCTGGCCACATAATCAGATGAACTTTACATCATCTGCCCTATAGATCACAAGGTCTGAAAGGGGAAGGAACTTTGATCTACTTTTTAATTTTGCATTACAATGGTATAGCTTCCTGATTTTTCCTATTTCTCATAACATTCTAATTCTATTACTTTAATTTCATAGTATCATTTTTGTACTTCTATAACGCTACATTCAATTCTTACGCGTGTGTGTGTGTGTGTGTGTGTGTGTGTGTAGGGGTGTATTTAAGTGCGTGTAGTAAAATGAAGAATGTTCAAAAATTTGACATTGAAATACCGAATCACCTGTAGGAATCTCCTCAAGGTGCGGGGGTGGGGGTGGGGTGGGGGTGGAAATAACCGATGACTTAGTCACAGGTAAGTGTTTGTCAGTAACGTACAATAGGACGAGCTCGTGACATCAGTAAAAGGTTGTCGTTAAGTTGACTACTTAGGTAGGAAGTGGACTTTGTTTTTGTAAATACATAACGTAATGTTAGTTCTCAGTACTTCCTTGATGGCTCACTGGTCAACTGATCAAACGGACACGGGCCAAACATGTGTTGGACTTTCAAAAATAAATCTGTATCATCTTGAAGCAGTACGATACAAAAAAGTTCCCCTTTCAGACCTTGTGGTCTATAGGGCAGATGATGTAAAGGTCATCTGATTCTGTGGCCCACGGTTAACCAACCGCCTTTACTTTTCCCTAACTAGTGTCAGGTACCCATTAGAGCTGGGTGGACTCAGAAGCGCCCAAGGATCCCTAAATAAAGATCCCAGTCTTCATAGGGATTCAAACCCGGAATCGCCGGGTCCAGAAGCCAAGCGCTTTACCGCTCAGCCACCGCGCCTCCAGTACGATACATGCTCACTGAAACTAACCACTCTAACCAGGCTAGCATAGACCTCCGTGGGCTGTAGTGCCCCGGGATGGATGGGTGAACATCCCTTAAGACTTGAAGATGATTACGTGGTAGCAGGAACCCCCCGCATGACGGGAAAGGATTGCTGCTGAGAATGGATGAATCAAGACCAATCGTTATAGAAGCCCTGAACACTGACCAGCAACGTCACAACCTTTGGGCAGTTTAGACCAATAGCTCGTCGCGACGTCGTACAGACCTGTGACAAGTCCCATAAAGCCCGCTTAGTCTTGAAGCGCATGAGGCGCCCTGATCGCACAACCCCGTGGTGGAGGTTGTCCAGGTCTGAACACAGTGGAGGACAGGTACTGCCCTGTTGGCTTATATTTCTCAAGGCTATGGCCAAACTTTGACTCACGGTGCCCGCGCTGCGGGAAAGAAGAGGAAACCGTGCCTCATATTCTGTTTGACTGCCCCAGACTTGCTGATCTCCGCCTCGACAGGTCTGGGTAACCAAAAATTCTCGACCTGTATGGTGACATGTACTACTCAAAACAGCAGGGTTTCTGTCCAGGGCTTTTGCAAGAGAGGATTTAAGCCTCTCAAGCCCTTACTCAAAAGGAGTTTGATGAAGATGACGTTGCAGATCAGTGTTAAGACTTATTTAACTTATAGTCTCGGATGAACCTAGGACCATCTTGACCACAGTCCGGAGCTTATCATGATAGTAAAGGACAAAGCAGTCAGTCAAAAGTGTTTAGATCCACCATTGTTTTACATTGATCGATAATGTTTTTGTTCTCACGTGCACTTTGGAGCTACTCCACATTTGAATCCGCCCCTGACACAGCCATATACATTCTGATGTCTGATTGACGCCAACGAAACACAAGACACATCACTGACACCTACTTATTATAGTTGATTAGCTCGCCCCTCCCTTTCTTATCGTAAATATGGCGGAAACTGGAGAATCACTTCTGCTGAGGCTAGAGTAGGAAAATCAAGGCCCGATAACTTTTTGGTGCACTTTATCCAACACGAGGCTCGTTTGATCTCGTGGCCGGCTCGTGTGTTATCACCCGTATCAGGGTATCATTGAGGTGTGGGCCTGGAGAGCTTCTAGCTTTGTAGCTATTTATATCACTTTCATTCTGAGCAGACGACAATTCAAATTTCACTTTTGGACATGTGGACATGCGCAGTTGGGATTTTAAAGGATCTAATTACACGATAAAGTTTACATAAGTAGCATAGGGACTAAAGTACTTTATCGTATTAGGAGCAAAGAGGAATCGAGAGGAAAAAAGAGGAACCATGATGAGACAAGGCAGGAACCGAGACGAATCAAGCGTAGTCAAGATACCAATCAGGAGGAACCAGAAGATTAACCAAGAGATGTCTAGAAATGAACCGGGAAGAACAATCTGGTTTCAATAGCTTAATTAACCAGGAGGAACTATATCTTTTGTTTGACATGCTTCGGATGTTTCTTCAGATTTGAAGAGAATTACATTCTAGCCCTAACCTCCCGAAGGTATCGGGCAGGGTTCGAACCTGAAAATTAAGTTCAGCAAACGACAGTTAAGAGCGCCTATCTAAAGACCAGCAAGCCATATGTAGCCAAAAGATGAACCAGAAAGAATCATTTGTAGCCAAGAGATAAACCAGGTGGAACCATCTGTAGCTAAGAGATAAACCAGGCGCAAGGCCGGTCCTACAGATTGCGGAGCCCTATGCGAAACGGATTACGCTGGGCCCATTCTGGGTTGTGATAAGGATAATAAGGGAAAATTAAGATTTTGTAATAGAAAATAAATTCGTCTTTGCATTTTATTCATACTTAACTAAGTACAAAATCACTGTCAAATTAACTTTACGAGTCATCTACAGTAAACAGTAATTTTCCAACGAAAAGCTGATAAACATTCAGATCTGCCTTTTAGATTTACTATCGACTAGCAAAATTTCTTCTTTTTAAGTGGTCAAGATAGTTTTGGATCTATTTTTGTATGCCAGTGACTATAAAAGTAAATTAAGTATTTGAACTTCTTGTTTAGGTTAAAATCCCCCTCTTTTTTTATATTTTTATTAAATGGAAGCTGACAATGCCGTTTTTATTAATCGCGAGTATAATTGGCGTTGTCCATATGTAATAACACCCCAAAATGACAATTTAGTCTTTTTTTTTTGCATTGATTTTGCATCAGTTTTCAGAAGATTTTAATAATTCCAGAGATTTTCATGACTTTTTCGAATTTCAGGAGAATTTTAGGAACCCTTTAAGTTAAAATCGTTAAATTTAATAATTTACACCTAAAATTCGCGCGGGGCCTATGAAAGTGCGGGTCCTACGAAAGTGCGGGGCCAGCTGCGGCCGCACAGGTTGCAGTGGCCTAAGACCGGCACTTACCAGGCGGAACCATCTGTGGCTAAGAGATGAACCGGGAGAAACAAATATGGAGACAAGAGATAATGAAATAATTTCCCTTGTTGGTATTAAATAAAACTATTAATTACAAGTCTATTATTAACTAATTGGTTACATTTGTTTTTTGTTTCGTGTATTGTCTTTCATCTCTGCCTGTGGTCCCTACTGGGGCAAAGGCCACCAACCAGCTTTCTCCAGGCATCTCGGTTCAGGGCGCGAGTCTCTCCAACTGTCCCCATGTCTTGCCCATCTGCTTGGCTTCTGTTTCCTGGGATGAACTCCTAATGAAAAACAGAGCAGGGAGACCTCAGGTCTCCCGTACTGCCCTGGAAATGAACTCTGCTGTGCGGCGTAGTGCCTCATAGCTTCCATACAAAGTTAGCTGACCACTAGAAACGTCTCCACGCAGCTCGCGGAGCTGCAGACACTCTTGCAAGACGTGAACCACCGTCTCTTCTGAATCCCCGCAGTGTCGGCAACGGGCATCAAAGTTTGGCCGGAACCGGGCGAAGTACGCACCTATGGGGCAGTGTCCCGTGCGCCACTGCGCTATTGTTGTCAGTTCCGACCGCTTTAGCCTCCACCACGGGTCTTCTCGATTTGGACTGACCCATCTGTGTAACAGTATATGGCATTGGGAGGGTAAGTCTTAAGCGTTGCCATTGCCATTTGTCTTAGTAAGTCCGGGGGTATGTGTCGTTTAGTGGCCCCCTCCATCCCTTGAATGGTGAAGTTAATGGGAGGGGTGGGCAGTCTCCTCCAGGGCGGGCACGTGCCTATCCTACGTATGGGGACTCGATCAATGGAGAGCCCAGCTTGTACAACGTGCATGAAAGATTGTCGGTTAATCCTATTTTTTTTTTTTTCCATCTCCAGCGTCTCTGAAGAATATCTACTTCAATGGGCTGCTGTTTTGTTCTTTGCCACAGTTCCTCATTCGAGATCTTGTCTAGCCAACGGATCATAATAATCTTCCTCAGGCAGGTATTGATGAAGAGGAGAGTATTGTCTATGTCAGTGAATACTTGTGCGAAGTTTCAACTTGATCAAGGAATGACGTTCTCAAACATTTTACCAGAGATAGATAGACAGTGAGTTGGTGTGTGCTTTGTTAAAAACAAAAGAATTAACTTCTCTTGTTAAATATCTAACTCATTATATCTCATAGTGAGGGCGCGGTGGCTGAGCGGTAAAGCACTTGGCTTCCGCTCTGGAAGTCCCGGGTTCGAATCCTGGTGAAGACTGGGATTTTTCTTTCGGTATTTTCGGGCGCCCTTGAGTCCACCCAGCTCTAACATTAGTTGGGGAAAAATAAAGGCGGTTGGTCGTTGTACTGGCCACATGACACCAATGTAAATCGTAGGCCACAGAATCAGATGACCTTTACATCATCTGCCTTATAGACCACAAGGTCTGAAAGGGGAACTTTACTTTTTTTTTTTTACTTATCTCATTGTACGTCCAAATCATAGACATAAATAAATATAGACTGGAAAAAGGAAATAACTTCATGTAACTTGTAAACATGTATATCTATTGTATTCGGATTTCCGAATTCTGAAAAATTGCATGATCTTCAGTCTTAGAGATTAGACAAAACCCATAGACATAAATAAAGTACACACTGTTGCAATTCACAAATTTTCGTTTCATGAAACTCTTTTATCGGCCAGTCTATATTTATGTATGTCTATGGTCCAAACTATCCCAGCATTCGTGGATTTAAGAGTGTTGAAGAGCTCCTGTTAGCAATCTTGAACTCTTTCCTCCAAACCCAGAGCCTCACATAGCAACACAAGAGAACAATCTTTGTAGTTGACATTCTAAACACACACACACAGACCCAACTTAACTGCAAGACTAATGTTCGTAGTTGAATGCATTATGTTTTCAAACAGTATATTTCGTCTGACTCATAAAAGGAAAAAAAAAAGAGAGGGGGGGGGGGTTTAGGGTGTAAGTCTGTAGAGTGGAGTAGCCTCGGGGGGGGGGGAGGCAAAGGGGGACGTCTAAAAGGTCTTGACGACGTCTAATCTAACAGGATAATTACCTGCAGGTATAGTGCGTGAAGGAATTTCATCTACCAACAAAGAAGAAGAAGAAAAAAAAAACTTCGTCTGTCAAACTCTTAGATTCTGATCTCCGCCCCATTCAGAGTTATTGAAGTCAGTCTCAGACACATTCCTGGGTTGTCCTTCTTGTTTTTACGTCTGCAGTGTGAGGCCATGGCAATGTCTGGCCTGGTTCTTTACCGCACAGCTAAATTCACCAACCAATACTTAGGCTTTTCAGATCTCGCTCTCTCTCTCTCTCTCTCTCTCTCTCTTTGTGTGTAAATATATATATAAATGTAAAGTTTTTTTTCAGGCCTATTCTATAGGGCAGATGATGTAAAGGTCACCCGTTTCTGTGGCCAACGGTTAACGAGGGTGTCATGTGGCCAGCACAACGACCAACCGCCTTTACTTTTTTCCCTGACTAATGTCAGGTACCCATCAAAGCTAAGTGGACTCAGATCTCAGCCCAAAGTTACCGAAATTAAAATTTCCAGTTTTCACTAGAATTCGAACCCAGGGTCGCGGTTGAGAAGCCAAGCGCTTTACCACTCAGCCATAGCGCTTCCATATATATAGACGGAATAGTTTACGAGGTTTCAAATACAGAAGAAAATCAAATGTATTTACCTTTAAACCAGTGGCGTCGCTAGGGCTTGTGTCACCCGGTGCGGTTAGCTAACAGTGCCTCCACAACCCCCAATCACCTCTTCTAGTGAATTAGAGGACTTCAAGGCCCCAGCACTGGTTTAATTTTTTTTTTGTTCCCCGGGACATTAGGGTTTACCCAAAAGTTTAGCCTAAACCAGATCGAGGCTTGCGGTACTATTACACAGAGGCTAAATGTCAATATCCGGAAAGTTTTGAGCGTTGACCCACATATTCTAAGTTACAGGCTCATACCTACAGTCACAATATTGACCCCAGGAGATCCCACCTGTCCGTTAAAGGATGTCTGCTATCAATTCTACAGTGACAGTTTTAGCCGGAAGCTCTTCCAAATGCAATCATTTGCTTTTCCCTCCGGTCAATTCAAAAAGTTGGATTACGTCTGCTGAAAGTATGCAACGTGCACAGAATGGTGACCTAATTAACGAAACAGACCAAGTTTTAAGTGTCCCTTATTTTTGTTATCTATCTATCTATCTATCTATCTATCTATCTAT
>JADKLZ010019686.1:849380-861343 GCA_021533235.1 Biomphalaria straminea | reverse complement strand
GAGAGCGGGAGAGAGAGAGAGAGACAAGAGAGCGGGAGAGAGAGAGAGACAAGAGAGCGGGAGAGAAAGAGATGTTTTAAAAGCTTCGAGAGGGTGAGTTTGAAAAACAAATGAACACAATTAGAAAGCGAGAGATAGAAAGAAATAGAAAGATAAAAAAAAAGATAGAGATATAGGAAGAAATATATATATATATATAGAGAGAGAGAGAGAGAGAAAGAGAGAGAGAGAGAAATAAACAAAAGATAGAGCGAAATAAATATAGAGAAAGAGAGAGATTGAATTTCTGATGTATGTACATGTTACATCCAATGATACGAAGCACTTATATGTATTGACAAATTCTTAGTTGTAAACTTACTGAATATTATCATAAATTTGCTTTCAATTTTTTTTTTCTTCTGAAAATTATAACATGACATCTTGTGTTGCTTAGCAACCTTAATGTTGATGAAGTTATCATGCCATTTATTTATTAACTGTTACTCCTAAGAATAACGACTGCCTAAAAGTTGTGAGCCTGTTGTTTTTTTTTTTTTTTTTTGTAATATTTCATTTGTCTATTCTCTATTCCTCTGTTCAAATGTTCTGTTGAAATGTTATGCTCCAATGTTCTCACCTTCAACCAAAACCGTGACCTCAATCTTCAGTCTCTCAGCTCCGGGCCGGTGACGTCACAATTGGGCAGTAATTAATTAGAAGGATGATGACAAGGGGGGCTCGTTGAGCCAATTTCTTTAAGTGCCCCCCCCCCCCCTTGGGCGGTTGTCCAGGTTGACGTCTGGTGGAAGTACTTGTAAGTCGGGAATCTCGCTCCCTCAATTACTACTCCCCCGTCCCGCACCCCCCATCTTTCCTCCCCCTCTTGTCCTATTTCCTCTTTTCTTGTCTGGCTTATTCCCCCCCCCCCCCTCCCTTTTCTTAATCCTATAAGGTATTTTGTAGAGATTATATGTTAAGACATACTAATGTATATTACTTGTTCACAAACAAGACTTTTTATCCAAAGCTTTGCTTGACAAGTCTGGGAAAGGGGGGGGGGGGACGCTCTGCAATCCTCTTTCATACGTACAAGAAAGTTTTATTTTAGTGACATTTAATACTTTGTAATACTATCTTCTTTTCCACTCTCTTTCAAGACATTTATTGCGGCCTAATTTAAAGAAAACTTGGTACCAATTAAACAACAACCCAGTTTTCTTGTAATTTTTCAAGACATTTGTTGCGGCCTAATTTAAAGTAAACTTGGTACCAATTAAACAACAACCCAGTTTTCTTGTAATTTTTCAAGACATTTGTTGCGGCCTAATTTAAAGTAAACTTGGTACCAATTAAACAACAATCCAGTTTTCTTATAATGTCCCCCCCAGATTGTTATATTTCCAAGTTTCATGTCAGAATATAGATCTAGGAAGTTGTCTCTAGTTCCCAAAATGGTATCAGTGGCGTACCTAGAAATTAGTCACCAATTGGGTCCTCTTTGTAGGCTTTGCATTTGCGTGGTATTTAATGTTTAGAAACTCATTTGGGGCCCCCCTCAAGTGTTTGTCCGGGGGAACTTTACAACTCTCCCCACCCTAGCTACGCCTCTGAATGGTAAACAGGGTTGCGGAGATTGAATGCTAAAGCGCTTGGTGCCTAAACAGAGGTGTCTCTGGTTCGTATCTTGTTGAAGAATGGGATTTTGTATTTGCGGATTTTTAGGGCGCCCCAGAGTGCACCCTACCTGACATTAGTTGGGGAAAGTAAAGGTGGTTGGTCGTTGTGCTGGCAACATGACACCCTCTTTAACCGTCAGTCATTGCAACAGATGATTTACTTTACTTGACTGTATGTACCTGTAAAATGTAACAGGAATGAGAACTTAACCTTAGAATGCTATGACTCATACTCATAAGCCTAGCTTACAATGCAATGACTCTAGTAGGCCTACATTAGAATGATATGACTCTTATAGGCGTACCTTAGAATATTATGACTCTTATAGGCCTAACTTGAAATGCTAAGATTCTTATAGACCAACATTAGAATGTAATAACATTTATAGGTTGCTACAACTCCTATAGGTCTACCTTAGAATGCTATAACTCTTATAGGTCTACCTTAGAATGCTATAACTCTTGTAGAGGGGATGTGGTTCGATTCTTTCCGCAAATATACATTAGAACATTTGTTGAACCCTTCTGCTTGCGCCGTGGGTGTGTTGTGACGAAGAGCGCAAACAAGGTTTCCCACTGGGCCCTGCCAGAATCCATCCTCACAAACATATCAGGAGACTGACAGGTCCTTTCATTCACTTGTCTGGCCAACTTTTCTTCAGGTGACTGTTGCTACCTGTTCTTAACACGGTGCCTTGAAGGATGATCTTGGCCAAGAAATGTGATCATCATCTCTCGGTATCTCCAGCGCTTGTAGCGTCAGAGTATCGAGAATCTCTTGATTTATCAAGTCATTGGCATACGTCTACCTTGCTAGATTAGAACCCGTTCAAAAGTAAGCTGCGATCTCGTGGTGGCTGAGAGATAGATGCTTCTTGACAAACCAAAGGTTCGGGGTTCGAAGCCTTGAGAGGAAATTTGTTTATTACTCTGATTTATTGGGCGTTTCTTTTTTTTTTTTCTTCATTGTTCTGAGTAAGGAGAGTGGATGTTTTGATCACGTGATATTTTAATAAACGATAATCTTCAAATACCTAGTTAATTTTACTTCTTCGATCTTTTAAACGTTAAAAATTAAGACCTTAACCCTTAAAGTGCGGAGCTGTTTTACAATGAGTGCATAGGAATTGTAACTCCAATTCTGGTGTTTAGAGGCTAAAACTACCACACGCGTTTTAAGGGTTAAAAAGACCTAGATCTAATGATATTCAGAAGGCTCGGGTTATCCATATCATTGTTAACTTAACTCGTGAAGTTTGGTCTTATGCTTACAATACTCAGATCGTCGATAAAACGACACCAAATATTTTCGGTAACAACTCGTGGTTTAAGTTTTGACAGGCAGTGGATGACAGTGTGTCAGTCATAGCGATGCCAACATAAACTTATGACAGGGGGGCCAGTGATTCTCAAACCTGTTTCTTCATGCATTAATAACAATGACAGGAAGATAAAGAATGGGAATATACTATGAATATAAACACTTTCACATACAATTATTGTTAACTTTATAATATTCTTATGCAAATTTTATGAACTGTTTAATGATCTAAAATTAACTTTTTAATCGTGTTAATTATTAAAGTTATCTTAGTTTCAGAGAGCTAATATGAAAAACATTATTGTAATAAAATCGTTAGAACTAACGATCTTAAGGATAGCTGGCCCACATTTGTTGCATTTCATTGATGGATTGGCATTCCTTCCAGATGCCAGATTTAGTTTGTTTTCAGTTGGGTTACACATTTAATTAGTAGTTCAGTAAACCATCCTTCCAATGTCAACGTTAATTACACGATCGCCTCTGCATGCAGACCCTCAAGGCATCTCTGTTCATATATAATGAACCCGTGTTCGTGTGTTTGAATGGACAATTGCTAGATACTATAAGTCTTACTAGGATTAGATGCTGAGATGTCCAACAACCTTATCCTATACCTATGAATCATCTCATGATTCCCTTCCAGTGCTGATAGCAGTAGCTCATACAAATTACAGTGCAAATAGCCAGTGCTGATAGTCTACGTGCAGCAGACAGTGCTAATAGTCGAGACACAACATACAACGCTGATAGCCTAGATTTAACCAACACTGCTTATAGCGAGGCACTCAATGCTTATAGTAAAGGTGCAGCAATAGACATAAATAAATATAGACTGGCCAATAAGAGAGTTTTATGAAATGAAAATTTGGGAATTGCGTTTGTGTGTACTTTATCTTATGTCTATAAATTTTGTTTAATCTCTAAGCCTGAAGATCATGCACTTTTTAAACTTTTCATAATTCGGAAATCCGAATACAATAGATATACATGTTTTCAAGTTACATAAAGTTACTTCCTTTTTCCAGTCTATGTTTATTTATGTCTATGGGTGCAGCATATAGTGCTAATAGCCCCGAGGCGCAGGACCAGTGCTGATAGCTGAAGCGCATCTTACTGAGCTAAGAGCCTCAATATGTGTACGATGATTTGGTGCTTACAATGCGCAACAAACTCTTGTGGCCTGTTGCATGAGCACCACATTTGACGCACAACGGACGCACGCAACTGTGTGATAGCTCGAGATACCTCACACCTAAGTATCACCCTCGTTTTAGGATGGAAGAAGTAACGCTCAACATTTCCCATATCAGTGTGTACGCAATTCGAGATGGTCCTCATACTGTCTTGACTAAGGACTTTGCCCTGTTTGGAATGGAATGTTCACCGAGATTCGAACGCGGGGTCTCTAGGTTCAGAAGCCAAGCGTTTTACCACTAAATTGCAAAACTTAGTTCCTACCACTTTTAGAACATAAATTTTGGTCTATAATTAAAACTTCTTTGGTGAAATTCGTACGCACCTACGCAATATAGTACATTGGCGCAATGTAGTGGATAGGCACTTCACCGAACAATGGTAGCATATAGTAAATGGACATCCTGATTAACATAGGGGGAGGGGCGATATTCTCACCCTATAAACGCCCTTCCCCCCTCCCGTATAACCAACGCAGCTGTCATTCACCAAAAGAAAGTCCCACAAATATGTCCTCCCCCCCCCCCCCCTTTCCAAACCAGCTTGAGTTATAGGCTTCTAAAGGCGCCACTGTTCAGATGTAGGTAATGTTTGGTTCAAGTATTTCCTCCTGTTTAGGCTTAGTCAGCTTTATAAATAACACATTCGTTCAGGTGGGAGAAACGAAGACCAAACAATCGCTGTTGTGTGTTGAAGTGTAGAGACTATATATATATATATATATATATATAGGGCCTTGGTAATAATGTAACTGTGGACGCGATATCTCGAGATGGGTCAATAAAAAAAATGTTCATTGATAAACGATGACCTTGCAAGGTCAGATATTTTACTTCTTTTTTTTTTTCCTGATGTAGGTAACGATCGTCGTTTTCACTTAAACTACCTAGGTGTGTGTATGTGTGTGTCAGTGTGCGTGACTAAGAGAGAAAGAAAGAGAATGAACAAGAGAGAGAGAAAGAAAGAGTAAGAAAGAGTGAAAAGGAGTTAGAGAAAGAGAATGTGTGTGTGTGTGTGTGTTAGGAAGAGAAAGATGTTATGTTTAATGCTCATTACTTCCGGTTTCATATACTCCCATAACACTGGCGCTGACTGAGTTGGGATTGACAAAATATGTAGGTCATAGCTAGGACTGCGTATTCACGTGTACTCCTTTTTAATCTTCTGACCCAAAAGACAAACCTTTAAGTTCTTATTTCATCTATGTTGCTACATTTCTTAAAGAGTAACGAATAGTTACTGTTCTGAGACCAGAGGTCTATTGGTAAAATGAGAAGGAGGCGATGTTGAAGGTAACTGTTAATGTTGCTGGCTTTGTGACTATCACAAAGACCAAGAGTCTTCAATATACTTGCTTTTCAGCTAGATGGACGAGGATCCGAACTCAGTGCTATCGGCTCAGCAGCTATACGTCTACCACTCTACCCCAAACAAATCATAAACTGTGCTCTTGTATAGATTCTATTGTTCGGCCTACTTGTTTTAACAATCATATATTTACAAGAGTACAAATACAATACAGATTGTAATTTGTACTTGAACCTGGCCATCAAAAATATGAAACATTTTTTCGCAAGGTTGCCAGAAAAGCTTCTTGTCTGCGATAGAAATAGCCTCGCGTGAGCTGTTTTGGGAATCTGCACCATTTACTGAATACTCGATGTCTGGTGTCGTCGAGGGCAGGTCGTCCTGCCCTTTCCCCAATGTCTGCCAGACCTAAGGTCTTCTGTTTCTGAACACTCACTCGAACACTTAGTAATTTAAGACAATAATCTCCAACTCAGCTTTTACCACATCTACCAAATGGACCTCATTCACCAATCGTAAAACAAACAACATTTAGCCACGTGACAATATTGATAAAACAATGAAAATTACGTATCACATGACAGCCTTTATAGATTGCGTAATTTGTATAAAAGATATATAGAACCACGCGGCTAAATGTTGCTTGGTGAATGTGGTCCATTCCATCGTGCAACACTAGATGCTATCTATCTACATGGTTCTTTGCTTAGTTAATTGTGTTCCCGATTTTTTTATTACTTTGTAAATAATGTATTGTAATATGTTAGGGAGGCAACTCATTACTTTATCAATAATGTATTGTAATGACTTAGGGAGGAAACTCAACGAGATATAGAGTCTAGATGTTTAATTACATAAAGACATCACAAATACAGAAAGTATGTCCACTTTTGGAACAGCATCTTCATATCGGTTCTAGACTTGAGCGGAATTCGTTCTCTCTTCTCATCATCATCATCATCAAACTCCATTTGAGTGAGGGTCTCTAGTCACTTATAGTGCGTACCTTCTGCACTATCTTAAATGGCGCTGTGCATGGCAAGTTTAGAACATTATCTTTCGTACCCTAGAGGCGCGGAGGCTGAGCGCTTGGCTACTGAACCGGGAGTCCCGGGTTCGAATCCTGGTGAAGACTGGGATTTTTCTTTCGGGATCCTTGGGCGCCTCTGAGTCCACCCAGCTCTAAACGGTACCTGACGTTAGTTGGGGAAAAGTAAAGGCGGTTGGTCGTTGTGCTTGCCACATGACACCCTCGTTAACCATAGGCCACAGAATCAGATGACCGTTACATCATCTGCCTTAAAGACCACAAGATATTTTTCGATACTTTCGTATCATTGTGTTGTCCCTAAGTGTGTTGTTTTCATCAGGAAATTAATTAGCCAAGGGTGACAACTCCACCCAAGTTTTAGAGCGATGGATGTCAAGGGTCACAACGCTCCATGTTATTGCGATGAATGTAAGAAAAAAAAAGTATTTATGAACGGGTGAAAGGTTTGTCTACCTGTCCAATGACATAATACACACACCGCTCCTTGAAATTTTTAAAAATGTTTTTTTTTTTTTTTTTTATTTAAACGTTTCTTGACCGATGCGTGTTCAATGAACTCCAGTGCGTGCCATTATATTGACTTGATCACTGTGAACAACACACGCAGTCACTCCCTGTTGACCTGATTGGTAGTGAACTATCAGTCCGGGGAGGGGGTGGGTTGAGAGAGATAATCAGTTAAAGGTGAATGGAGAGTCAGCACGCACACACGCACATACACACTTAAAGTCTCCCTCCCCTTCCCCCACTCATCGCCAGGCTACTTGAGCTACAGAATGAACATTTTCTTAAAGAGGAGAGGCGGGCGGGGTAAAACCGTGGGAAAAACCCAGCGTATTTTTCTTTCTTAAAGTCTTCCTAGCAGACGACATAACATATCCGGGAAATTAGAAATCAATATTTAACACTGCCCTACCGTTCGGTTTTAAAACAGATATCAGAAAATCTGACAGGTAGAGGTTATTTTCTTTTTTTATTTTTCCTATAACCAAGAGCTAAATATTTTTGATTATTTAAATGAAGATCTAGTCTAGATCTACATTTTCCATTTATAAATTATTATTATTTTTTTGCCGAGAAAGGGAAACAACAACGAAACGATTCTTTAAAAAAAATAGAGGGTTACGGCCCCTTAGTAAGGGTAATCGCAAAACGTCCGTTTTTTTTTTCCCGAAGCTAAAAGCGAGGGCTGTTAGACTACCGCACTTGGCCTAGCGCACCACATATTCACTTTTCTCCTTATAAAGTCGAGTGGATTCCCCCAGTTTGGGCGTTATTTTGTGACTGGTCGACATCGTAACTAGACGAGAGCCGCGGTCTTCGGGATTCTCCCCTCTTTCACAAAACGTGGTCTGGATTTAATATGTAATGTTATGAGAGATCGCGTGTGACCCCCCGCAGGGGATGTGTTATTGGTTTTAGGCTCAGATCTAATCAAAAGAAGTGTTTTAGTAGTTTTGAAAAGTAGATTGTACTTCTTGTTTCATAGAAAACGAACTATTCTATGGTTGTTACAGAAAGGTAAGTCACTGAGACTTCTTATAATACTAGATCTATAATTTATAGTCTTAGTCTTAAACTTAAGTCTTAGTCTAGATATCTAGAGTCTAGATCAATATTACTCTATTAGATCTAGATTATGTCCAAATAACAATAAGACATCTCAGTAGCCTAAGATTTTGATCTATTAAATTTAGATCTATATATTACTATATCGATTTTAATCACAGATCTAGATATCTAAATCGGTCTAGATCTAATTGTAGCTTAAAATAATTGCAGTATTTACAGTTACAGGTAGATCTAGATTTATAGTCTCTAATAAGTAGATCTATAGGCCTATCTAGTATCTAGGACTCAGTAGGACTATGTACTTTAATGTAGACTTCAACTTGGATCTAGATATTAGGCCTAAGAGCTAGACCTACAGTATCTATGTATATATTATAGGTCTAGATTTATCTGGATCTAAAACTAGACTAGTAATAGATGTATTAGATCCTTGAGTCTAGATGTAGAAATCGTTTCGCTGTGTCATAGCCTTATTATTTGACCTACAATGTAACAACTGACTAGAGTAAAAAGTACGCTTCCAGTTACTATCGAGCTATCCCGTTTTAATTGATCTAGTTCTAGCTAGATCTAGATGTATACAGATCTACATCTTTTATCTAGATCTACATCTAGATTTTTTAAATTAAATCTATAGAGTTAGGCAGTTAGGGCTAATATTGTCATCATTTCCCTTTCTTATCAATCGATACTAGTCGATATGATTAAATGTCACACTTAAAGTCACGTGTTGACAACCAGTCAACTTTTTTAAAAAATGTCATTGGTGTTAAATTGTGAGTAGATCTAGACTAGATCTTATTTAGACCAGTGTAGAAGTCTTATTTTATAAAGGGGCCAACTTTTTTTTTAAAAGATCTAAACAGAATCCGGGATCGAGACTTTTCTCGTTACTTAGAGAAGTTTTACACTAAATTCCTAACACTGTTTTTAACTCGACTGACCAGTTTCACTTTCTTTGGACACGTCTTCGCAACACGGAAAATCTTTAGGCCCGATTCTCGGGTTCGAATCTCTCGTCCCGCGTGAGGTTTTGTCTAGGCTGTAATAATCGTCTGTTCTCATGGAAAGCTCCAGACACGTGCAAGAAACAAATCTCGAGTTTAATAACACTAGATCTAGATTTTTATGCTCTTTTCCTCAGAAGGTACTTAAGTTACAGTACTCTAGACATGAACTTGAATATGAAATGTTCGCCTGTGTAAAATGTTCATTATAATTCACTGTGTTCATTATACATGGAATCTGTTTACAACCCCAGCCAGTTTTAAATGCGATCTATACGGGCTAGTTTTGAGGGCCTAGGTCTAATATCTAACCTCGTTAATTATTCTGATTTTTATGTTATATGCATAGATTGATGGGTAGCCACCACCTGTCAACCACCTTTTTTTTTCCTTTATGTGATTTGTATGTGGTTCATATTGTTTAAAACAATACGCATTTACTCATTGAAAGACTATTTTACCGACTCCTATATGCCTAACTGGGCCGTCTATTCACAAAGCTAGACGATTATAATTTTCTTCTAGTTAGTGATACTTTAATGTATCCCCCCACCTTTTTTTTTTTGTGTTTTTTCGGTTTGCGCTCCCATTTTTTTTGTCTCCCCTTTCTTAAGAGCAGTTATATTTTTTTTTAGTATATCTATTTACCGGGATGGTCTCCCTTGCGTTGTCATCGAACGATGGTGCTTTCTTCACGCTAAAATGTATTGATAGAGGCACTTATTATGACGGCGTTATCAGGTGTGTTTCATTATAGCCCGATAAATGGCCGGGCCATGTTTGATTAGTCCCGGGGCCCTAGATTATTTTACAGTGATTTTTTTTTCTCTCTCTCTCTCTCTCTTTTCTGCGATACATCGTTAAACATTCCTCGCTACCATTACTATCGCGGCTGGGTTAACTTACCACAGAGGCTATTATATGTACGTAAACATTATTATATCGTGAACGCGCCTACCTTGCAGGTGAACTGTTGTTTTGGGTGTCTCTCAGGAGGTTAAGATGGGGGCATGATAAGTCAGGCTGTAAACAGTGCTCTTGGTAATAGGTGTGTTCCAATGAGGAGAGAAAATAAAAAGGGGGGGGGGCATTAATTTCCCACAGACAAACACAGAACCTGTGTTTAAAAAGGGGGAGGGGAGGTAATTTAGGGACTTGTTATGAAGATCGAGAGCGAGTTATCGCCACATGCACTCGCGATGTGTTGGGAGGTTTTAATTTAACAGAGGATAGGCATCTCTCTCTCTCTCTTTCTCTCTCTCTCTCTCTCTCTCCCTCTCTCCTAACCATTACAGAGAAGGGCCATCTCCGTTGTTATGAGCAGGCTAATTTCTTCAACAGTGTGTGCCCATGTGTTGTACACAGCAACTTTATTGCTGCTCGTGCTACTGAATTAATTAAAAATAAAATAACAGCCTTTATGTTACAATATTTTGTACATAACAAACAAAACATTGTAACACAAGAGAGACAGTAGATTAACAAAGAAAGGAAGGTAACACTTTGCGTCATAGGCATAAACAGTATAAAAAAAAAAACAAGTTACAACGCTATAACGAATCGCGATATAGTAAGTCGAAATAGACAAAGGGGAAATAAATCTCGTAATAAGAGAGATAATGGGAGTCACCTTTCAGCAGCCCTTGCGCTCAAGTATTTTAAAGGAGAAGTCATGCTAAAATAGTACATAACTTTTTAAATGAATTTTGTACGACTTATAACCGGAACCCCCCCCCCCCTCCCCCAATTTTCTTTCATGCACACGCATATATACACACTAACACACATATTTTAATATCCCCGGAGCCTTTCCTTGACTCCACAGCCAAACTTAATCTATCACTCGCCATAAGTAAACTACAAAGCGCGATCTCTCCCCCCCCCCCGGGTTTTTTTTTTTCTTATTTTTTTTTGTACCCATAGATTCAACTAGTGCATTGTGTTGGGGAAAACCCAGATAAACACAGCCGTCTATATCTTGAGCAATTTCAAGCACTTGAATCTTATCTCAAAGTTTTTTTTTCCTAAGCTGTATTGTTTAATGATTATAGGTTTAAAGCCCGTGTTCCCAAACCCTTGGTCCTCGGGCCAAAATTGGTCCATTATTTTTTTTTATTATCCTGACAGACGATGAGTCGTGAACTATTGTGCATGTTATCATAGAGATTTAACAATAAGTAAAAATTAAAGTTCCCCTTTCAGACCTTGTGGTCTATATGGCAGATGATGTAAAGGTCATGTGATTCAGTTAACGAGAGTGTCATGTGGCCAGCACAATGACCAACCGCCTTTACTTTTCCCCAACTAATGTCAGGTACCCATTAGAGCTGGGTGGACTTAGGTGCCCCCAAGGATCCCGAAATAAAAATCCCAATCTTCACCAGGAATCGAACCCGGGACCCCCGATTCAGAAGCCAAGCGCTTTACCGCTCAGCCACCGCGCCTCCAGATTTAACAATGATAGCCATAAAAGATGGTCGAGGCGTTAAGCCTATCCGAGGATTGTAAGTTTGAGTTGTTGGAACGGTGTTGGTTTAAGTCCTGGGATGAATGCCACAAAGGCCCGGGAAGACCAAAGATGGCAGCTAAACAGGTCATAACAATCCACAATAGAACACTGCACAACCGGGCGTTGTAGCTACATACTCTGCCCGGTTCCAAACAAAACCGTCATAGAAGGCCCGAACACTGACCTGCAACGTCACATCCTTTGGGCAGTTTGAGGAAGTGATGTCGCATATCTTGTATGAATGTTTCAACCCCATGACCTGTACGTGAGAGGAAACGTATCTTGCAGATATCAGGCAACAGAGCACTTTCTTGTCCATGATATGAGGCAACAGAGCACT
>JADKLZ010019686.1:834388-847380 GCA_021533235.1 Biomphalaria straminea | reverse complement strand
GAGGTGCGCTAGCTAGACTTGCGATGCGCAATGGCGAGGTCGTAACAATATTAACACACCGAAAAAGCCAATTATAGCTTGTGAAATTCTGGCGCTGAGAGATTGCATTAATTCGGGAATCTCATTGCTGGGGAGTAACAGAAGGAATGTTTCAGCCTGTTTTCAGAGCCAAACGAATATCTATCTAAACCGTTATAATTTTTGCACACGGCCGATGGGAAAAGGTTGAAGTATTTATAAGATTATAAAGATAAAACTAATCGTGATTGAAATAAATTGAGATTGATGATTAGTTGATATCTAAAAAAAAAAAGTCATTTATTATGCCTGCTCAACAGCCGGAAGCTTCAAAATGTGGCAATCACCAAGTATAATTTGTTTCGTAATGTTTCCCCTTTAAATTTTGTTGACTTCTGAAGCATATTGGTCTGAAGAGATCCATACTAGATAATAAAGCCAAACTATAACCCAATATATAATACTTTAATTTCTTATGCATGTTAAACAGTGTTTGTTTTTATGATACATTATGTTTATTGACAAAGCTGAAAAAAAAATGATTTGCCTGATTGCACATTGAAACAAGAATAAAAGTTTATTGTTATTCATTCTTTAAATACATTGGAACTTTATACCTTTTTGTAAAGGTTATCTTTCTTTCTTATCTCTGTCTTCTCTTTTTTCTCTCTTATCTCGTCTGTTCTATCTTCCTCGTGTCCTCTATTTTCTCTTCTCTCTATTTTCTTTTTCTTCCTCTTATTTCTCATCTCTCCTTCTATTCTCATTCTGTCTCTCTCCCCTTTTTTTCTCTCTTTCTCTCCTCTTTTCTCTCTCTCTCTCCTCTTTCTTCAATCTCCTCTTTCTTCTCTCTCCACTTTTTCTCTCCTTTCTCTCTTTGTTTTCTCAATTTCCCTTCTCTCCTCATTCTCTTTTCCTCTTCCTCTTTCTTTCTTCCTCTCTCTCTCTCTCTCTTCCTCTCTGTTACTCTTAAAAGAAACACCCAGGAGGAAAACGTGCACATTTAGAAGGGCGCTCGATTTGTGCGTGGGCGAGAGCGTGAGTGTACAGAGGCCGCCCCCCCCCACCTCCGGGGCGCACACCCCACTAGGTGTACTGCAATAGATTAGACCCCCCGATACTCACTTAACAAAAGTCAGCGCTGCTGGAGCAACACAAGAAAAAACGCAACACAAACAGACGCCCTGAGCCACGAACTTTGGGGGGGGGGTCGGTGAAGGGCACCGGAGAGGGGGCTTGCAATCGTCTGCATTCTCAGACATGCCCCGTGTGTGTAAGTTTATATTCTGCTCACTTGATGCGCCCTCTGTATTTCCCCTCCCCCCTTCTATCTCTTTATAGTTCATTCTCTTCTATCTTTTTCACCCTTTCCTTTGTGTCTCGAGTCTTTCTTCTCTTTCGACTTTTCGACTTTTCAAGTATCGTGTTCCAACATAGTTGGCTCATTCGACTGTAGTCTCCTCCCACCCTCATCTCAAAATAAAAAAAAAGGAACAAGCATGTTGGCATGGAACCACAGTTCCTCATGCAGTAGTTTATATGCAGGTGCGTCGATACCTTAGGGGTTATTGGGGGTTCGACTCGAGTCCCACTTCTAACAGATAAATCTATTCCTCCCCTGAAATTTGTATATAGCGTTTCATCACAATGTATATGTTACACCGTCTGCTGAATAACACTTTTTGTTTCACAAATTCAATTTCATTTAAATACACCGCAGACGACACGCTGTTCTAAATTTGGGTAATGACGTAATATAACTGAGATCCCTTCATCTTGACTGAATAGCAGAGTTGTTTTGGGGCATTGGTTTGGACTCCCAAAGATCAAGAAGTCTGTTATATCACGTGACTACGCAGACCTTACTTTAACATTTATATCTTCAAGTACTCCTGCTTGAGTTAATAGTAGGTTACCCAGGGCCGATTTACGGCGGTGCAAGGCGGAGAGTACAGTCGCCCAGGGCCACCGCATACTAACATTGCCGTGATAATGTTAAGCATACCAGAAATTCTATGATTATTGTTATTGCGTTGTGTGTCTTGACTTTTATTGTCAGTGCTCACTTGTGTTGACCTTTCTGTTTGTTGTCTCTGTCGTGTGTTTAGTCTACTGCACTATTGTCTTCTGTCAAGAGCTCAGTCCAAATTGACCTCACCTCGGCTAATCTTGCAGTTTATTGACCTTTTTCGGGACACTAAGTTTTTTTAGGGGGAGGTTTTTTGGTATTTTTTTTTTTCGGCAAGCATGATGACCTTTGGTTAGTCAAACTTGGGGGCGTGCACAACTTTAACCTGGAAAGTTTAGCAGAAGTGAGAAGGACGTTTTCACTTTCACGCCACTGTAACAACCATTTAAGCGTGAATTGTGGAAAGATTTTCAGAAGTCTTCCAAACAGATTAATTGTTGAATCTAGTCATTATGACGTCGTGTCCTTCTTTTCCGTTTTGAATGGGTTAAATGGTTTATTTAAGAGTAAATCTTTGATAGTTTATGTTTTGATCAGACGTAATTTTAAGTATTTTTCGAAAAGTTTACTTAAAACAGACATTTGTGAAATTTAGGAGGCAATTAAATTATCACTACACAGGTACACGAAATAAAGCAAAGCGTTATTTTCCCAGCTCACATACACATTCAAATAACAGAAAATATCTTAAGCCCGGAGCAGAAATAGAAACTGCAGAACTGGGGTCTTCTTTCAGAGCGTGAGCCAAATTGAGGTCGACCTATACAACCTGGTGTATTGAATTACTCGTGTGATATTCCACTCTTATTAAAGGTTGTGTAGGAATCAAATCTGTGTTGCCTCTCTTGCCTTGTTACTAATAATAGATGTAGAAGTAAATTGGTCGGAAAAACTGAAGATTACTTACCAGTTATAGGGCGTTATGCTATCTTTTTTTTTCATAAAGCCAAACAGATTGATGGATTCACATTTGATTATTTGTTAAACCTTCAGTAAAAATAATTAAATTTAGAAAGCCTTCAGGATAGGAAACTAAGTACAGTAGCATTTATTCATAAAACCCTAAACCATAATCTTCAAATACAAAAACAAAACGGAATAAAATACTGAGAAAGCTACAAAGATAAATATGCACAATTTGTTCCATATGCTAGAACAAATGTGCACTAATGCTACCTCTTTCCTGGTGCTATTTGAGCATTAAATGGGTTGCCTGAGTCAGCCATGATTACCAATGACTTAACTTTGGGTTGCTCAAGGAACAGAATCTCGAACCAATGACTTGGCAGAGTTTTAAGTCATTGATCAACATGCATGACTAGATTGACATAGGAAAAGACGTAGGACGTAATCGTCTTTTTTTTTTATGTAACGTCTGTATTTTATAACATAAGTTCATCCGTTTGTTTGTTTTTTGTTTTGTTTTTTTTTGTTCAATGTTTGAATCGTAGAAGTGTCACGTCTGCTTCAAAGATTACTTCTCATTTTTAATACACTTAAATAAAAATATTTTTTTTACATCCTTTCATCCTTTTTTTTTTTTTCAATTTCAGCATAACTGAGACGTCTTTTACTGCCATGGCCAAGGACACACGAGTGACCTTCGACCCCGCCGACGTTCCCGCCAACAAACCGAGCCACAAAGTGCACTGCCACAGAGCAGCCGACAGACAGATCTCGTACGAAGACGCCGAGAACTGCGTCAACGAGATGAGCGAGTCATTTCCAGCCCTCAGCACCCGGGCGCACCGGATCATGCGACAGGTGTCCGGCTCCTTCAACAGTAGGACTATTAAGGTGGCCCTGATCCTGTCCGTCATATTGAACTTGCTTCTAGCGGTGCCCTTCGGGATCTTTTTCGGGTTCTGGATGTCGCAGAGGCACACGGCGGCGTCCTCTCTTACAGCGTCCACCTCATCGTCATCGTCCTCGGCGGACTTAGCGCCAAACTGTGTACTGTGTTCTTCCTTGAACTCTCTGGAGCTGAAGAACCGCATTAGGATAAGGTTTAACCACGGGACGATGTGCTGCTTGGAAGAGAAACATTCTTTGAACGATCCTGACCAGTTGGTAAGTATGGGGGCCAGCCATCCTGGTCACCTTCTTAAAACCATTAGATATCCTAATCATTCTGATGTAGATGGTGACCGAGAGGTTTCTTAAAACTCTTTCTCTCCGTAATTATTTACCACATTCAGGTGGAATCAACGTTAGTATCGTCAGTTAGGAGAGAAAGGGTTAAACGAGAGTTCTTGGGCTCAGATCTCGAGGAAGACAGATATTGAATTTCGGGATTTTTAGGGCGCCCTTCTGTACATCCAACTCTGTGAAAGGGGTTTGTAATGGGGTTTGGTCTTTGTGCTGACTGTGCGCTATAGATACAGATGTTCTTTTCGTCATCTTCCGATTAGATAGCAAGGTTTGAAAAGGATACTATACTTTCTTACGTTTATTCTGATGAAGCTCCAGACAATTCTATTGACCCTGTGGCGTTTATATTATCGTGACATATACATTTGAATTGTGAATTGATATCCTTCTTAACACAAATTTAATTCAATTTTTATTCACAAATATCCACAGCCTTTCGATATCCATTTAGTAATATACAAAATACACATTTTTATCACAAGATATCTCCTAGATACCAGAGAAGCTACCTGTTCTAGCCTGAGCAATCTCCGCTATTATCAGCTGCCACTTCCTTTTACTATAAATTGCATCTTAGTCATTGCACAAGTACATCAGCCTAAACACAAACGCATACACAATCCATAATAAGTATCGCCATCAAACTTTGAAGAAAAAAAAGGGGGGGGGAGGGCATTTGACTCCAAGTGGTGCACAGGGCCTCAACAGTTCTTCATCATCAGCCTTTTTTTTTTTCAGTTAAGCCGATGTCCATCCTACCGTCCTTGCGCCTTGTTCTACTGACCTCCTCCATGTTCGCTTTGGATCTCCCAGACTTCTCTCTTTTCATGTGGGTTCCTGTCTAGAGCCAATCACGCAATGCTGTCTGCTGCTCTTCGCATTGTGACCCCAATCGAGGTTCGACACCCGACTCGGGCAGAGCTATGTTTACTGAGCGCCTAAATGCAGCACGGAAAACCAACTCATAGATACCCCCTCCCCCCCCCCCCAATGGTCCACAAATGAGTATGGACCAAAGCGCTCTGAGCATGCTATAAGCATGAAAGTAGCGCTATATAAAAGATATAATAAACAAAAATCCAGCTCCCATTGGCATCTTTTGATTTCTTGCTCAGTTTGGTGTTTTCTGTGTTTACTTCCCACACAGGTTGGGAGAGCTTTACAAGCTAATTTTGTTTTTTACGTCCCTGCAGTTGTATTCCCAGCATTCATGTTTCCGAAAGGTCAAGGACAATTTGGTTTTCCAGAGCCGTCGAATCGGATTTTTTAAATTTGAAACCTAGAATAGCGAAGCAAATATATTTCGACACTTAATTATGAGAAGATAGGAATTACCAAACCATTCAAAATAAAAGGAAAAGTGTAGCTTTAATAAGGGATTTTCATAATAAACTTTGAATGCAGCTCTCCCATATCGTGAAGTAGGTATTTGCTCGGCTGGTGGAGAATATGCATCATAGTTAGCCCTATAGGTTGAAATGGAGAGACTTTGGACAACTTTCGAAATCTTATTAACTAACAATTCCCTCACTAACGTATGCGTTCACGTGGATGAGAGTGTGTGTGTGTGGGGGGGGGGGGGGGGGCGGAGGGTAAAGGTTAGTTAAACATTGCCGCCAGACAATCTAGTTCGATTCTTCTGACATTGATCTTCCCGCTGAGATATTGCGTTGCCCTATAAGAATCAGTGCAAAGGACAAAGACGAGGTTCGTAAGGGGAAATCGGAGCCTCAATAATATATAATTGTCTATTTTGAACGCCTCGACCTAGTTTGAAATTTTTGAACGGTCATGGGTCAAATGTCATCTTGAGATCGGTGAAGACAAATGGAATGGGTTTATTAACTTTTATGCTTACTAATTTAATTAATAACCTTTTTATGTAGACCTATGTTAGTCGTGTAAAAACACTTGAAAATGGGAGGTTTTCAACACAAATTGATCTACAATTCCTTTAAACGATCACTCAACAGAACCAATATTTGCCGTTAGTGTGAACACGACCTTATTTCGCTGTTATTCTTAGACACACACACACACAGAGCTGTCTTTTCATTGGTTGGTTTATCATAGTTACTCTCAAGTACCAAACTCATTGATTTCTTTGCCCTTTCGAGATCGTGCGGGGGGTGACTTAGGTTCAAACATATTAGGATATTTATTGCTTCTTCCATTACCATGTTTCGTTAGCCATAGAGATAGGTAAACCTAGATCTAGATCTTATTTTATACTCGAAAACCGAAAACAGTTGTCTACGTATTTGTTATTGTAAGTTAACATTCCACGAAAATGTAAGTTGGTGCCTGCAGCCGAGACCAATCGTTACAGAAGGCTGGAATACTGACCTGCAACGTCACAACATGTGGGCAGTTTAGACCAATAGCTCGTTAGTGTGTATGGCGTGGCTAACTAAAATAGGCCTACAAGTAACAATTTTTAGGGCTTCAAGAATTAGTGTATACAGTGCTAAAAAAAAAAAAAAAAAAGAGATGTAAGCCCCTATATAACTTTCGAAACTAAAAATCTATAAACTTTCCTTACACCGGATAGGCAGGCCTTCACAAAAAAGATATATCATTATAGATTTTCTGCAATCTGTGAACATTTCTGATAAAACATTGTAAGACAAAATTCCAAGAGACCTAGTAAAGTCTTAAACCGAATAGAACTAGGTCTAGTCCCTAGAATACCTAGATCAACAGCTTGATGAGAAATCGATTCTACAGAAATTCTAGAGGACTAATAGACTAGTTGCCCACTAAGCGTAATGAAGGTGTAAAGAATGTAATCTATGGTCTAATATAACTCTAATGCACTGAAAAATAAATATTTCCTAGAACATGCCAACGGCTTGTTTTCTCTACCAGTAATTGTATTAGTGTGATTAGCCTGTGCCAGGCCTGCCTTCTCGCGCCAGACACACACCAGTGTCAACAACGTGTTAAATTTGACCCAATTTACCGCGGGATTTTCCAAATCTGCATAGCTCGTTTATCTATTGAGTTTAACTTTGGCACAGGTCTGCCTTGTATATTAATGTCAGTAATAAATGGTTGCGAAATCGTACTTTTTTTCCTATGATTATCTGGTGCATTTTTAAGCTGACAAATGTCATTACACTAGATATCTAGATCTAGATCTAGAATCTGTTATGTTACTACTAGTAGAATCTAGATGTAGAGTCTGACTGAGGCTAAATAAAAGTATTCATTTTTATGATCTTAGATAGAGACCTCCCTCTACTCTAGACTCTAGATCTAACTTAGGCCTATACTAGTTAGTAGTTATAAACTATCACTAGTCTAGATCTCTACTAAGTCTCTAGTATTAGTAGTAGGCCTATCTGTCTCAGTATCTGACTCTGACTTGGAACTATCATCTATTGACTATTGCATAATATATATATATATATTATATTGCAAAAATTCTAAGTAATACAACAAGGGTTTATTAATTATAGATCTAGTTTATATCAAATCTAGAATTTAGATCTATATAATCTGTAATATATTTATATAATCTAGATCTTGTCAATCTAGAATTCGCTTAACTTACAATGTTAAAAGTATCCATGGACACATATGTCACATCTGTGTCTATAGATGATAGAGGCACTAAATCTAGTCGAAATCTACTATAAATTGGTGTCCAATAAAGTCTTATGTAGTGCTGTCACTGAATGCTAATTCAGAAGTAGAACTTTATAAAAATTAATATTATAATTTTTTTTTCAGTTCCAAATGTTCAAAGATCTATTCCCATGTAAAGGAGGCAACAAAGACTCCTATGCTCAGTTTACTTTGGATGTTAAGAAAACAAAGTCAAAGTTTGAATATATCAAAGATTCACCAGGTAAATAAAGGTTCTTCATTTTTTACTTATAAGTGCGCTAACACTGCTGTTTCCACCAAAAGATGGTCAAAACATCCTTCGCTCCACCATTAATTGTTCAATGATCTACAATGGGTGGCTCAAACATATTTAGCTCAACAAACTATTGTTCTATGATCCCTAGTGCTATTAGAGCATGGAATGGGTTATCTGAGCCAGCCACGAAAACCAATGACTTGGCAGATTTCATGTCATTGGTTAACATGCATGACTAAATGTAGGAAGTAATCATCTTCTTTTTTGAAGTAACATCTGTATTTTATAAGATAAGATCCAAAATGAGTGGTTCCAATATTACTGGTTCAACCACCTGTAGCACCACAATCTGTGGCTCTACCATATGTAGCTTCACCCTTAGTGACTCAATATCTCTTATGGGTAGTGAAACCTTATTCTTTTCTACTGCCTTTAGATCACAGATGTGTTTGTGTAACTAGTTCATTGTTTGTACCTTCTATCAAGAAAAGTACTAAAAATGTTGTGTGATAGGAAGTTCATTGTTTGTACCTACTATCAAAAAAAGTGCTAAGAATGTTGTGTGATAGGAAGGGATATAACGATTTGGAATAGGAAAGTACATTGTAAATGATTTCTTTGTTTAAATTGTCCCTAGTAATATTTTTTAAAAGATACATATATATTGTTTTTGTTTTTTTCTGCAGATAAAATTTTTCACTGGGTCAACAATGGTGAAATAGGGAAAAGTATTCGAAACTTAAATGGAACTGTGCAAGTTCTCCAGGATGGAAACTATTACATTTTCAGCCATTTGACCTTCAGCAGCATGGACACACCCTTAGCAGAAGGTGTCGAGGAAAAAATTGTCACGCATTCTATCGTGAAAAAACCAGTGTCGAGCAGGAAAGGAAGCCCGACCCTTTTGATGGACCAATTGACAGTGAAGAAGCAGGAGATCAGGGGCAGCACAAACAGCGGTGTGGTCTTTCTCGAAAAGGGGGAGGAGATTTTCGTTTACGCCTCAGTGCCGAACCTGCTCAAGGACGCCGAGTACGGCAACGTGTTTGGATTATTTCTCATTTGAGAGCTTATCATAAGTGTTGTGCATTAACTCATCCAGTGAAAGTGGAGATATTGGACAGAGCAACAGTGAACAGACTTTTGTTTCCTTGTGTTATTGTATTCATGTCCTTCCTGATATTGTTGAATGCTGTGTACATCTGTTATACTGTAAATATGTATAAAACAAACAAACAATCATAATAATAAAAAAAAAACATTTGAATATACAATTTTTGTAAACAAAGTCATAAACTAAGAAGTCACAATTAATGTTTCAATAACTATGTGTGCAAAGCTAAGGTGAACCTGATATTCAGTAAATCTGGTTAAGTGTTCTAGTGAAGAGGAAAAGTTTTTAAACTGCTAAATATTTTCTACTTCAGTCTTCCTTTTCTCTCTAGCTGAAAACAAAGTTAATAGAAATTGAAACCCAATCTTCAAAATGAAATTGTATTATATTAAGGAGGAATTTTGTTTCATTTATTTACGACTAATGGGTTATAATTTTTATACTATTCACATTGTTAAAATGCTGAAAAAGTTACTGATCTTCAGCATTCTGACCAGCATTACGCCATTGTCCTTCAGTGTCTGCTGTCTGTTAGGAGATATTTATATTTATATTCCTTGCATTCCAGAATTTCCTGTGTCGCTCCTCAATATGGGTTGCTGTGGAGACATATCATCGTGATAGCCTTTAATTTAAAATGAAAAATGTAGAAGATATTTTCTACCTGTGTGTGTGTTGGCGTGTGCATGCGTTCAATTTAAATTTTCTTTTTTTTTGTTTCCATCGGCCAAAAATAAAAAGATATGTTCTGACATTGCCACATGCATCTATGTATATATTTAATAAATATTGAGTAAGTATTTAATGATGAAATTGAACAGACTAATTTATTCTATGTCCACGCATATTCTGAACTTTGTATGTATGTGTTTTTACATCACTTGTTTTTTAACCTGTTTTTTTTTTTTTAAAGAAACGTTGTTAACACTTCTGCGGAATGAAATAAGTCTCCATTTCTCTGTTCGCTTTGTTATACTGTAAAAAAAATATTTCTGTAATCTCCAGATTTTTAAAATCTGTATTCAATTTTATTCTAACTAATTTCGCGCCACTTTCCAGTCTGGAAAACGAGTTTGAGCTTATTATAGTTGTCCTTGACTCGGCTGGCAGGCCATATGAATTTCCAGCGCGCATGGCAAGGTATCTGCAGTATGACCAAAAACCTATTGTTTGTATTTTCCCCCTGTGATGTCAAACACTTAATGAAATGTTGAGGGTAAGAACAGAGCAGTTCAGGGTCAGCAGCATATCCTACCCTCCCCCTTCTTTTTTCATGGACCTTTCACTCACATCTGTTTAGAAGAACTGTTACTACTATGAAGTTAATGTAGGTAAGAATGTTAGGTAGATACTTTTTTTTTTCCCCTAGTATTTAAAATTAGTTATAGTTGGTATTTTTTTATTTTGTGTTAGGTATGAGCTTAATGTTGAAGTGATATATTGGTCAGTGATGAAACAAGGGTAATTACCAAACAAATTCTGCATTTCGATTACCTCACGTCTGGTTATACGGTGTATCCCAGCATTCTGTGGACCAATCAGACTAAATAAGATAAAACACATTCCATGTAATTTAACTCTTGCAGGCTGAACACTTCACAGGAAAAGAGCTTCCTGGGTTTTTTTTTTTCAAAAACATTTTAAGACAGGAGAGAAAATGTATTAAAAATTATGAACTTAAAAAGTTTGAACTGTGAGACACTTCTAATTATTATAAATTGACCTCATCCTTTAGTCTCTTCTATTTCCAATCATTTTATGTTTTTAAATTTTGAAACAGTATTTATGTGTATTTTAACTTTTAAGAAAAATAACAGTACTGGAGAAACTCACAAAATTTGACAATAACTTCATTGTACGGTACTCATGTATGTAGATAGAGTTACCGGCTTAAATGTTGTTCTTTTTTTTTTTTTTTACAAAGTATTTGTTAAATGCAAATATGTGATGACTTTGCTAAATATGTTGTTTTTTTATCTATATCATTTGCCGTACGTAATGAGTTTGGGGACATTTGCAGATGTTACGAATATGCTTATGAATTTTGCAGCCCTGAGCACTACTTCTTAAAGCAAAGATCTATAGGTCTCTAACAAGGAATGATTAGTATGTTCAGCAAAAGATGGTTATGGTTGTTAGTACTTGGGCACTTTAGTAACGAAAGAAAGCTGTTGGATTCACTATTGTATTCACTTTGATTATATCATGTGTTCATGTCACTTATCATTGATTCAGGGATTCTCACACTTGTCTTAAATCAGTACCTTTTTTTTTCTGAGTTTAAAATTGCTTTAAAACCATCAATAAAAAAAAACACAGATGTGTGTTGTGACACTAGGAATTTAAAAATGGGTTTTAAGAAATCGCTACGTCGTGAAAATGTCCTTAGCCCAGAAATGTGAGAATCCTTGAGCTTGGGTCATTTCATATTGAATTGGCCAAGTCATTTATAACGATATTTTGTACAAAGATTTGCTAAATGCTTTGCTGGGCCGTTCGCTTGATAGTCAGTTTGTTATTGAATAGTTTTATTTATTATGTTTATAAATATTTTGTTTAAAATTATTTTCTAAAATGACTTGTGTCCTCTTTTTCAAGACAAGGCATTTCTTAAAATCTTTTTAATGACACAGTTCAATGATTGTAGTGACAGCTTTTCAAAAGCAATTTTTTAATTATTTTTTTTTTCAATTTCTACCATGAATAAAGTTTTGAAGAAAGATGGATCGAATAAACGAAAACATGTTTTACATGTGATATGATGCTGACCTCTTGACCTCTGTGATACAGCAACATAGAACTTAAAATTTGGTTTTCCCTTTGATGAAATATTTGTAAAAACTCGTGCCGTCATTTAAAATGAACTTTTTAATGTACGGGAATTATTCATTTTTTGATACACTTCATTTTGTATTTATGACTTCTCTCAGACTTGTGTCAACTTTCTAATATTTCTACATTCGGTTCTAAATTTGGTCACTGGGCCTCTAAATAGGCTACTATGTTTAATTATCAAAGAAAATCTTTTTCTTCTTATGTTTTGGACAACCACAACAAAAAAAATGTTTTTTTTCAGTTGTTTATATTATGGGTTGAAAAGTTCATTACAATAGGAAAAACACTTGTCAATGTATATGTTCGTTGGACAATCGACTTTAAAGACTACTTAATCAAAAACAAAAATACTTAAACATGGTTTCCGTTCGGAAGTTTCTTGCAATGATATGTTATCAAGTTAATTGATTTGTAAAAAAATTTTTTTTCCTGCCATGGACAACTGGAATTTGTTTTTTTTTTTAGATGAATACGAGACACGCTTTTTTTAAATTAAAATTAATTTTATGTACAGAATTATTAATTTTTTTTTTAATGACTGTTACAATGTTGTGAAAATAATGATGTGATGCTGGTTAAGATGTGTGTGTGTGTGTATTGTATGGGCTAATGTTAGCGTGTGAAATTATTTATTGAGCGTACGGCTATATTTTTCTGTGTGTGGACATTTCCGAAAGATGTGTATGTGAGGTGTGTGTGTTTGGGTATGAGAGGATGATGAAAACGAATGCTATTTTCACCTTCTATTATGGTCTGGTTGATTTTTTATGTGCATGCTTCCATTGAAATACTTTTATTGTTGACATTTGAACATAAAAAAAAAATTTTTTGAAAAAAATATTAAAATTGAATTTCAACAAAATTGGTTTTGCTATAATTATTTTTAGTCACATATGGTTATACTGACTACAGCTTGATTGAATTGACCATTGCTTTATTAAATCAGCCAATTAATCAAACCAAAGTAACCCTGAGCCTATTTATGTAATTGAACCAATCAAGTTTTACTGTACTAGTAATTCTAATCTTTAAATTGA
>JADKLZ010019686.1:800660-814501 GCA_021533235.1 Biomphalaria straminea | reverse complement strand
CCCTGAGAAAAAGTGAACAATTTCAGTGAGATTAGTTCCCTGAGAAATAGTGAACAATTTCAGTGATATTAGTTCCCTTTCCTAGTAAACTTTGATCCTATTCATTGGCAGACTCGTCACAAAATGAGTTGTTTTTTCTCTATAAATGTTCAATAACCTTGCCTGAACAAGACTCTGGTCCCAACACCCTCCTAAAGAAGAAAAACTATACAGAGCACTGTCTGATCTGGAAACCACTGTGCAGTTAATCTTAGTTATAGGATTACTGATCTGAACCCTTCGACATGTAAAATGAGAACGAAGAAGTTCAATAACCTAACAAGCTATGTTACCTTACCTTACCTACCCCTTAGTCTGTTTTTCTCCATTCCACCCTATCTTTTGCCCTGTCCAAAACCTCCTTCAGTGGTAGGCCTGTCCGTTCCTTTACACGCTATGTAGTTATTGCTACAATTATTATTATTACTTTTTACTCTTTTTTTTTTTTAATACATTTTAAAAATCTTTTCAATGAGTAATTCTATTATGGCATTCTGTATATCAAATGATCAAAATTCACTGTCTCTGAAAAACTGTGAAAGCTGCTTAAATATTTAAAACTCTTTATTAATTTCAGTTTTCTATATTCTCTTTTTAGGCTGATATTCAGCTAGTGGCTAAAAACAAAGGTAAAGCAGGGGAGAAGCTTGAGAAAGCTGCCGAGCTACTGATGTCTCTTTTCAGAGTCTGTGCTTCGGACAAGTAAGACCGAATGTGCCTAGGGTTTTGTAGACATGTATCTTTGTAAAGTAGATTTAAGAGATTTAAATTTTTTTTTTTTTTAAATTTCCAGTCGTGCTGCCATTGAAGACTCCAAGAAGTGGGGCATGTTGAATCTCGTTAACCAGCTGTTTAAAATTTACTTCAAGGTTTGTGTGATATTTTATGGGTCAGGTGTCTAGATCATTCAAAAGTGAAATTATGGAAGTAGAGCAAACCATTTTTTTTTGTCAGTTAATATTGCTTAGTGACAAGCCATTGAGTAGATTTAGTTTTAGAAGCAACACACTAGAAAATTGCTAACAAATTATGCATTTCTTATGAGACCTTTTTTTAAAATCCTGTTTTAAAACCCTTTGTTATACAAATACATCATTGACCCCCTTCAGTTATTATTATTATAGCTTTTATATAGCGCTACTTTCATTTTTATAGCATGCTCAGAGCGCTTTGGTCCAATCTCATTTGTGGACCAGTGGGGGGAGGGGGTATCTAGGAGTTGGTTTCCCGTGCTGCCTTTGGGCGCTCAGTAAACACAACTCTGCCCGAGTCGGGTGTCGAACCTCGGGCCCCCTTCTAGGTAGCCAAGCAAGCCAAGATCAAGCCGCACTTGGCCTCTCGACCACGCTTCCCACAGTTACAGAATGACTACGGTTCATCTCAAACACTTTTTCATAAAACCATTTTGGAGAGACACTCATCCGCATATATAGTCAAGGTGGCTTTCGCTTTGGACAAACACGTAGGCAAACAGAAAATGGCATTCAAACATCGTTACAAAGCTTATAATACCTTACTTTTTCTTGCTGGGGGAATTCTTTGAACTTTTGTTTCTCCCACTTCCAAAGTCTTTTAATCAAGTTGAAATTTTGCACCGCTATTCACGGTCAAAGGCAACTCAAGAATCAATTTAAAAAAAAAATTAACCAAATTACTGATAATTAATTAATATCATTTTATATAGAAAAGGGGGAGGTAAATATCACAATATTGAAAGATATGGCAGCAATTGAATTTTTCCCCATCCCTTTACTCAATATAAGCTTTGTTTTATAAAGTGTTTTTTTTTTATCAGGGTTCCCGCGGCCTCCTGATTTTTCAGGAGCTCCTGGAAAACTCCTGAAATTACAAAATATACTAAAATATCCTGGAAATCTCCTGAAATTACAAAAAATCTCCTGAAAAGTCATAAAAATCTCCTGAAATCGAAAAAAAAAAAAAAATACCCCCGATTTCGGCTACGAGAAAAAAAAAAAAAGCGAGAGGTGGAAAGGGCGAATAAAAATGTGTCACGGATTCTGCGCACTCGTTTATTTTTCAGTTTACTTCCTCTCTCTCACCGTAAACGAGGCTCCATGCTTATTATTTATTTGATCGACACATAGATCTAGTCCTAGTCTTACGCATGTTCTTGTGTGACAGTGTGATTGTGATCAACCTTCGACGTTTTTTTTTTAAATATATTTTATCCTGTGTGACATTTTAGGTCTATTACTAGTGTTCCAGAATCTACGATTGTAGATCTAGTCTAGATACGATAGACCAGAAGTACAGTCAATAGTTTATTAGTTATTATTCTGAAAATCATTGGATTTGGATTATCGTCTTCTTAGTCTTAGTGCAAGTTCAAGTGTCTTCTATTTATCATAATTTATCATATGATATGATCTAGATCTAAATTTCCAGATCTAGTCTACTTTAGTACTTGGTCTCGGACTCAATTCAATCGAATATAGTCAGATCTATCATAATTATTTAATAAATTATAGATCTAGTAGTATATTAGTATATACTATAGTAATATAGATCTACTATTAATTACTAGTATAAATCTAGTCTAGAGTCTAGAGAATCTAGATTGACTCAAGAAAGATCTACTAAAAATTATATTTTGAATAAAATTTTAAGTTTCAATTCAAAATGCCCAAATATTTAACTTCATTTAATTTGGCCTGGTTAAAAGATGAACGTTTTGAATCGTGGCTAGTGAAGACATCAATGCCAACAAAAGCCTATTGTAAAATCTGTGCAAAAAATTTTGATGTATCAAATATGGGAGAAACAGCTTTAACTTCTCATATGAAATCTTCTAAACATCAGAACAATGTGAAAGTTGGTTCACAGTGTTTGTCACTGACGTCAGTATTTAAAACAAAGACAGCAACACCAGCAAAGCCTACTGTCCAGCTTGTAACTGCAGATCTACAATCATTATCTGAATCATCTTTGATACAGGCATCTGAGACACAAAAGGCTTCGGATAAAGAGTCATCTTTTGTGACAGGAGCCTCACAAATATTGTCTACATCTCAAAGTTCTATTGTATCTCATGTTACAAATGAACAAAGTCTGACTGCTGAGATTCTATGGGCTTTAAAAGTTATTTCAAGTAATTATTCTTTCAACAGTTGCAATCAAATTAACGGACTGTTTTCGAAAATGTTTCCAGACAGCAATATTGCAAAAAAGTTTTCTTGTGGTGCCAATAAAGTGGCATATTTAATTACTTTTGGACTTGGCCCATATTTCCATCAGTTATTGAAGGATTCATTAACAAGTTCAGAAGATGGCTTTGTTCTCCTGTTTGACGAAGCTCTGAATAAAGAGCTGGGCAAGAAGCAGCTAGATGTCCATGTGAGATATTGGGAGAATGATAAAGTAAGTACATTTTTTTTTCAAATCAAAAACTGTCATTGTTTAATTTTAAAATCGCTATATCTATATAATTATTCTGATATTAACCACTTTTTATGTTTTCTTCTGTTAAAATCAGTCTTAAATAATAAAATTCTTGTTTTTATTAAATTCATGTAATAGATTTAATCTTGCATAATATTCAAAACAAGCTTATTACTATTAATGCAATTAAACTTTTTTCCTTCCATAGGTTGTAACAAGATACTTCAACTCAGCATTTTTGGGGCATGCTTCTGCACAAAATTTGTTCGAACAACTGCAGCAGCAACTGGATGTTAATGCCTCTAAAGTTGTTCAAATTTCCATGGATGGACCAAATGTTAATTGGGCATTACATAGACTTTTAAGCGAGGATCTGCAAAAGCAAGTCTCCTCTAATTTCAAGTATATTGACATTGGGAGCTGTGGTCTGCACACAATCCACAATGCCTTTCGTGCAGGACACACTGCATCTTCATGGGATCTGGGACACTTCTTTGATTCATTATGGTGGCTGTTTAAAGATGCACCTTCCAGAAGAGAAGATTTCGTGACAATTACGGGAACAACAGATTTCCCTCTCAAACATTGTCCCCACCGTTGGGTAGAGAACATCCCTGTTGCTGAACGTGCTCTTAAAGTTTGGCCTCATATTAAAATTTACATAAACCATCTGTTAACCAACAATAAAGCATTGGAGACAAAATCGTTTCAACATCTTCGTTCCTGCCTGGCTGACCAACTTCTGATTGCTAAATTGGAAAGTCTTATCTCTATTGCCAGAATATTGGAACCATTCCTGAAAAAGTATCAATGTGATGGACCAATGATACCATTTATGGCAGAGGATATTCTAAATTTGTTATTTTCGCTTTTACAGCGATTTGTTTCAGAGGATGTCCTAAGTGCTTGCAGGAGTGCTTTATCTCTTTCAACTCTGGATCTTGCCAGTACTAAACTGTTGGCACCTGAAAAAGTGGATATTGGATTCAAAGCTAAAAAGTCATTAAGTGGCAATTCAAAAGCAAGCCCTAAAGACATTTTGGTATTCAAGATACAGTGCAGAGATTTTCTAAAAGCCACAGCATCTAAAATCATTGAAAAATCTCCAATCAAGTACAAGCTTGTTAGGAACCTGAAATGGCTGCAACCAAAAGCCATTGTTACCGACCATGTCAGCTGCCTAAAGCAATTAGACAACACTTTAAATTGCTTGTCAACTTTAGGTAGAATTGATGAAAACAAATGTGATGCCATCAAGGCACAGTATAGGCAATGGTATAACCAAATTATATCAAACAGCTCTATTTATTTTCAGTCTTTCGACTCATCTTGTCAAAGGCTAGATACATTTTTTAAAGAACAATTAGGCGGACAATCGGAATTTAAAGATCTCTGGACAGTCGTTCGTCTTCTGCTAATGCTGTCCCACGGCCAAGCTCAGGTTGAGCGAGGCTTCAGTGTTAGCAAAGAAGCAATGACCACAAACATGGCAGAAAAAACACTGGTAGCCAAAAGAACAGTTAGTGATTTTATTGATTGTTCAGGTGGCATTGATAATATCAGTGTTACCAAACAGATGCTTATGGCTGCAAGTGCATCCAGAGAAAAATATAGAGTTCATCTGGAACAAGTAGCAGAAGAGAAGAAGAAGGATGGAATGAAAAGGAAGAGGGAAGAGGACTTTGGGGAGCTGGACAATTTGAAGCAAAAAAAAATGCGCTTAGAAAAAGACATACACTCTTTAATAGAATCTGCTGACAAGTTGGCAGAAAAAGCTGAAAACACTTCATGCCATAAATATATCATAGAATCAAATGCTTTAAGAAGAAGTGCAAGAGACAAAAAAGAAGAAGTTCAAAAAATATCTGTTCAGATAGATTCTAAAGTGAAAGAAATAGGGGGACTTTAAAGTTTTTACTACTAACTAGATATTATATTAGGTTGCTCTGTATTGTACCTTTTTTAAATTTCAGTTATTTAGTTCATGGTATGTAAACAAGTATTAGAATGGTGTGTTGTTTTTTTTTAACTCCTGAAATGTAACTTAACTTCTTTTTTTTTTAATGCACTTTTTAACTTAAACAGAGTTTGAAAATACAATTTTTAATTTGAAATGTTTTTTTTTATGCTATGTTATAATGTAAACAAGAATGATGTTTTTTCTCAACTCCTGTTCTGAAATGTAATTTTTTTTTAATTTTATGCACTTTTTTACTTAAACTGTTTTGAAAAAAAATGTAATTTGAAATGTTTTTGTTTTTTTTTTGATACTATCTTAACCAAAATTATGTTTTTTCTCAACTCCTATAATGTAATTTTTTGGTTTTATTTTATGCACTTTTTAACTTAATTGATTTTGAAAAATTTTTTAATTTGTTTTTTTTTTTCTTATTCTATCTTGTATCATTTCATCCATGTATGCTATGTAGAGAATTTTTTTCTTCTCGTGAAATTCAACATAATTATTATTTTTTTTTAAATTTTATGTATGAATCAACTATAGATAACTGACTTTGCAAATTAAATTATTAACTTTGCTTTTTTCCATTGTTTTTTTTTTATTGTCGTGTGCTATTTCTCCTGAAATTTCAAATTTTCTCCTGAAAAACTCCTGGAAATCTCCTGAAATGGCATTATAAATTTGGTGGGGGAACCCTGTTTTATATACCCCGGTATATATTTTGCTTGTTTTTGCTTCTTGAATGAGTCTTTATTTAATGACAAATTTACCTCCCCTTACTACCTTCTCTCCCCTTGCAAAAAAATATTTCAAAAGAGCACCACAGTAGTTAGTGGAAAGTTGTGAGGGCTGTAACACTTGACCTCCAAACCAAATACTTTGGGTTTTGAGTCCAGATAAGGGGAATGAATCTGTTAGTCTACCTAGTTCTGCAGTTGTTTGTCAGGTACCTATTGAGGAATATTCAAGTCTGTTAGACTACCTAGTTCTGCAGTTGTGTATCAGGTACCTATTGAGGAATATTAAAGTCTGTTAGTCTACCTAGTTCTGCAGTTGTTCATCAGGTACCTATTGAGGAATATAAAGTCATAAGGTCTTAATGTGCTGGTCAGTTAAAACCCAGAAATAAATGCTGGTTTATTGGGAACTTAAAATAACCTCTCCCTTCAACCTCTTTGTCTCAGTTGAAACCTTGACCTATTTATAGGTCATTGTGAAACAATGCAATTTTTTAAAATTGTCAACAGATCTCTTATCTTATAAAATATGTACATCACTTCAAAAAAGAAGATGATTAAGTCCCTAGGTCAATCTAGTCATGCATATTAATCCAAGTCGTTGTTTTCCCATCTGACTCATTCAACCATTTCCATAGCATTAGGGAAGAAGAAGCATTTGTACAAATTTATCCTAGTAGATATTGTGCAGAACTTAAAAAGCATGCAAAGAAAAAGGTCATTACATTAGAACTGTAACACCTCGATAGTATTGTTAAGAATCTCACTATCCAGGCTCTCTGCAAACTGCACCATACACCACCAACTGAAAGAACTTGACAACTCCAAGCTCCAAAGTAACGTAAAAGTTTAATGTTAATAAATAACAGCCAATATTGTACAATTGGCAGCACGTAACATAAGACTGTACAAATAGCTCTCCGTTAACACAGTATCGCTGTATCAACTCTTGCACTGGTCTCTCTGTCTCGCCTCGAACTTGTACTGAGCCGTCGTAATGAACCGTAGATCGGGAAGTTGTGACTGACTCATCTCTGATACCTGCGCTCCTTATATAGGGTCCATGCTGGCCTTCTCGAACCGGACAGAACGCCCCTCAACGTTTCTAGGTGGTCAGATGACTATACTTCTTGTGAGGCTCCTGAGCTCTGTTCACCCCGCCGATGTTTCGCGAACCGACTCGTCTAGGCTGACCGTCATAACTCGTCACGCTTGACCGCTCGTCTGGCCTAGGGCGATTTGTGTCGGCTGACTACACACACCAATTACCCCCATTCCATCTGTGCCACCACCAGGTTTATAACAGTATGATTGTTATCTGAGTTGTATTAGGGCCTCTTCTGGCCTTGTAATGTTCTTGTATTATTATCAAGTGATATTTGTTCAAACTTATTTATTAACTTTTTTTTTAGATTAACAAACTTCATTTATGTAAACCACTGATCCGAGCCATAGAGAGTCTACCTATCAAAGATAAGTTCAGCCTTTCTCAGCTCATCACATTCAGATTTTATGTTGGTAGAAAAGGAATGTTTGACAGTAACTTTAAAAGTGGTATGTCCTAGGCATAAACATATTAAACATCTTGGCACAGCCAAGAATGAATACTCAAGATTAATATTTTCTTCATTTCATCTCATATGATTGTTAAATTTGTGCTCTCACTATTCTAGTTTTTATTTTGGTTATGTTTATATATCACGATCCTTGATTCCTTCCAGCGGAGGAGTATTTGACATTTGCGTTTGAGAAATGCCATAGGGAAAGCACAAAGAACAAAAGACTCATTCTCATCTATTTAATTCCAGTTAAAATGCTTTTGGTAAGTTTGTGTCATACCATAGGTTGTTATAGTTATATGGTCAAGGTGCAAACATGTACAGTATTGCAATAATATTTTTTGTTCTTGTATCCAATGTCTGCCTCCTGCAGGGACATATGCCCAAGCCTAGTTTGCTAAGGAAGTATGATCTAAGACAGTTCTCAGATGTGGCGCAGGCAGTGAGGTAAATTTTTTGCTTTGTTAATAGTATATCTCTTAAATGTTTGGGTTAGCAATTTTAAAACGTTATATGTTGAAACTCTAGAGTAGTTGCTAATTTTCCACAGCTCTGGAAACTTATTGCAGTTGAATGCTGCACTACAGAAGCATGAATCTTTCTTCATTCGATGCGGCATTTACCTGATTCTAGAAAAACTGAAGATTATTACCTACAGGAATCTCTTTAAAAAAGTGTAAGTACCACATGCCTTGTTATTATTTTATAATGACTAAGAATTTATTTTTGTGTTAAATTGTGGAATAGTAAAATCATATGGGTACAGCATCAATAACTTGAGGGCCACCATAGTAAAATTCACCCAGAAAGTTAACATTTACTTAAAGGACATATCTATTGCAGATTTAATAGATCAACTAGAGTTTGTTGGACTCAAAAACAGATAATAGGAACAGACGTTTATCTTTAACTGGCATGTAATCTGACATCAAGACACCATATTCCATACAAATAAGTCAATCTTCTCTTGAAGACCTAGTGATTAGATGAAATAAAGTTCACCTTCTTGGGGGTGGAATGTTTTGTTTTTTTTTGGATTCTGACCCAGTATCTTAATTTTTCCAAACAAATGTCATTACCCTGGTTGAATTTAAGGATGGTCTAAAATAAGTCTTTAAATAGAGTCCAGCTTTCAGTTAGGTTTGTACTTCTAACCTCTTGGATTAAAGTCTAGTACTTATCACTCTGCCTGCCATTATGCTTCTAACCATACTCCATGCTATCTTTTTTTCTATTTGGATTGCTGTGTTTTCTAATCTCCTAGGTATCTCATCAAGGAAAAGAATCACTTGATTGACATCAGCTCCTTCACTGCAGCTCTACGCATGATGGAGGTAATAACACGCCGGAATGATTGTGATGTGTGTGTTTTATTGGGGTTTATTGTTATAAAAAAAAGGAAACTTCCCCTTTCAAACTTTGTGGTCTATAGGGCAGATGATATAAAGGTTATCTGTTTCTGTGGCCTATGGTTACTTAGGGTGTCATGTGGCCAGCACAATCACCAACTGCCTTTACTTTTCCCTAACTAATGTCAGGTACCCATTAAAGCTGGTTGGACTCAGAGGCGCCCGAAGATCCCAAAATTAAAAATCCTAGTCTTCACCAGGATTCGACCCCCAAACCCCTAGTTCGGAAGCCAAGCCCTTTAATGCTCAGCCACCTAGCCTTCACAGGTTTATTGTTATGGCTGTTAATAATTTTAGTACACGACTTCTCAGTATTTTTTAAATTTGCAAAAAAAAAATAATAATAATTTAATGTTACATGTAAAACACTCTTACTAAGTTAAACATATCTTGTGGGAAGCGTGGTGGAGAGGCTTAAACTTGGTTTGGCTTGGCTACCTATAAATGGCAATGTGGAAAACCTCCCAGATACCCCCTCCCCCCACCGGTCCACAAATGAGATTGGACTATAGCACTCTGAGCATGCTATAAGCATAAATGTTGTGCTACATAAAAGCTATAATTTAATTTAAATTTTATTTAATCTCCATGAAGATTAACTGAACAAATAATTAGAATGATTAGTATTTGCTTTTGTTTATTTTATTAAAAAATAATCTTTTTTTTTATTTCATTTTTTTTTGGCTGGGGAGGGGGGGGGTTGTCTTTTCTTCTTTAACTCTTTCAAATGGCATTTATTGAATGATTTAATATATATTGCAGCTGGTTGACTCTTTCTTTCCGTAATAATTTTCCATGTTCTGACAGAATTATCCATTTGCTCATTTGCATTTCGCTTACCCTGCTCTGAAAATTAATATAGAAAAATAGAGCTTTTTTTAAGCCCCCACTCTTTAAAAACATCATTTTTGGTAAAAACACATTGAAAATTTTTTTAAAGTCTTTGTTTTCCAAATGGGAAGATTAATTTATAAGCAATTAAAATGACTTTTTGGAGGAGAGAAAACAAAAGATAACTGACATTAACAATATTTTTGTCGATGTGACTGAAAGAATGGAGTCAAATCATTGATGGTATCCTCAATTAGGATAGAAAGAGTTAAAATTACTTTAAAATGTATCATAGAGTTTACAGATTTCTTGAGTGATTAGTTTGATCAATTAATTGCGGGTGGGGGGAGGAATTAGAGTATTTTTATAATGGATCCGACAGATTATAGTTTTTACTAATTAGTAAAAAAATGTGATAGTTATATCATATGTACACTCAATGCTAAAATAATCAACCATTATTAGTGGTATCTAAAAAAATACTTTAAGGGATTTTAAAATTTGGGGCTTTTGGTATAAGTCAGCTTTTTCTGGGTTTATTAGACAATAAGATTTTTGTTTAAAAAAAATGTGTTTAGAAGTCAGTTAGGCAACAATGATTTTGTTTTAAAGACTTTGCTACTTCTATTTCTGTGCCTTAATTTAATTTAATGGACATTCAAATATTTGTTTTCTAGGTGGAAGACATTGACGATGATGAGACACAATGTATCCTCGCCAATCTCATTTTTGATGTAAGTATAAATCATCACCTTTCCTTTGCCACTCTCCACTGTCTCTTGCTAGTTTTTTTTTTAATGGCTTCCCAGCTCTTTCCTGTCCTTTTGGTCTCATCTAGTACACTGCGTCGCCACGTTCTTTTCGGTCTTCCTCTGCGCCGTGCCCTGAGGGTTCCACTCTTAGGCCTGTCCAGCTCTGTTGTTGGTATCTTGCCTAAGGGTGTGACCAAATGCATCTCCACTTTCTGTATAAGATACACACCTCCATGTTTCTCCACAGTTTGGTGTTTTCTGTTTTTTGTCTCACAGCTATCTCTCCCACACACATATTCTCTGATCAAGTTGAAACTTAATACAATCATTGTACCTAACAAAACATGAATCAATAAAAAGAATTTACCAATTAGTCAATTAATTACTAGATATTGTTTATTTTGTTTGATACCAAAAAGGGAAATTATTCCTTTTGTGTTAAGATATATTGCTAAATATGTGGGGTTTTGTCCCCTTTAATAATTGTATTTCTGACACACCCATTCTCTGATCAAGTTGAAACTTTACATAATTATTTATTGTTTCTAACAAAACATGAATCATTTTAAAATAAACCAATAAGTCAATTAATTATTTTTAATTAATTATTTGGTTTGGTATCAAAAAGGGAAATAAATTTTACATTATTGATATATATAGTTGTAAATGTGGAGTTCTTCCTCTTAGTTAAGCCTTTTTAATTTATTTTTTTAAATTTCACTTCGTAAACAGTATATTACATCTACATTCTTTTTTGTAGCATAAAAATGTTACAATACATCAGGGGCGGACTGGGTATCAAAATCGGCCCGGGCATTACCGTTTTAACCGGCCCACAAATAGCATGTCATATGTTGTATCAGTGCTTTTGTGTAAAAAAATGTATTTAGTGATGGATTACCTAACTTTTAATTAGTAATAAGTTAATTAAATAAAGGTAAAATACAAGAATAGTAATATTTCTCCACACATTGAAAAAGGTGCTGGTACACCGTACCGGTGCATACCGTCACAAAAAAGCAGGCATATATAGGCCTATAAGTGATTGTGTATGTGTGTGTGTAATGTGTCTTCATTACATACTGATCTTTCATTCTTTCGCACGTTTTTTTTTTGTACCCTAGATAGGCTCTTCTTTTAGTTAGTGGAAAGACAGTATACACCGCCATTGACAGCTAGGGAGTCTATGTAGGCCTATGTGGTGTGAAAACTATAAAAAATACAATAGCAGCATCAATGAGTTTGAAATGAATGAATTATTAAATGTTTTAGAGACTTTTTGGTATTTGTATAGATTACAGACGTTACTTTAAAAAAAATCTAGGCATGTCGTTGGTATTCCTGTCTGACACATTCCATTAAAACATTAGAGAATGCAGAACGGTTAGAGAGACACTTACTGTTAAAAGCTCTTGCTCTTCCTACTACATTCTCAAAAAACGAGAATTGTATATGAACATGACCAATAAAAATATAAATCTTCTATCATTAAATATCAGATGTTACAGCGCTATATTAAATCAGAGAATTGTTATACGAATTTCCGTCATTGACTTCATACTAAGCATAAAAAATGTCCCCTTTTAGACCTTGTGGTCTATAGGGCAGATGATGTAAAGGTCATCTGTTTCTGTGGCCTGCAGTTAACGAGGGTGCCATGTGGCCAGCACAACGATCAACCGCATTTACTTTTCCCATTAAAGAAGCGTGGTCGAGTGGCTAAGTGCGGCTTGAGCTTGAGCTTGGCTTGCTTGGCTACCTAGAAGGGGGCTCGAGGTTCGACACCCGTCTCGGGCAGAGTTGTGTTTACTGAGCGCCCAAAGGCAGCACGGGAAACCAACTCCTAGATACCCCATCCCCCCCCCCACTGGTCCACAAATGAGATTGGATCAAAGCGCTCTGAGCATGCTATAAGCATGAAAGTAGCGCTATATAAAAGCTATAATAATAATAATAATAAAGCTGGGTGGACTCAGAGGCTCCCGAAGATCTCGAAATTAAAAACTCTAGTCTTCACCAGGATTCGAATCCCGGACCACGGTTCGGAAGCCAAGTGCTTTACCACAGCCACCGCGCCTCCATGATATACTAAGTATAAATTAGCCATTAATTAAAATAACAAAAATAATTATTTAGATCTTGATCTAGATCTGTTTGTTTTTTTAAGCATATAAAATTTTTTGTAAGCTTTAGTGTATTATTTTTAAATCTATGTTATTAAAATTAAACTAATTTGAAAATGGCAGAAAGAACTATATATTGAGCTGTGAATAAGATTTGTGGTTTACAATTTCGCGGCTATGTGTGTTAAAGGTTAATTTCTATTAAGTATTGTTAAAAGTTTACTTATCGCCACTATTTGTTTTTTTTCGCTGTGTTATATCAATGTGTTTGGTAAAATTGTCAATGGAAAAATCAAAAGTCGGGGTAGGGAAGGAGCAAAACCAAAGGGGAGTGCCGTCAAAGGCCCATGCCGACCAGCAAAACGTTTAGGCCAAACACAACTTCGGAGACATCAAAGCAGTATTGAAGCCAATGCCGCTCGTAGGCCTACACAGCAAAATGTATTGTCTAACGTTTTGCAAATGATGATATGCACAGTGTATAGTGTACATTTTTTGATATGCTTATTGAATTTCAAACAAAATTAATTGTAAAAAAAATAAATAAAATAAAGCTTGTTCGGGCATGTACTGTAACTTAACCACTATAACTTTTTTTTTAAAGTTGTTTGCATTAAAAAAAAATTTTGGTTGGTTGCGACCAGACCGGCCCATTTGGTGCCGGCCCACCGGGCATTTGCCCGGTATGCCCATATAGCCAGTCCGCCCCTGCAATACATAATGAACAAGGAAATTGCAACATAAATATGATAATACCTCTTTGACTGATTTTAATCATTACAATAATTTTAGAATTAAAAAGATCCTATTTGAGGTTTGAAGTATATATATAGTCTCACCAGATTCTGTAGCCAATATGAACTAATATCATGTTTTTTTTTTCTTAATTTGACAACTTTTGAACAAAAATAATAAAATTGGATTTTGTCTAAGAAATAAAATGGGAGGAGGAAATTACAAAAAATGAAAACTGTAATTTTTTTTAAATTTTTATTTCCAGAACAAAATCAAAGGTTATATTTCACACCAACA
>JADKLZ010019686.1:755752-767946 GCA_021533235.1 Biomphalaria straminea | reverse complement strand
AATGTCAGGACACTAAATGACACATGATTAAATGCCTCATGCCTAAAAATTAAGCGACGCACACTTCAATAAGATTCGAAAGACGAAATTGATTTTCAATAATTGCTAACATTTCAAATGTTCTTGTTTCATGACTAGCTTTGTTTCGTTTGGTTTCGATTTTTGTTTTCAATGTAATAAAAAACAAAATGGTATTTTTGTGTACTTTTTGTACCCTTTCCTTCAGTGGCGTAGCTGGTTGGGGTGAGGAAGGGGAGAATTTGAAATTCCACCGGGCTCCACTAGACTGGGGCCCCCAAATTAGTGTTTGTTACATTAAAAATTAAATGTTACGAAAAATACAGAGCCCTCAGAGAGGCCATGACCCCCTGGACCACCAAACGTTGAAAAATTAATAGCTACGCCCCTGCTTTCCTTTTATAATGTGTAAAAACAAAATTAATCAAATGTTTAAATTATGTCACAAAACGCCTTTAAATGAGGATTTTCAATGCTGGTTGTGATAAAGTTTCCCCTTTCCAGTAACGTAGGTAGACTGGGAGGAGAGTTGGGGAAAATTTGAAAATCCCCCCAGGCCCCCACTTGAGGGGGGCTCCCAAATGAGTGTTTTTTACATTGAAAATTAGATAATTAGCAACTGCAGAGGCCCACAAAGAGATCAAGCTCCCCGGGTTCCCAAACGATGGAAAATTCCTAGCTACGCCCCTGCCCCTTTCAGACCTTGCGATCTATGGGGCAGATGTGAAGTTAAGGTCACCTGTTTCAGTGGCCAACTGTTAACGAGCAGGGTGTCATGTGGCCAGACCAACGACCTGTTGCCTTTATTTTCCCCAACTATAGTCTGGTACCCATTAGAGCTGGGTGGACTCAGGGGTGCCCTACAAATCACGAAATTCAAAATCCTAGTCTTCTCCGAGATTCGAACCCAGAACCAGAGGTTCGGAAGCAAAGCGCTTAACCACTCAGCATCCGCGCTCCAAAGGCTGGTTGTGGTGACTCCAATCTTCAGTTCACACACGCATAACTTTATTAAATAACTATAACTTTAAATACCATAACTTATTTACGCAAGTAGTACTATGTAGAATATCTAATATACTCACTAGAAATGTAAAACAATGACTTGGATTATCTAGTATAGATCTAACTCTCTCAGAGTCCAGTACACAACATAATCTCTCTGAGACTAGTCCTGGCGTGTCCCACACGGTTAGCCTGGTAAAGAAAAGGAAAATGGCGGCGGTCTTAGTGCATGCTGCTCTGGCCGCGAGTCTGACCCACCCACCAGACATAACAGTGTACACTGTTCTCATTCAGGCCGGTGAGAAGGAGCTCTTGTTCACTTTTGCTGGTCTAGAGTTCCAAGAGCCGAAGGCTCAACTCAACCTGATAATCTCAAGTAGAAGAAGAAGAGTCTAGTCCTCTGCGAGACAATTCGTTATGGAAAACCTGAACACTGACCTGCAACGTCACAGCCTGTGGGCAGATTAGCTCGTTGCCACGTCACCAGGTCTCCAGGACTTGGCAACACGCTATTGGTCTATACTGCCCACAGGCTGTGACGTCGCAGGTTAGTGTTCAGGTCTTGTATAACGAATGGTCACGTCTCTACTAAGAATTTACACATCTCCCCATTCACGTGGACCTGTTGACCACACTCTCACTACCTGTGCAAGCCTGGGTAGAATGAAACTATCAATTTACCTTAACCATTACATCGTGAAGCAACACTTAGTAACAATGGCTTCATATTTAATGGTTTTCATCAACGATCAGTGGGGTAGCACCCAAGGTCTTAAAACGGGCTTACTACGCCCACACCAAGGGGCGCAGCTAAGGTGGAGGGAGAGGGTGCAAAATTGAAAATATCCCCGGCCCCACCTTCATGAGGGGGGGGACAAAGTACTGTTGATATTTTTTTTTTACATTAAATGTTAAGTATTTTGCAAAATGCAGGGATCCCAAAAGAGGTCAAGCCCCACCTCCGGGCCCCCAAATGATGGCGAATTCCTAGCTACGCCACAGTCCACACCTATGACAAAAAAAATCACTAAATTATGCTAAAAAAAAATTGTTATTTGTTACTTTTAAGAATTTAACATTTAAAAAAAACGCGAGTGTTAATATTTTCAAAAATATTACATTCATAAGAATGCCTTTTTTTAAGTGTACCGATTTTGACGCAATGTCCACTGAACACAAAATATCATCTGTCACCGAATTGCACACACAATCTTTCTTACTATTCTTACAGGGAAAACAACAACAAACAAAAAAAAAATTGAATAGCGCGTGTGTATTGTATTGCTGATGTTATAAAGTTTAAATTACTTCCCCCTACTTTGTCATACACTTGTTCTCTCCCTTACCATACGTAAAATCAGACTGAGTTGGTTGTTTTGCTCCTGTCGTTATAATAAGATATGCCCTTTCTCGTACGACGCACCGGTAGTGGCACACTCACAAGAAGAGCTCCAGTAACGTATGTCCTGAATCTCTAAGGCATGCAAAGAGTATGGCCTAACCATTAGCACACAAAAAAAATGTTATGGGACCGATCACCTGCTACAGCACCACCATCCATCCTCATAGAGTGACATAGACGATAACAAGCTAGGTGCCGTAAACGAATTCTGCTACCTTGGATCTACATATCCAGGTGACCTGTCACTTGAAAAAAAAAGTTTCCTTTCAGACCTAGAGGTCTATAGGGCAGATGATGTAAAGGTCATCTGATTCTGTGGCCCACGGTTAACGAGGGTGTCATGTGGCCAGCACAACGACCAACCGCCTTTACTTTTCCCCAACTAATGTCAGGTACCCATTAGAGCTGGGTGGACTCAAGGGCGCCCGAAAATCCCGAAATAAAAATCCCAGTCTTCACCAGGATTTGAACCCGGGACCTCCAGTACGGAAGCCAAGCGCTTTACCGCTCAGCCACCGCGCCCTGTCAATAGAAAATGTAGATTAAAAAAAACGCATAAGGAAGGCCGTATCAACCTTCGCCTAACTCCGACCAAGAGTTTGGGAAAACCAGAAGCTCATCACAGCGACCAAAATGGAGGTCTACAAGGTATGCGTTCTTAGCGCGTTACTATACGGCAGCGAGTCGTGGATAAACCACACAGAACAAGAGAGTAAACTAAACTCATTTCACCTCCGCTGCCTTCGAATGATATTAAAATTAACATGGAAAGAAAGAGTGTGTAGTACTGAGATCCTCGAGCGAACAGGCCTTTCCAGCATATTTTTGCTCCTCAGGCAACGCCGCCTGCTCTGCCTCGGACATGTTCGACATATGGAGGACAATCGCATCCCAAAAATCATTCTGTACGGGCAACTTGCGTCTGGCTCAAGAAAAACTGGTCGCTCCCACCTCCGTTACGTTGATGTGATAAAAAGGGATTTAAAATCATTAAAGATTGATACAGACCAATGGGAAGACCTAGCCTTAGACTGCACTAGTTGGAGTTGGTGAGAGACGTCCTTTTTCACTGTCTGAAATATTTCTATATGTCTGTCCTTCCATGCCTTTTTCTTCCTGCCTCTCTCTCTTTCTCTCTCTCTCTTTCATTCTCTATTTTTCTCCCTCTGTTTTTTTCTCTCTCTCTTTCTTTCAATCTCTCTTTCTCTCCCTCTCTCTTTCTCTCTCTTTTTCAATCTTTCTCTCCCTCTCTCTTTTTTTTCCATCTCTATTTCTCTCCCTCTCTCTTTCCCTGTCTTTTTCAATCTTTATTTCTCTCCCTCTCTCTTTATCTCTATATCTCTTTCAATCTCTATTTCTCTCTCTTTCTTTCTTTTCATCTCTTTTTCAATCTCTATTTCTCTCTCTCTCTCTCTTTCTCTCTCTACTTTTCTTTTTCAACCTCTATTTCTCTGTCTCTCGAGTGCTATCTAATAAGGGCGCTTGTTCTTTCTCCTTCTCTTTCAATTTTATGTCTGTATTTCTCTCTCTCTCTCTCTCTCTCTCACTCACTCTTTTCCCTACAGAAACACATCAAATCGAGCTTAGGCAATAATTTCTTAACAACGCTGATAATCTAGTTATCTCTAAAATCAATACACACCTCTATTCAAATCTGCGTATAGAGGTTAATACTTATCCGAGGCTCAGATATAATCTCCTCGACTTATGTAGTCTAATAGTATTATATCACAATGGGTGAACAATAAACCAACAGAAACCTAATGACGCTGATTGGTCAAGTGGAATCACGTGTCAATGAATGCCTTGCAGTTCAAATTTGGTGCTAAGTATCGAGGTTTGTGACACACTACAAGCTCTTGATCTTGATCTACTTCGTTTTCCAGACTCTGCCTATCCATAGCCTGGGTCGCTTCGTTTGTTAAGAGTTCTGAATGATTTAATCTTATCAAGTGGATATAATATAACAACCAAGTATTACCCTAACACCTTTTGTCGGGGCACTCTCAGGAAACATAGGTAAAGAATTTGTCACGAGACCTAGACTACACCTAACTTGTACATCACTAAGGTAAGCATTTGGCCTCATTCACCAAACATAGGTAGACAACATTTAGACACGGGATTCTCTATCTCTTCAATCCAAATTACGTAATCCATAAAAGCTGTTACGTGATATGTTTTTTTTTTTTTTTTTTTTGAATTTTTTTATCCATATTATCACGTGGCTAAATGTTGTTTGTTTACGTTTAGTAAATGGGGTCGATTAGTATTAGAATAAAATGGTCTAAATAATTATCAATATTTTGTCTCACTTTTATAATGGGAAGCGAGGTAGGATTAAAGTTGGCTTAGCTACCTATGAAAGGGGCTAATTGTTCGACACCCGACTCGGACAGAGTTGTCTTACCTTCTCTCAGATACCCCCTATATGAAAGCTATAATTAATTAGCCTACTCGATGAGTCTAATAGAAGTGCTTTAATTGCATTATAAGCTATGGCACATTTAGACTTTATTTTCAGAAAAGAGTAATGTTCCCCTAGACGTTGCTATTAACTCCTTCTCTCCCAACTGACGATACCAACGTTGATTTCACCAGAATGTGGTAAATTATTACGGAGAGAAAGAGTTAATAGGCAGTTGATGCAAAGGTCATCTTTTTTTTGTGGCCTACGGTTAACGAGGGTGTCATGAGGCCTTTACCTTTCCCAACTAGTGTTAGGTACCAATTAGAGCTAGGTGGACTCAAAGGTGCCCAAAGATTCAGAAATAGAAATCCCAGTCTTCTCCAAGATTAGAACCCGGGACCCCCGGTTCAGAAGCCAAGCGCTTTACCACTCAGTCACCGGGCCTCCAAGATCAAATTTAGTTATATTATTTTCTTAAGTCTCAAAATTATTTCTTAATAAAATAAATAATAATTACGTCCAAGACACATTCATGTCTTTAAAAAGTCGTGCTTCAACTAGGTTATTGTTTTTTTACTTCACTTTCTGCCAGTCGAGGCGGAGTGGCTGAGCGGTAAAGAGCTTGGCTATAGAACCGGGGGTCCCGGGTTCGAATCCTGGTGAAGACTGGGATTCTTATTTTGGAATCTTTAGGTGCCTCAGAGTCCGACATGCTCTAATGGATACCTGACATTAGTTGGGGAAAAGTAAAAGCGGTTGGTCGTTGTGCTGGATCTATGATACCCTCGTTAACCGTATGCCACAGAAACAACCTTTATATCATCTGCCAGAACCAAGCCTGGTTAAGCAATGAGGCTGGTGTAGCATACCCTACCTGTGAGAATGTATTTGCTACAGAAACTGTAAACCCTTAAACATAAAGATGATTTTACATATCTTTATGGAGACAGCAAGAATCGTGTCTTATCTTATAATATACAGACGTTACTTCAAAAAAAAGATGACTACGTCATACGCGTCATGCATCTACTGATGCATGTTAACCAATGACTTAAATTCTGCCAAGTCACTGGTTTTCATGGCTGACTCAAGCAATCCATTCTACATCAACTGAAAACATTCTGGACTCGACACTAAAATAAGACTGATGCGCTCCCCTGGTCACGGCAACACTCGAATCATGTGAATCTTGGAAGCTGGCTGCAGATCTTGAGAAGAGGATCCTTGCAATGGGACTAAGATGCTACAGAAAGATCCTAGTTGTCACTTATAAAGACCGCATCACGAATTAAGAGATAAGAAAAAAGACCGCATCACGAATTACGAGATAAGAAAAAAGACCGCATCAAGAATTAGTAGATAAGAAAAAAGACCACATCACGAATAAAGAGATAAGATAAAAGACTAAAAGACCGCATCACGAATTACGAGATAAGAAAAAAGACCGCATCACGAATTAGTAGATAAGAAAAAAGACCGCATCACGAATTAAGAGATAAGAAAAAAGAACGCATCACGAATTAGTAGATAAGAAAAAAAAAAGACAGGAAAGAGCTGAGAAGCCATAAAAAAACTAACAAGAGACCTTGGGGAGTGGTGTGTTATTACTGAGGTCCTATGTTCCATGAGGAACTCAAAGGAAAGATTATGATGAATGTTCAGTGGCGTAGCTAGAGATTTGGGGGCCCAGGGGGTTGACCTCTTTAGGGACCCCCTGCATTTTGACATTCGATCACTTGGCATGAGATAATGGGGTAATATTTAATGTAAAAATAAATTTAGAGCACTCATTTTGGGGCCCCCCTTCAAGTTGGGACCCAGGGGAATTTTCAAATTTGGACCGCCCACCTAGCTACGCCTCTATTATTGTTATTAGGTTTGTATTTCGTATTCGTATGTTCTAGTTGAATTTTTACTTTTTTTTTAGTGGTTTGTCCTGACTTGGCATTGGTAAGTTTCGTTTCAGGTGATACGATGCTGACAAGTAGCTGGTATCTACGTCTGGTCTATCTAAGCGCGCTTTTTGTCACGGCTCATTGCTTCTACAATTTGGAGGAGGAAGTCATGACATCCAGAAACAGGTCGGGACACAGTCTGATGAATGACACGCTCCGCAGGGAAAAATTAGATACAACATCCAGGTTTGTGGGTAACTCACACTCATGAGCACACAAACATGCACACACACACACGCACACACACACATGTACACACACACGCACACACACATACACAAATGATTTCACAAGCAAAATGTCTAGCTCTTCTCTCTCTCACAATGGACCTCATTCCTCAATCGTAAATAAACACATTTAGCTGCGTCATTATATTGATAAAACAATGAAAAACACGTATCACGTGACAGACTTTATACATTACATAATTTGTATAGAAGATATACAAGATATATAGAATCACGGGGCTAAATGTTGTTTGTTTACGATTGGTGAATGAGACCCATTATGTGTACATTTGTACAAAGCTTGTCTGTCTTGTACACGTTATTTCTCCCACTTTCAAATAACAGAAGTATTTCTTGTACTTCGAAGGACGAAAACATTTATTTAAAAATTGGTAATTATTTATTTTTTTTTTTTGGTATCGAACAAAGTAAAAAAAAAAAAGAAAAAGTAAAGTATCTCTTTCAGACCTTGTGCAGTCATCTAATTCAGTGGCCTACTGTTAACGAGGGTGACATAAGGCCAGCACAATGTCCGACCATCTTTAGTTTTCCCCAACTAATGTGAGGTATTCATTAGAGCTGGGTAGACTCAGAGACGCCCTAAGATCCCGAAATTAAAATCCTAGTCTTCACCAGGATTTGAACCCGTAACCCCCGGTTCAGAACTCAGACACTTTACCGCTCTGCCATTGCGCCTCCGGTATCGAAAAAGGAAACAAAAAAAATGTAGCTACACTGAATAATTGTGCTAAGTTTCAACTTAATCCGATAGCAGGAGTCGTGCGGTTTGCGCACTGGACTGTCATTTGGATTTATCGGTTGCGACTGGTTCTTCGTTTCCGACGATCTTGTAATATAGCCATAGAATTTAAGTTTGCGTTTTTCACAGTAGTTAATAGGTCATCATAGGGTCCAATGGCTGCAGGAACCCTGTCCCTAATCTCTTGGTTTGTGATGCGGTCTTTGAATGTGATGCCAAGGATCCTTCTGTAACATCTCAATTCCATTTCTAGGATCCTCCTCTCTAGCTCTACAGTCAGCGTCCAAGACTCGCAAGCACATAGAAATGTTGCCATGATCAGGGGGGCATCAGTCTTATTTTGGTGCCTTGGGCTAAGCTTTTGTCTTTTCATATTATTTTAAGTTTTGATATAAGCTTTGTAAAAATAATTATTTATTCCATAACTTCAATATATATCTATGTTATATTCATATAGAGCCCTGATTGACTGAATTACGGATTCTTCCACTTGCCGTGGACGAATAAAATAGCCTACAAAATGTAACATTTTATCCCTAACCTTGGATCTAGGACTACTAGGATATTTTCATGATCGAAGCTGCAGCAGTTAAATTTTACCAAACACGATACTTTACTCCAAATTTCGACCCAAATAGTTATTTATTTTGTTTGTTTGTTGGTGTTTAAGCCGACAATTTAAAAAGAAGAAGATTATACCTTCGTTTTTAAGCTTAAGAGTGCAGATTTTTTATATTATGTAAGCAGTAGTATTACATCAACATCAAGTGAATCTGATGAGAACAGCCCAAGTGCATGATAACCCATTAGTGGTCAGACAAGAAAATAACACTCTGGCGTGGCTAGTCATCATGTTCGTAGATATATCTATAAAATAGTTACAAGACCTCCCTGCCAAGAAAGTAAATTGTGTGTCCGACTGATTATAATAACTAGTCCAGAAAGACGTAAGCGTGAAGGCCTATAGAGTGTACTGAGTCTGCAGTCCATAATGACAAGACCACCCTGTCTTTTTTGCCCTTGCACGTTTAACGGTTATGCAAGTCTTAGTTGTATGTTTGTGGTCAGACAAGAAAATAGCACATTGGTATCGTTAGTCAAGCATGTATTTTACAAAATAAAATCTACGAAATAGTTATACAGGTCATCTATTTCTTATATAACTTATTATTAGATCTAAATTTGAAATTCTAAAGTTATGTTATTTTATGAGATTTTAAACTTTACTGGTATAAGTAGGATTTTCCGTTATATAATAAGTTTAGTATAATTTTTTTTTTTAAAAAAAAGGGTACCATTCTTTTCAAAAGGTTTTAATTCAAGGAAAAAATACAAGCACACAATTTCATTAACTCTTTCTCTCCTAACTGACGATACCAACGTTGATTCCAACAGAAAGTGGTAAATAATTACGGAGAGAAAGAGTTAAGACATTTTTTTTATTTTTTTGTGTGCGTTAACGTTTATATAAGAAACATATTCTTTATTACTGATTTGATTATGGATAAATATTACTAGAATGTTAAAAGAAGGATATCAAACCGTAGGCATACAGTTGGATGATTACATGGTCTAGTTCAACCACGCCCCCCCCCCTTACTCTACCCCAGCCCCCCCGAAAAAAAAGTATGAAAAGGCTTCTTGCAATTAAATTAATTTTCAATAGTTTAGTTTTAATATATTTTAATATTCATGATAAACAAATAGTATAACTACTTTACTTTAGTTGAAAACTAGTTTTAGCTTAACTTTTAAAAGTTAGTTTAGTTCCCATCACTATAAATAATACTCAGATAGAGCAGTCACTACAGCATCAGATATAATTCTGCTCTTATGGAGTGCATCTCAAGGGGTCGTTCGTAAATGACGTCACGCTCTAGTTGGGGGGGGGGTGTTAAGAAAATGTGACACTTTGTGACAAGGGGGGAGGGGGGTTTATCGATTTTATGACGTCACAAATTTAAAATTCAGAAAAAAAAAACACGAATAAAATATTTTTTTTAAGGCTATGTGCGACACTAAACACCTTTTTTTTTTATTTATCAATCAAATTACTCCAAACCTTATATGTATACTCCCTATGAATAACCATTCAAAAAAATGTGGTTAAAAATGTTTTCTTATTAATGGCTGTCATGGCAACGGCCGCCATATTGGATTTTTGTATATTTTTTAAAAATCGCTAAGGCTTTAAAACTATTTAAGCTATTGCCAAACAAAAATATACAATGTGTAGACAAATGATTCCATAACATTTTGTATAGAATAGTTTCTGAATATAGTAAAAACTTTTTTAAAAAAATTTGTCTAACCTTGCTAATTTTTGTTTTCATTTTTATCAAGTATTTTATTGCAATTAAGACAATATATTAATTCAAACTTAAAAAAATGTTCTATAGAAGTTGTTGTACATGGTATAAACAATAAGCTGGACAAATTTGATTGAATTATATGCAGAATTAGCGAAGGAGTAGTAAAAAAGTGAATAAAAATAGTATTTTGAGAAAATCGAAAGAAAAGAAGACAAATTTATATAAAACTAATGTAAATAAGATAAGATAAGATAATTTTATTGATCCAATCTAATGTAAATTTAATTTGATTACAACTTGACAACGTCAGCGTAACTACTATACAAAACAATGTTAATGAAAAATTCGAACAACATTCACATAGAAACACACATGCACATTCACAACCAGCGCTTTATGAATTTGACTTCTATGTACTTCTCGATGACAGCTGATCTCGTAACACTCTGATCGAAAGTGGGACAAAGGAGTTTTTAAATCTTTCAGTTTTAGTCTTGATGGAAAGGAGACGACCAAATACCTTACGAAAAAAAATATAAAAAAATAAGTGCTAATTTGCCAATCGTGAAAATTATATTTTCATGTCCAGAAATAGTTGGGTTAAAACTGAAAATCCAAATTTTAGACCTTTTTACCCAAATGTAGTGTCCCACATAGCCTTAATCTTCAAAAATCTTTGAAACAAATTCAAAAAAAAAAATTTGTGAGTGTTGACTCTACTTTGCATCGTTAACTCTTTTGAAATATCATAAAAATAAATTTCATCCCACCATCCAAAAAAACACGAGCACAGAAATCCAAAAGAATTATTCCAAAAAAAAAAAAAAGACAACGAAACGAAGTCCTTGGAATTTTAGGAAACGCAGGTGAGGAGAGTGTGGAATGGATAGATGAAGATCTCATTGGGTACAATTTAATTTTCGAGTCAGCTCCTCAAGCAGAAGAAAACAATTTCTTCTCATGTATACTATCGATGAGCACATAAAACCTCTTTGGGAAAAAATTGATGAGAAATAAATAATTTGAAATATTTTTTTTTTATTTTGTGATGTGAAGCAGAGAAGGGGAAGGGGTTTGAGAATTTGTGACACTTTGTGACAAGGGGAAGGTCAACAAAGGTCATTTACGAACGACCCCAACATGTTCGGTACTAAAAAAAAATCTCTGATTCCCAAAAAAAACTTAATAAGAGTCTAAGGACTCTAATGAGCTTTAAATAGAATACAAGAGTATAGTCCCTTTTCCAGCTCGGACTGCAGTTTTCTCTTTTTAACTATACACTAGGTAATGAAAGTTCTAGATTTTGTAGTTGATTCTATCGCTTCTAATTCTATCTCTTTCAGAGACGCTGCGGTACGAACTTTGAATGCAGCATTGAGTCAACTCTACTCCCTAAAATACAACGTCACAGACAAGTGTGGCAGACATCTGCGATACATCGCTGACGGCTTAAACAAGGCTGAGTTATGGGCCCTGGCGTGTAGGTATTTAAAAGAGAGTAAGAGAGAGAGAGAGGGGGGGGGAGAACGGAGAAAGAGAGACTGAAATAAAAAGAGATTTAAAAACTTTGAAGACATAACAAGAAGAGGAAGAAAGAAAGAGAGAGAGAGAGAGAAACAGAGAAAGAAAAAAAGAGAGAAAGAGAGAAAAAAGAGAAAAAGAGATTGAGAGAAAGACAGAGAGAAAGAGAAAGAAAGAGAAATGTAAGATAAAGAGAGAGGGGGGGTAGAAAAAAGAAAGTAACACCTAGAGAGAAAGATAGAGCTAATGTAAGGTGTCACGACCAATGACCACATCTTTACCTCCATCCAGCCCCCCTCCCCCTCCCACCAATATCAAAACAAGCAAAAAAATAAAAATTCTAGCCACTAGAAATTTATACGCCTGACTGAAGAATAGCCATACACACAGTGGCGTAGATAGGTTGGTGGGAGGAGGATGGAGATTTTGAAAATCCCCCCCCCAAATGAGTGTTTTTTTTACATTAAATATTAAATAGTACTCAGAATACAGGGTGCCAAAGAGGTCAAGGCCCCCGGGCCCCCAAATGATGACGAATTCCTAACTACGCCAACTGGCGAATCCAGGGGGGGGGGGGGGGGGGG
>JADKLZ010019686.1:690683-707672 GCA_021533235.1 Biomphalaria straminea | reverse complement strand
TCTTTCTTTCCTTCTCTCTTTCTCTCTCTCTCTTTCTTTCCTTCTCTTTCTCTCTCTATTTCATTCCATCTCTCTCTCCGTTTCGATTCTATTTGGTTTTTTTCTGAATCTGTCGCTCTGTCTGACTCGCATTCTCTCTCCCTCTCACACCTTCCACATTCCTCTCTTCCTCTCATTCCTCTTTTTACTCTTCCGTCTTCTTCCCATCTGTCTCTCTTTTTACCTTCTTCTCTGTCTCCACCTCTCTTTTCTTATCCGTTCAATCTCACTTTTATCCTGTCTCTCTGTCTCGCATCATTCTTCTTTCCTTTCTAAATCTCTCTCTTTCTCTCTCTCTCTCTGTCTTTCGTCGTCACTCTCTCCCTCTCTCCTTCTCTCTTCCCCTCTCTCTTTCCACCTCTATCTTTTCTTTCCTCCTATCTCCTCCACCCTCTCTCTCTATCTCTCTCTTGCTCCTCTCTAAGTAACAATCTACCCTAAACTAATTCATTTTGTCACTTCAGCATGTTCTATTGTCTGTCTGTAAGTTTAGAAAAAATAGAAAGAAATAAATTGGCCAATTATTTTTAAAATACATTTTTTGACGCCTGTCCCAGCATGTTCAAACCAGTTTTTGGGTAGACTTATACATGTTGTCAACAGTTTTACATGCATTTCATCTTTTTTAATTATAGTCTACTGCTGTAAGATGTTTTTCAACACTTGCTGTGTACTACTAAAAAACGACCACGTCAATAACAAAACATCAACAAAAACAATATCTAAAAGCAAACAAACAAACCAACAGCTACAAATAGAAACAACATCAGCTAAAAACAACAACAACAAAAGCTGAAAAAAAAATTCTCTAAATATGTTAAAATCTTACTTTATGTAGGCCAAGTACTTAAACAGAAAGGTTGCAAAATCTTTAAAAATACAGACATTACTTCAAAAAATTAAAAAAAAAAAGATGATGATTACGTTCTATGTGTGTCCTTAGGTCAATCTAGTCATATATGTTGATCTACGACTTAAATTCTGTCAAGTCGTTAGTTTTCCTGGCTGACTCAGGCAACTCATTCTATGCTCTAAAAAAAAACATGAGAATAAAAAAGACGGTTTCACCTATATTATCTTATATTATTTTGCTCTTAATAAGAAGAGAATATTAGATTTTTTTTAAAATTTCTAGGAAAAAAGTTAGACCCGTTTTCGAAATCCGTTGTTTTTTTTTTTTAGCCCAAATACCCAGAAGGTTAAAGTTTCCACGAAGGTACAAGTTGAATAAAGGCATGAATAGAAGTATTGTACAATTTTGTTAAATAAAAAAAAAAAGGTTTTCTTTGTTTTCATTTTCAACTGGAAATATTTAAATATTAAACTTAAATACCAACAAGATTACAAAGAGAGTTTGTGTGATACACAAACTCAGAGGCTGCCCCCGTCGGATCCTCCTATTCGCAAGATGTTTCGGATGTTCCTTCTAAGTTGAAAATAATTAACTTCTCACTGGACGACGGAGGATGGCGAGCAAGGTATAAACCTGCCTTATCTTCATGTTTGCGCACTAGACTTTAGTTCGGATTTATCGTTGGTCCCTGGATCAATTCCTGCATGATCCCATCCTTAAACTATCGCAATATTTCTGAAAGAACAGTAAAGGTTAAATCATTTTTCAAAAACCTTTAGTGTTTTTTTATCTAACCGTGACGGACAGACCAACCAACAGACAAAACGCACAAAAATATGCTTCTTTTATTCTAATGACCTTTACATCATCTGCCCTATAGACTACAAGGTCTGAAAGGGGAACTTTACTTTTTTTTTTTTTTCATTATAATGGGGGCACTAAACAATTTTTTTTTTAAATCTGATTTTTTAAAACGTTTAAGAAATTAGTTTATGCTAGTACACGAAAGTCGCTGCTAAAAGTTCATTTTAAAAAATGTGCGTGATATCTAGCCGTTGCACCTAAACTTTTCAAGCCGCATTTAATGGTGAAATAATATTTTTCGTATCTCTTTCTGTTTTTGCGCCCTGAGTGTGACAGACGGACAGACGGACAGAAGTTCATTTTAAAAAATGTTCGTGATAACAAAATGCAAAGAGCATTTTTATAGCAACATTTCCTCCCTTACATTTACGTAATTGTTTTAGAATTGGTATTTGTTATTAAAAAATCGCTTGCATAGTTAATTTTATAAATTAAACGGTTTGCTTTTAGTAAACTAAAAGTAGCCGTTGCACCTAAACTTTTCAAGCCGCATTTAATGGTGAAAAAATTTTTTCGTATCTCTTCTAGTTTTGGCGCCCTGAGTGTGACAGACGGACAGACGAACAGACGGACAGATGGACAGATGGACATTTTGCACAAACCTAATAGCGGCTTTTCCCCTTACGGGGGCCGCTAAAAAAAAGCGGACAAATATTTATTTACGTCAAAAATGTCTTAACACAAACACTCATGCAAAACATAGATATGAAAAATTCTTTTTTAAGAAATAATACAATAAACGTACATAATGTATTTCGCGCCAAAACGTCCCTATCGCCAAAACGGCGGCGCCAAAACTGCGGCGCCAAAACGTCCTGCTTCGTTTTTTACATCAAAAATAAATATGAAAGGGCCCCAAATAAGGTCATCCCCGAGCCTCCAAACGATGGGAAATTCCTTGCTACGCCCCTGCCATATCAGCCTTTTTTAAACAGACATCTCGCTTCTTGACAAATTCTGTCACTCTGTGGTATTTTTCGTCTCCATAGATGATCTTTTCTCCTTTGCAACTTATCGTGAGGCCAATCCTTGATGCACAGCTGCGGTCACAGACTGGACGTATGTTATCACCAGGCGCCGTTACACTTTCAGCCTTCTTTCTGCTTCTGTTGTGTATGACGTCTGCAATCCGAGACCCCTCCTTTATGCTCTCTCTCTCCATGTTGATCTATCCAGTGCCATTTTTTCCCAGCTGCTAGTGTCGATTTTGAAGAGCTCATGCCGCGTTGGCGTTCCGTATTCCGTAGAAGTGGGCGACCAGCGGCTCTCCTGCCTTCTGTTAGATCGCCATACATAAAGTCTTGTGGAATTTGAAATTGTGTTATTCTATGAACATGACGAAATTAAAAATGAACACTACATCAAGTCCAATAGATAACTACATATAGACATAAATGAAAATTTAGACATAGATACACACATAGTCAACAGGGCTTTACAAAGGCCATCAGTATTGGAGGCGAAAAGCTAACTAGCGTTAACAGCTTTAAATACCTCGGAGCTATTGTCTCGGATGAGGGAACAAAGCCCGAACTAATGGTTCGAATAGCACAGTCCACAGCGGCCCTTTCTAAACTCAAGTTGATATGGAAAGACAAAGGCTTATCCCTCGGCACCAAAATCAGACTGATGCGCTCCCTGGTCATGGCCACATTTCTATATGCTTGTGAGTCTTGGACACTGACTGCAGAGCTAGAGAGGAGGATCCTAGCAATGGAAATGAGATGCTACAGAAGGATCCTAGGCATCACATTTAAAGACCGCATCACAAATCAAGAGATTAGAGACAGGGTTACTGCAGCGATCGGACCCCATGATGACCTGCTAAATACTGTGAAGAAACGAAAGCTCAAAATGTATGGCCATGTAACAAGATCTTCGGGACTCGCAAAGACCATCCTCCAGGGAACAGTACCAGGAAAAAGAAGAAGAGGCAGACAGAAAAAGCGGTGGGAAGACAACATCAAAGAATGGACAGGTCTACCATTGAAAGAGGTTTTAAACAGGGCAAAGGATAGAGAGGAATGGAGAAAGATGGTCCACAAGTCTTGCCTGGCGCCCCAACGGTCCACCAGACTAAGGGATAGGTAACAGGTAACAGGTAACACACATAGACACAGATATTAACACAGATATACCTATTGCCTTTAAACTTAGTTGGCGAAATTCCGATTACTGTAACCCTAGCCCTTGCCATAGCCCTAACCCCTTACCCTAAACCTTACAGCAAAAAAAAATGAAATTATTATTAGCATTTTTTTTTTCTATCTTATCTTATAAAATACAGACTTTACTTCAAAAAAGAAGATGATTACGTCCTACGCGTCATCCATCTAGTCAAGGATATTAACCAATGACTTAAATTCTGCCAAGTCACTGGTTTTCCTGGCTAGATCAGGCAATCCATTCCATGCTCTATTAATAATGGGGAAGAAAGCATTTGTGTGTATTAGTCCTAGCATATGGAATGAGGAATGTGCCTTTATCTTTGTGTCTTTCTGAGTATTTTATTAGGCTTATTTTGTCTGTGTGTGTTTTTCAATCTCTTTCTCTTCTCTATTCAAAATGAAATCCTTCCACTTCTAGTAAAGTTTTTTTTCCTTTTTTTTAAAGACATAAAGAATCTTGTATTATTGTTTACCTACGTGGATTCCGTTTTTCTACGCTGGAGACAAAGGGACGGCAGTATATGTAAATACATCACATTGACAAAAGCTGCAAAACCAGTAAAAACATATTCATAAAGGGAGGTTACTCTAAATTGTAGTTTTTAAAGTTCACCTGAGTTATCTTGTTCTTTTAATGTTAGTGGTGGATTATCTTTCCTTTCTCCTCTCCGACGCAAGAGTTATGTATCCATTAGTACAAATCCATTTCTTTTGGAGAGGTTTTATAACATTTTATCTCTGTCCTTATCCACAACCCCGCCCAAGACCAAAGTTCTGAGTGCATAAACTTATATTGTAGTATGTATGCGGTATGTTCTCTGGACTATTGTCTCTATGGTTTCGGGTTTAAAACCTTGCTCGCTGCCACCCAACTTTGTCCTGCGTAGCTTTGAGCTAGGATGTAATGGTATTCAATTTTGAAGGAACACACGCAGGCCTATATTCCCCCCCCCCCACACACACACACTCATATTCATACACTCGCATTTTTAATACGCCCTTCTGCTATCCAAGGCACGCTTTTCACCCAATCAATTTTTCGCTCAATTCGGTACACAATCAGTCTGTCCGTACGTCTGTCTGTCCGTATGTCAAGTTTAGATCACAAAGAATATTGATTTTAATGTATGTATACGATTGGGCCCTAGTGGTCGCCTACGAGTTTACGTTAAACATAATCTTTGTTTGACAGCTTGTTTATTTATTAACACAAAAAAACATGAATGAAATGGAAATCGTTTAATGGCTTTATTGTTGACGCTCTCCTTAAAGTAGACGTCACATCAGGACTCAGCCCAGGAAGTAGGATTAGTACTTTTGTTTAAAGTCCCTAGCCTTAAGCCAGGCGAAATTATAGTCCAGAAACATTTATTTTAATGATAACTGGGGTGTACATCTAAGTTTAAAATACACAGATCTAAGTCGATCAAAGTAATGTTGAAGGATCTTATTCGCATTTCGATTCTAGTACTATTTCTTTTGTTGCCCACCACCAAAGAATATTTATAATCTGAAAGAGACCCTTCAATTTGAATAGAATTACGCACTGCTCTCCACGTTTGGTTCGGCCGAGACCAATCGCTTTAGAAGGTCTTAACACTGACCTACAACGTCACAACATGTGGGCAGTCTAGACCGATAGCTCTTTGCCACGTCATAGGTCTGTACGACAATCTTTATGTCTTGGTGACTAGTTTATTAGATTTTGTTTTTGGACTTTGTTCGTTGTGGCTCAGTCTTTTAACTCTTTCTCTCCTATTCGACGATACCATCGTTGATTTTGACCTCATTAAAATAAATTAATGTTGTTTTTTTTAACTTTACTATGAATTATATAAAAAAGAGCATGCATTTCCCTTTAATTCTATACCAAATACAAGATTTACTGATAAGAAACAACAAAGCTGCTGAAGCCCAATCATAGCAGGTGTAGTGAAATAGTAATGAGAAAAATGAATAATTCCTTCAAAATGTGGACAAATAATTACAGAGAGAAAGAGTTAAGCTTTCTTTAACAGCTAATATCAATTCACTCCCTTTGTCTGTCTGCCAGTATGTATTTTGAATATGTTATTTCTCTCTTTCCGGTTCACATATTAAGCTGAAACTTTACATAATTGATTGCTTTTTCTTAACAAAACATAAATCACTAAAAAAAAAAAAAGTGAAATAAATAGTAGTACTGAATTAACTTTGGTTGATATAAAAAAGGGGTAGTAAATCTTACAGTATTGAGAGAAAATGCTGTAAATATAGAGTCATTCTCCTTCAATAAGCTTTGTTTTGTTTAAATATTTATTTTTGGCATTTAGCCTGTCGCTACTTTACTTTTGTCTTCATTTCTGATGGTGCATAGCCTAATGTCCTTAAGTCCTAGGTGTGCATCTTTGGTACTGGTGGCAATAATCACGGCCAGCGTTTCTTAAAATAAGTCCCTTTGTATAACAAAGCTTTGTCTTCGAGTCCGAATATCAATACGAAGCCTAAGCTGCGACCTACATATTTTGCCACACCCAGCGTAGACATAACCACTGATTTAGATTTTCTTTTCGCCGTCTACGTTAGCCCTGTGTATAACAATATTAATAACCTGCACTCCACACTGTCATTTATGGCCTTGGGGTATGCACACTGGTTACCATGCCAACACGAAAGGGACGTCACGACGAGGTCAGAGTTCAACAGAAAGTACTTTAAATGCATTAACTTCTCACAGCGGGAAAAACGGATTAGAAAATCGACGGGAATGTTGCACTGCTATATATATATCACTGAATACATGGGAGGGCTCTGTAGTGCTACAGATAAAAGGGATTGAAGTCTTACAGTTCCGTGGGACTGGTTCAGAGAGTATATATTATATTTCAAGCTTCGAATAGAATTAATCTCGTCACTGATGACCTAAATTATTACGTCTTTTTAACTCCAATGGTAGGATCAATAAGGCAATCTTCATTGGTGAATTATCACTGGACGGGTATTTTCAAAAAAAAAAAATTCTCAAAATTTGACTGTTTATCTATAACATTTCTTCTATACTAGGGACCTGCGAATCAGGAAATTTGTTTCGAATCGAATATCGAATCGAATATCAGAAAATATTCGAATTTCGAATCGAATTCGAATCGAATATTCTTGAAAAAACTTGACAACCAGGAAGTGTAAAATAAAACTTGAACTTCAAAATTTGTATTATATTATGTTTATTTATACTGAAACACATTAAAATATTAGCAATAATTAAATTGCAAAGCAGGCGTTTTAAAAAAAAAGTTCCCCCTTTCAGACCTTGTGGTCTATAGGGCAGATGATGTAAAGGTCATCTGATTCTGTGGCCTACGGTTAACGAGGGTGTCATGTGGCCAGCACAACGACCAACCGCCTTTACTTTTCCCCAACTAATGTCAGGTACCCGTTAGAGCTGGGTAGACTCAAGGGCGCCGAAAATCCCGAAATAAAAATCTCAGTCTTCACCAGGATTCGAACCCGGGACCTCCAGTACGGAAACAAACGCTTTACCGCTCAACCACCGCGCCCTCGCGTTTTAAAAAAGTAGATCTTTATTTATTTTGGCCCAAATCAAAGTTTCAGCATTATTTTCCGAGAGATTGTGACGATGGTCAGTAATAATTTGTCCTCCTACTGAATTAACTCTTTCTTATGAACAATTTGTTGCCTGAATTACAAGCAAATTCCTAGCTGCTCTGGCCAAAAGTGGAAAAATATTAATACTTTTAAAATGTTTCGATTTACAACTGCTTGCTTCGAATACAAACTGACTTCATCCTTAATTTGCTCAGAAATGGTGGAAATTTTGTTGATTCTGGTATCTCCTTGAGCATCATGCACTTTCTTGAACATTGAATCCATAAGGCTTCCCCTATTCCTGTCTTGAACAAGACTTTCACGTGGCAATTCTTCAGAATTTTTGCCAATTTTGCTTCCGTCAGAGTTAGCCAATATTGTCTCTACAAATAAGACAGCTTTTTTAGTTTCAGCTTCTGAAAATAAGTAGTTTTTAAATCTTGGATCAATGAATGTGGCTGCCAGGAGATGATCCATTGTCAAATCAAATCTTGCTCCAAGTTGTTTCAATAGCTCATCTCGAAATTGTTGGAGACCTTTTGGTGATTTGGACACTAACTCTTCCTTCAATGTAAAAATGCAAGGATAGATCAAACTTATGCTGACATTGGAATCAGCACTCAAAACTGTTGTTGCTTCTGCTGATGGTCTTAGAATTGGAAGAGAAGCTTTCAGAGTATCTTGTAAAGTTTGTGTTAATAGTTTTGGTGGATTTCTTGCACATTTCTTTTTAACACCACATTCTACAAGTGCAAGAGAGACAGGAACAGAGTTTTGGTCAATCCATTCCAGCAAATAATATGTACTATTGAATCTAGTAATAACATCTAAAGGAGGCTTTGATTCCTTCATTCCTTGATCAGTTTGATATTTGGACAACATAGTTTGACCAACAGTTGATGAATGAAAAAAAGCCAGCAATCCTGTGAACATGACTGATTAGGTTCTGAATGATTTTTTGAGCATCTAAAGCAGCATTGATTGAAAGTTGCACACCAAAACCGAGCTTGAATTATCCACAAAAAAAAGCATTAGGCCTACTTTTTTTGAAAATATTCGAACATTCGAAAATTTAAAATAATTTCGAATCGAATTCGAATATTCTTTTAATATTCGAAATTCGAATCGAATATCGAATATTCGCAGGTCCCTATTCTATACCCTACCTTATTGTCCATACAGAAAAAATACTGCTATGACCGTTATCAATTTTTCAAAATATAATCATCTTATAATTATTTTTTTTATCGGGAATTCCCGCATTCGACTCAAACGTTTCTTTGTATTTAGTAAAGAATTTAATAAATAAATAGAAACAGATGACCTTAACATCATCTGACCTATGGATTGCAAGCTCTGAAAGGAAAACGTTTACTTTTAATTTACCTTTAGTAAGGGCGGGAGGGAAGGGGGCTCAGGGGCGTAGCTAGAAATTTTCCATCGTTTGGGAGCCCGGGGCATTGACCTCTTTGGAGCCCCCTGCATTTTGCGGAATGCTGAATTTTTAATGTGAAAAAAAAAACACCCATTTGGGGGATCTCTTCAAGACTGCAACTTTAGCTTGCGGAGCGTTGAAAAATTTAACCGGCTAAGTAGACTTTTTGGAATGGGCGAGCGGGTCTATGTTAAATCCCCCACCCTGAAGCCTCAGAGGCATGAATCTCATCAAGGCAGGAGCCAGTGTGTCTCTCATTGTTAAGCCTATATATCATCACGGACTTTTCCATTAGTGCCATACTTGCTCAGACCACAGGATCTGAAATAACTTGGTGGTGTTTATAACCAGGACATTCTTATCATCTAATCTTATTATCTTTATATTATCATCTTATCTTATCAACTTATCTTATCATTTTATCATATCATTTTATCTTATCATTTTATCTTATCATATTATTTTATCATCTTATCTTATCATCTTATCTTATTCTCTTATCTTATCATCTAATCTTACCATTTTACCCTATCATCTTATCTTATCATATCATCTTATCATCTTATCTTATCATATTATCTTATCATATTATCTTATCATATTATCTTATCTTATCATTTCATCTTATCATCTTTATTTTCATCCTATCTTATCATCTTATCTTATCATCTTATCTTATCATCTCATCTTATCATCTTTTATTATCATCCTATCTTATTATCTTATCTTATCATCCTATCTTATCATCTTAACTTATCATTTTATCCTATATATTATTATATCATTTTATCTTATCATTTTAGCTTATCATCTCATATTATCTTATCATATTATCATCTTATTTTAATTATCTTATCTTATCGTCTTATATTATCATCTTATATTATCATCTTCTATTAACGTCGTACCTTATCATCTTATCGTATCATCTTATCTTATTTGCTTATCTTATCATCTTGTCTTATCATCTTATCTTTTAGATTTCAGAAGTTACTTTAAAAAAAAGAAAATAATTACATCCTACGCATTCATGTGTGGATCTAGTCATGCATGTTAATCAATCACTTAAACTCTGCTAAGTCTTCGGTTTTCCTGTCTGATTCATTCATTCTCTAATGGCAGTAGAAAAGAAAGAGAACTTGTATGAATTTGTTCTAGCATATGGAATAAAAAGGTGCCTCTATATTTGTTTATTTTTTACGAAGTTATCAAATTGCAATCGACAATTTAAACTAATGCTTATTTTCTGTCTTTAAGCATAATCCAAATTAAGTAATTTGAACTAAAAAAAAAATAACCATTCAATTTATCTAAACATCCGCATTCTACGCCCATCCCTAGCAACGCTTCTGCTGGGAATGTGTAGTTACCGACGTCTTAATGTTTTCAAACTTAACTCCTTTTTTTCCCCATGTGACTAAGACAATTTTTTTTAAACAGAAAAAAAAAATTATCTTATAATTCACTTTCTGACATTGCTCTGTAGCTCATAACACAGGTAACAATGTACTGTATGGCGTGACAATGAAACAGTGGTCCAGACGAGAAACACACATGCCCCCCCACCCCACCTACTCAGCGCTCTATTCGCCTCAAAGCTCCCATATTGTCCTTTTCCTTTATGTCATTGTTAGGGCGCTTTGGGCGGTGGTCATTCCGTTTTTTTTTCCCGCGCGACCCTAACACACGAGTTTATTTACACACTTTCGGCCCCCGGGGGCACGTTGAATTAGCGTTAGAAAACTGTTATCTGTAGTTTCTATTTAGAAAAGTCAATCTAAAAGCATATTCCTTCACTTTTTATTCTATGGTTGGAACACCTCACATTTGGACACTGTAGGGCTAGCGGTTTTTCTTAGTGGATTTATATATAACAAGGTAAGCCTCAATACATTGGTTCTGATATATTAGAGCATCACGTATATAATAATTTAAAAAATTAGAATAATAATAATGATAAGAAGAAGAGGAAGACTTGACTTTGAGTCGTAAGATTAATGAGAAATATAGTATTTCTTGTGGCTACGCAGCCCCACAAGCGACATACATAATTTGCTATAATAATCGCAGACATAACAATTTTCATCAAGCATTAATTTAAATTGTGCATAACATTCCATCAATTATGTATTGGGTTGATTTTGGTATTTTCTTAACTTTTAGTAATACTTGCTGCACTAAAACGCGTACACGGAATTTGACTTTCAATCATAAGGTTTCGGGTTTAAGTTTGGTGTTGTGATTCTTGCATTAAAATGTACAATTCACACCACACGACGAAACTAGAAAGTAATGGAGACTTGTGGAAATCTGTTTAGTGTGAAAATCTACATGAATACTTGTCTCTCAGTGATAAATTGGAATCGGACAATGCTCAACAATTTTCTTTGGCTATGTGTAGAAATGTTTTGTGTTTTTTTTTTTTACCTGTCGTTACAAAAGACCCGCGCTGCCACGCCCTTTGTTAAAAAGCTCATTAGTATTCACGTCTGAAGACGTCCTTGTATGTTGCACAAGACAGTGGTAGGGTTGGTATGGCTCTCCCGTTTTCGTGCTTTACTGACACACATATACACAACACAGGCAGACACCTACGCAATGGACATATATACACACACACACAGAGTAAAGTAAGATCATTTTGAAAGCGGTTCATGTCAAAACAAATACCCTTTACCTATCCCTTAGTCTGTTTGGGACACCAAGCAAGATTCGTCGACCTTCCTTCTCCATTCCTCTCTGTCCTAAGACTTCGTTAGAACCTCGTTCAATTTCATGCCCGTCCATTTTTTTACGTTCTCCTCTCATCGCTTTCTCTGTCTGCCTCTTCTTCTTTTTCCTGGTACTGTTCCGTGAAGGAAGGTCTTAGCGAGCACCGCAGAATTTGTGATGTGGCAAGAGAGTTAGTGCCTGAGCAGAAAAATCAGTTTCTCTAATAATACATTTCTAAGCAATTAGTAACTAGACTTAGCCTTTGAGTCACGTCATAGCAAGATATACTTAATTTTTACTGCAGTGATATCAAAAATTATTATAGTAGATAAAAATTTAACCAATTGATAAATAGGGGTTTGGTGGCTTAGTTGCAAGTCACTTGGCGTCCAAACCAAGGCGTCTCGAGTTTGAATCCTGGTGAAGACTGGGATTTTGAATCTCAGGATTTCTAGGACGCCCATAGATCCACCTAAAACTAATTGAAACCTGACATTAGTTGGGGGAAAGGAAAGACGGTTTGTCGTTGTGCTGGCCATATGATACTCTCGTTAACCATGGGTTATAGAAACGTGAGCTTTGCATCGTATGCCCTTTAGATATCAAGATCTGAAAGGGAGGAAAGAACTGAGTTTGATTGTAGACTTCTTGGGCAATAGCTTGGTCCGAGTCGAAAAGATTGATTTAAATTAAACTCTCTCTCTCCTAGTTAACGATATTTTGAATGATGTGACCCCATTAAATTATATTTTGGTGTTAGAAAGTGTTATTTGTGTTCTATAAAAAGAGCATTCATTCTCCTATAATTCTAAACCAAAAGTAATGTTTTCTCATTACGAATAAGTATGTTATTGAAATTTGCATCAGGGTAGAATGTACAAATGTGAAAAATAATAATTCTGTCTGAACATGGAAAATAATTCCGGAGATAAATAGTTAAAAAATTCAGTTCCGGCTTACCTTTTTACCTTTTATATCATTCAGATATGCCTTTTATAGTTAGTAGTAAGTTATAAATCCTTTCAGGATATATATTTCTGAAAAGGTGGAGGCTTAAGCCTCTTTATGCCTCTATACAATACTGTTAAACACGAAATAAGAAAAGATAAAGTCATTGTATTAAATGCGATTAATGCACGTAATAATAAAAAAAAAACTTTACAAATTAATAAACTTTCTATGTAATATTATTTCACTAATTACGGACATCGGAGGCGTGGTGGCTGAGTGTTAAAGCGCTTGACTTCTGGACCGGGGGTCCTTGGTTCGAATCCTGGTGAAGACTAGGATTTTTATTTCGGGATCCTTGGGTGCCCTTGAGTCCACCCAGCTCTAATGGGTACCTGACATTAGTTGGGGAAAAGTAAAGGCGGTTGGTCGTTGTGGCTGGCCACATGACACCCTCGTTAACCGTAAGCGACAGAATCAGATGACCTTTATATCATCTGCCCTATAGACCACAATTTCTTCATAATATTGAATAAATACTTGCCTGGGCTTGTGTCTTATACTGAACCTGTCGAATTATTGCTAATAAATATAATCTTCGTTTACTTTATACTGTTTAGAAGGACGTTTAGAGACAATGTTTCTTTAGCCTCTTCATTATAAGTGATAAGAATCAAAAATTTCAATCATTTATATAGATATTTACATTATTTACTTTTAATATATTTGCATTTAAATATGTGTAATGTGTGGGCACACTTGATTTATTGAGGTTTCCGCGGGCCGCATAAAACACTTCGGCGGGCCGCATTTGCCCACCCCTGGACTAGAGTATTGTCAAAACATTTGCACAGTGTTTATATAGGAATTTTGCGAACATTCAGGGGAAGCTATTAATAATACTAGTTGCACTATTGTTATTTATTTGTTGCTTCCCTTGTATAATATCTCGATTGAGTATTTTTTTAAGTGAAAATTATTTGTTCTAATTTGTTTTGTTTTTTCTGTCACTGCTCTAAAATATTTTGACAGAAGCGTAGCTCTGTGGGAGTGACGAGTTACATGTTTGCCTTGGTAACAAGAAAACAAGATTTTTAACTCCTAAAATTACACTCGTTTGTGTTATAGAGCAATAATGGTTTACTTTCGGTTGATAAATCTTATCTTATCTTACATGATAAAGACGTTACTTCAAAGTGTAGCCACTTCTCTGTGTCGTCTATGTGTGTGTTCATAAGTAGTAGCAGTGTAAATACTCCATATGCTACGCACCAGCCTTGAAAACTTTCTTTGTCTATGGTACTGGAAGATAGTTACGAACATGTGTCCTCAAAACAGACGTAATCATAGACATGGTTATAGAGTTTATTAGCATATAGAAGAAAAGTAAAGGCTCCTATTTAGAATCTAATAAACAATGGGAAGCCTAATCCTTGTTGATGGTACTGGAATGGGGTTACGAAGATGTATCTTCAAACGATCCAATTATGGGAAAAGAAGGGGCTGTTGATGTAATGTTAAATTCATTGGCCTCCTTCAGTCGTAGAACGACTATGGTTCATCTCGCACACTTCCTCGTTTGGCTGTGGAGCCCTATTTTGGAGAGACACTTCCGCCCACAAATATCGCAGGTAAAGGTGGTCTTTGCTCAAGTGGTAGAGGAGCTTTCCATTTTTCGCAAGGTCCGTTTTTCTTCCAGAGCTGAGGCCCATGTTCTTTCGATGTCCATAGCTTTCTTGGTCACTTGTCTCTCTCCATCAGTTGCGGTCTAGAGCTATGTCTTCCCACTGGTCAGTATTGATGTTCACTGATTTGAGGTCTCGTTTTATTACATCTATGTAACGGAGATGGGGGCGACCAGTTTTTCTTGAGCCAGTCAAATAGTAATAAGGTAAAATAAACGTTCCACTTACAACCTATAGGGGGGGATGATGGTATAAAGTTCCTTTCAGACCTTGTGGTCTATAGGGCAGATGATGTAAAGGTCATCTGACTCTGTGGCCTACGCTTAACGAGGGTGTCATGTGGCCAACACAACGACTAACCGCTTTTACTATTCCCCAACTAATGTCAGGTACCCATTAGAGCTGGGTGGACTCAGAGGCGCCCAGGATCCCGAAATAAAAATACCATCTTCACCAGAGGGACCCCAGGTTCAGAAACCAAGCGCTTTAACGAGAGGGTCGTGTAATCAGAACAGCGATCAACCATCTTTAATTTTTGAAATTATGTGAGGTATCCAGTAGGTATAGAATAGAGTTGATTGGACCCAGTGAGAGTCCCTAATCCCGAGCTTTTTAAAGGGAAACTCTCATAGTTTTTCAAATTGTAGTTATTGACATATTTAAATTCTGCGTAAAAAGTTGTAATAGTAAACATTATATTATTTTTTATTTAAATGCTTAGAAAATTTTATATTTAATAAATTGGACAGTAAATTTGCCACGCCTCCTAAAAAACGGGGTTCTTTGAAATTCTGTTTTTTATCTTAGACATACGTCACTTCCATCAACAATACTGAAAGGGAAACTAGATTTAACCAATCGTATCGCTTCTTTCTTACAGTAGCTGTCAGGCTCTTGGGCTTAGTGACGGTATAGTCCAGAGCTTTATAGTTTTATATAGAGATAGAGAGATGTAAAAGCATTAGGATAACCAACTCGAGAAAATTTTTTTTTTTATCTAAACCTCTCCCTATCCCAAGAAGTAAATATATCGTGTGTCTGACTGATTCGAACAAACTGGTCAGTGTAAGGCTAGTCTAGACTACGTGTAGTCGGTCATGACAAGACAACCGAGCGATAATGTTTGTTGTGTGTTAAGTGGTCATGCGAGAAAATATACACTGCCGTGGTTAGTCAAGCATGTAAATCTCCTTTTAATACGCATTTTGTTCTTTGCTTACAAGATCCTAGATCTAACCGTATAGACGGCGATTTATTTTTTTAATGAGAATTTGTATCTATCACGCTATAAAATGAGTCAATAGATTAAATAAATAGGTTAGTGTGACGTCACATAGAAACCCGGTGAAAGTCTGACTGTTTTGGATGCGCAGAAAAATAACGTCAGAAAAACATCAATTACTAAGTTATTATTTCAAATAAAAAAAAATAATAATATATTCATTATCTGTGAATCAAAACACATATTATATCAAAAATTGTCAAAACCATCGGAGTTTCCCTTTAAATTCAAGTCTTTAACGGGGTTTGAACTCGAACTCGACGGTTCAGAAGCCAAGCGATTTAGAGCTCGGCCACCAATCGCCGTCATATATGTCCTTAAATATTCTCAGTTTCAACATGCTTTATTACTATGGTTAAATAACAAAAGAATAAACTGTTACCTGATTCACAAAACATTATTTAATTCTTAATTATTTTTTTTTGTGTGTCTTGTTCTCAGTGGCCCACCATGACCACACTGTATGACAACTATGGCTTTGACGGTAGGGATAAGTTCGAGTCTATTATGATGAATGCTTCCGACCCTGGCGTCTTCCACAATGGCATCTATGAACACATGAAATACGGAAGTGACCTACAGGTAAGCTGCAAGGGACGAGGTCAAAGTTGAAAGTGCACTATTTTTTTGTTTTGTTTGCAAAGCTTACGTTAAATCAATAAGTCTGTCTGTCTGTCTGTCAGTCTGGTAAAATGTTACACACGTTATGTCTCCCACACCCAATCTCAAATCAAGTTGAAACTTTGCACAATTATTCATTGGCGTAGAAAAGTCTTTAATTAATAAAGTAAATAATTATTCAATTCATTATACATTTGAAGTAATTTTATTTGATACCAATAAGGTATATTAAGTATTCACTTAATGGCTATAAATGTAGGATTTATACCCCTAAGATAATACGGGGACAATTTAAATCTTTAAAAAATTATTATTTGTACCCACAAAACCGGAATCGATTAAAAAAAAAAAACAACAAATTAGTTAATTAATTTTTGTTAATTATTTTGTTTGATGTCGAATAATGGAAATAACATCTACATTATTGAGAAATAGCTGTAAGTGTTCTGTTCTCTCCCTTGTTTAAGCCTTGCTAAGGATTTAAAAAAAAAATTGCTTGTATTCTTTTTTGATATGGGTTGTTTTTTTTTTTTTATAATAAATAATTGATTTTTGTTAATGAACCAGGTATGGCCTTCATTTTTTTTTTTCATATGGAGTTTCCTAACACGCTCATAAATGACAGGTATAAATCTGTCATGTGGTCTTTTACTTTGCAATATGTAAGTAGCTGTGCAATGAAGTTTTATACTAGCGTTTGAGACTATAGCATGGGCTTGTGTGTATCTGATCTCATTAGCACTTGTATCATGGTCTGATCTCATTAGCACTTGTATATTGGTCTGATCTCATTAGCA
>JADKLZ010019686.1:656560-668059 GCA_021533235.1 Biomphalaria straminea | reverse complement strand
AGACCAATCATTTCCTCGTTTCACCTTGTGGTCAGTTACAGACCAATTATTTCCTCGTTTCACCTTGTGGTCAGTTACAGACCAATCATTTCCTCGTGAAAAAGGTACCAGGTATATACTGACTACAAAGTCACTTCATGTCAGAGTGAGTCTCAAATGAGTATAGGTCACAGATATACTCTATTGTTTTTTCATTAGATTATATTGCCAAAAACACATAACACCTTAAGTTCCATGTTTTCAAAACAATTAAGGTTAACATCATTTAGAAATTGTGGAAACTTGGTTGTAATTAGTTTAACTAGTGTCCTCTGTCGTAGACACAAATAAGTGTTAATGAAATTGTTAGTTAACGTTAGAACGGACTGATTATATGGAATAGAAAGGAAACATGTGTTAATGCTTTAATTTGTCCACTTTTTTGTTTCACAATAGGTTAGCAGTTTTTCAATAAAGTACATATTTGCTATAGCTGTTGTTTTATTATGTACATTTGTAATATATAATTTTTAAAAGTAAAATGAGTTGGCTATTGGTCATAATTTGGTTTTTTTCTGCATTGATTTGCGTCCCATAAGCTGCTGAAGTCTTGTCAATGCGCATCACTAGGTCGTCTAGTTCGTCTTCTGTCCCTGCTAGGCCATCAATGTCATCTGCGAAGCGCAAGTTTGTAGCTTTTTTTCCTCCAATGCTTACAGTACCTTCAAATCCTTCGAGAGCATCTTACATTATTCTTTCAAGCAAGATATTGAAGAGTGTTGTTGAAAGGAGGCAGCCTTGTCTTACTCCAACTGTGGTTTTGAACCACTCCCCAATATTGTTATTGAAGTATACCGCACTGGTGGCATCATTGTATAGGTTCTGTATAACTTTGGTTATGTTTGCATCTATGTTATATTTTTCCATTGTCGCCCAGAGTGCCCCGTGCCATACTCGATCGAAAGCTTTCATGAAATCAATAAAGACATGGAAAAGATTCTCTTGGTGTTGGAGATATTTTTCACAGAGTATTCTGAGGTTTAGGATTTGCTCTGTTGTGCTGCGACCGTGTCTAAAACCCGCCTGTTCTTCAGCTACGATTTTGTCTGCTATCGGTTTTAGTCGATTTAATATAATTTTTGATAGCACTTTACTGGGATGGCTTATGAGGCTGATGGTGCGATAGTTTTGACATAGTTGTAAATTGTCTTTCTTTGGAAGAGTGATGATGAGGGACTGGGACTGGACCCTAACGACACTAGGGAAGAAAAATCACTTGTATGAATTTGTTCTAGAGCGTGGAATAAAAAATATGCCTTTATCTTTTTGTAATTGTATTTGTAAATTATAGTTCGGTGACTTAGGTATTGTCGCTGCTATACTTTTTATTCTTCTGTCCTGGTGGGTCTCTAAATTTAGTGATTTTACTAATGGCCTTACTCTAGTCAAATGTGAATATTCTTTTGATATAAACTTCTCGACTTTGTTTGGCATCTTTTCTAGATCTAGTTTTACATGTTTTCTTATGGCGATGTGTCTCAAACCAGCGGACGCATGTTCTATTACTTGCCAAGATTTGCTTATGTAAATACATATGTGTGTTGTGTAATCGTGCGAGCGTCAAAAGGTGTGTGTTTCTATGGTTACGGCGAGAAGAGGTTAGCGATTTGGTTGGTGCCTTTGCAGTGTGAATGACGCAAGATAATCGACATTATAGACAGCTGTCTTGCTAGGCTACAAACAACTATAGATTGCCGTATTGAAAAGACGTGTTAAGGCAGTGAGCTAGACTTTGCTCAAAATACTGTTTTATAGTATTGTAATAATTTAAGAAAAGGCAAACTCAACGAGGACATATTAGTTTATTTACAATTTTTACATTGACATAATAATGGGCCTCATTCACCAAACGTAATCAAACAACATTTTCTCTATATGTTCTATACAAATTACGTAATACGTAAGGCTGTCACGTGATCCGTTATTTTTCGCTATTCTATCAATATTATGACGTGGCTAAATGTGTGTATTTACATTTGGTGAATGAGGTCCATTACACAAGACATTTTCGCTTAGCACAGTGTCTTCAGTTTCCACTCTCTAGACTTGGGCGGAAATCGTTCGTCTCCTCTCATGTCAACATCCGACTTCAGTCTATTCACTAATAGTGCGCATCTCTGCACTACCCTGGATGGCGGTGCGCATGGCGAAGTCATAACAATCATGGGCGTAGCCAGGGGGGGGTCCTTGGGTTTCACCCCCCCCCCCGTAATGAAATCCCGGAATTTACTTACTGATTTTTTGATAAGATCTTGTTAACTTTAGGCGAGATTTCAATACTAACCCATCATTTGTCCCAGCGCAGCCATGGGGTTTTGAGTTTAAATCCCCCTAACGTTTTGCAGTTAAACCCCCCTCTTCTATAGAACAAAAGAAACAAAAAAAAAAAAAACAATGTAAACGACAATTTCGAAATTCAAAGAGCATAGCTGGGGGGGGGGGAGTTTGATTTTAAAAACCCCTCCGAAATTTTCGATAAAACCCCTTCTTCAATGTAAGATTATCCATACATCAGTCACCGACCGGCTTCTATGAGCGTAACCAAGAGGGGTTTAGTGTTTACCCCCTTCTCAGCGGGGATGGCCTTTAAAAACCACCTCGTTAATATATTAAAAGCAAATTACACACTTAAAATTCTATGAGCGCAGCCAAAAGGGTTTTAAGTTTCAAACCTCTTATAACAAATATAATTACGTACTCAAAATGCTATGAGCGTATATATATATGTATATTATTTTCGCGTGGGGGGAGGGGGAAATCCCCCCCCCCGAAAAAAAAATCCTGGCTACGCCCATGATAACAGTATTACTACATTTAATTTTTATTTTATCTCTAGTTGATTTAACCTATTTTGTAATAAAACATATATAATAATGTTCACAAAGAATGTTCTACACGTTAAAATATAAAAAGGCCTACATTTGTTTAGTTGTCTATCAGCAGTTTGGTGCTACAAGTCAACGATCATAATCAACACCCATGCAACTAGGTATATGCTGAACCCTATGCTTTTCCCTAAAATGTCCAAAACTTTAAAATACGTATAATTGATGGATTTTTTTTAAAGTGAAGAGGGCCCTTTCTGTTAGACTCTGACAAGAAACGAATTAGTAGGATATGTGCTGGGTGATGTGCTAACTTCACCAATAGGTTATTGTACCTCGTGACACCGGGGGCGTGGTGGCTAAATGATAAAGTGCTTGGCTGCTGAAACAAGGGTTCTCAGGTTCAAAACTAGGAGAAGATTGGGATATTTCAATTACAGGAATTCTAGGAAGCTCATGAGACCACCAACTCTAATTTACCAAACTGTAATGGATAACTGACATTAATTGGGGATTGTAAAGGTAGGTGGAGGCGCGGTGGCTGAGCGGTAAAGCGCTTGGCTTCTGAACCGGGGGTCCGGTGTTCGAATCCCGGTGAAGATTGGGGTTTTTATTTCGGGATCCTTTGGCGCCTATGTCCACCCAGCTCTAATGGGTACTTGACATTAGTTGGGGAAAAGTTAAGGAGGTTGGTTATTGCAGGGGCGTAGCTAGGAATTTTCCACCCAGTGGGGGCCCGGGAGCTTGACCTCTTTGGTGGCCACTAGATCGCAAGGTAAAAAATGGGATACTATAGTTGTTGTTTTTTTTTATCGCGTGACACTTATCTGACATAGAAGACTATAATCTACTTCACTAAATACTTAAATAGAAATTAATAGTGTTTTAATATCGTTGTCATCTTTTAACTTTTCTGTCATGGTTTCAGAACTTGTCAGGATGCAGAGAATCGGAAACTTGACGGCATTTTGCATTGCTGAGACTGGACTGGCCGTCATACTGTGGGCTGTCGCTTTTGCCACCAGAGGATGGGTGACTGGGTATTTTCTTACATATGACATATCTGCTGGTCTCTTCGCAGGGGTAAAGAACGGTCAAGTGTATGAGATTGATACGTCCAGTAAGTAACGACGTAACGTCTGTATTTTATAAGATAAGATAATATAAGATAACAAATAATGTCATTTGCGTTTTTTTTTTTACAAAGCTTATATCACCTCTGGCTGCCTGGTAAAAAAAAAAAGGTTTGTACATGTTATATCTCCCACCCCCCTATCTCTGATGAAGCCGACGTTTTGCACAATCTTTTATTTTGCTTGAAAACACTAGAATAAATAGAAAAAAAAACTATTAGTTAATTAACTATTTGTAATTAATTATTTTTTTGGTATCTCGAACAAGGCAAAATAAATTGTACTTGACTGTAGAGGTGGTATATTGTACCTAACAAAACATGAATTAATTCAAAATTTAACCAAATAGTCAATTCATGAAAAGTAAAGTTTCCCTATCAGACCATTTGTTTCTGAGGCCCACGGTTAACGAGAGTCACGTGGCAAGCATAACGATCATATGTTTTACTTATCCTCAAATAAACGTCAGGTACTAATTAGAACTGGATGGACTGAGAGACTTACTAAAAATCCCGAAATTCAAAATCCCAGTCTCTACCAGGATTCGAACAAGTGACCCCCAGGTTCGAAATTCAAGTGGTTTACCACTCAGCCACCGCGTCTCCAATCAATTAATTGCTGGTAATTAATTATTTTGTCTAATATGGGAAAAAGAGAAATAACTTCTACATTATTGAGTGACATAGTTGCAAATGTAGAGTTCCCTTAAATAACCTTTTAAAACAAAATGTAAGATTTTTTACACAAATTTTGCTTGTTTATTACAGTGAATCCAATTCTGACAACAATAGTCCTGGAAGCGATTGGTGGATTTTTCGCAGTTGTCTCCGCTGGTCTGTTGGCCGTCACAGTTCTCCAGCCCAACAAATCTAGTGCATTGATTTTCATGATCACGACCTTTCTATCAGGTAATTCTAAGCGTCACTGTTCAACATTTTAAAATTAATTAGTTAATAAGCTTTGAAATAAGGTGGCAAGATAAGATAACCAATGAGGAAGTGCTACGAAGAACAGGGTGCCAGGACATACGCTCTGTTATCAGCAGCAGACGCCTTGGCTGGCTTGGCCACGTTCGTAGAATGACATTAGGTTTATCTATAGCGATCTAATAGAAGGCAGGAGAGCCGTTGGTCGCCCACTTTTACGTTATACGGATGTATGCAATCGCGACATGAAGCTCTTTAAGATCGACACTAGCAGCTGGGAAGAGGTGGCACTGGATAGATCCACATGGAGAGAGAGCATAAAGGAGGGGTCTCGCATTGCAGATTGAAACAGCAATGAATGGTGAAACAGCAATGCATGGAGTCAGATCTTTGGCAGACAAAATATGAAGTTTATTGGTTATAAAATAATTATACTGCACTTCTCTCGGCAGTTTCATGGGTTCATAAGTGACATCCAATATATTCAATTATCCAGTGTAGATTACAAATAACGTCCGCATCACAGCGGGTAACAATGAACTTCCATAATAAGGTATAATACACAATAATCCTCAGAATAATAGCTTTATGTCTCAAAGTGATTACTGGCGCTAAGTCGGATATTGTCCGTACCGGACCAAGGATACTATGTTGCTTAACTGACTCAACTGACTAAAGTGACTGAACTGACTGGCTTAACTGACCTAAAGTGACTGACTTGAACTCAAGTCAATTTTATTCATTCTACTTCCTGCTTTCTACATCAGGAGTTACATGTGTCTTTTCCCCGTCTTAACCAACGGTGAACATTTAACAATAATGTTAAAGACTATGACACAGATGCCATACTCAACAGTAGCAGAAAGAAGGGTGAAAATGCAGCTGCACCTGGTGATTACTTATGTCCAACCTGCGATCGCAGCTGTGTATCAAGGATTGGCCTCTTTAGTCACACAAGAAGTTGCAAAAGGAAAAGATAGTCTCTCGAGACGTAAAATGCCACAGTGCTATTAATCTAGTCATACAATTCAATGACCAATTCAATCACGTAGTATCCTAGGCACGAATTGGTTTATTGAGCTTATTGGAAGCTCCTCCAGGCTCGCTACCAGAAAGGCTGGTAAAAGAAACAGGACTCCTGGACCCAAAATGAAAGAAAGAAATGATTGGGGGAGGGGAGTACTTCTTTGCTTTTTTATGTATCGTGTATTTGAAGTTAGGGGGGTGGCACTTGGAAGGAAGGCAGAGAGGCCCACAGGCGCCACAGGTACCCAGATGCGTAGCTATAATAAATTAAAGTAAAAGTAAAGTTTCCCTTTCAGACCTTTTGATCTATGGGGCATATGACGTAAAGGTCATCTGATTCTGTGGCCCACGGTTGACAAGGGTGTCATGTGGCCAGCACAACGACCAACCGCCTTTACTTTTCCCAAACTAATGTCAGGTACCCATTAGAGCTAGTGGACTCAGAGGCGCCCAAAGATCCCGAAAATAAAAATCCCAGTCTTCACCCGGATTCGAACCCGGGACCCCCGGTTCAGAAGCCAAACGATTTACCACTCAGCCAACGCGCCTCCCGTAGCTATAATATTTCTAACTTAATTCTAACAACAACAAAAAAAAAATAATTTTGTGAACGAAACAATTACTCTTTAAGGAAGCTGATGACGTCAAGTAAGGGGGATTGCTTCGCTATCAAGAGCTAATGTATAATTCAGAAAAAAGAAGGAAACAATTTTCACCCTGCTTCATTTCACCCAGTGGGAAAAAAATCCTGGTAACGCCCATGTATAGAATATTCTAGTTGGTGATATAGTTAAGACGTGAAAACATTAAAAGACGGTCGTCTAGACTAGAAGAGGTAGTCCGTATTCATATCTCAGAGAAGACAGGGAATCTTGGCTTTGTGATCATTAGGACTCCCCCGAGTCCAACTCGAGTATAATACCTGACATGATATCTGAAAAGGGTTGTTTTCTTTTCGTTACTATTATTTCATTAACATACACAAGTAAAGGTAAAGTTCCCTTTTTAGACCTTGTCGGGGGCGCGGTGGTCGAATGGTTAAGCGTTTGGCTTCCGAACCTAAGGTCCTGGATTCGAACCCCGGTGAAGACTGGGATTTAGTTTTTTCGGTATTTTTAGGGCGCCTCTGAGTCCACCCAACTCTAATGGGTACCGAACTTTAGTTGGGGGAAGTAAAGGCGGTTGGTCGTTGTGCTGGCCACACGACACCCTGCTCGTTAACCGTTGGCCAAAGAAACAGATGACCTTAACATCATCTGCCCCATAGATCGCTAGGTCTGAAGGGGACACTTTACTTTACTTTTACTTTAGACCTTGCGATCTATGTGACATACGAAGTAAAAGTCATCAGTTTTTGTGGCCCATAGTTAACGAGGGTTTCATGTGGCCAGCATAACGACCAACCAATTAATGTCATGTATCCATTAGAGCTGGTGGGACTCAAAGGAGCCCAAGAGATTAAGAGATTAAAAATCTCAGCCTTCACCAAGCTTCAAACACAGGACTCTTCGGGTTCGAAAGCAACCCCCTTGCCACTCAGCCACCGCGCTTCCGATTAACATTTATATATATATATATATAATATACTAGCAGTACACAGCGACCACGCAGTTGACAATTAGGACATTATTACTGATTAAATATTTAATATACTGTGCGGATACGTACGATAGTTAAAGCAATCTTGTAATAGATCAATGGTATTTTCGTTTGTATATAGCAGATACAAGATATGTAAGGACTAGTTTTTTAATTATTTATTTTGTGTTGGTGAATTTGATGAGGGCAGACTTTTAGTGATAACACGAACTCTCTTTGTAATCTTGATTAATTTTTTTTTTGTGATCTGTGGTATCTTTCTAAAACATAGGTATCTTCATCATAGCCGGTGTTTCTTACTATAACGTGGACTTGATCCAGGACAGCCTTCTACTGGATGCCGGCTACAGTTGGTACCTCGCCCTGTTCTCTGGTATCTTCATTCTATCGACGCCCGGCACCCTGGGCTCCGCCATTAGAAGAGGCGAAATCGCGACGGGCACTGACAATGTCGTAAGATTGTACTGAGGACAATAGCTACTTAAGTGCATGTACAAATTAAAAAAAAACAACACTTTTTATGTAGGTCAATTATGTAGGTCATTATGTGGGTCACATATTGAACATGTATGTCATATATGTACGCGACGCAAGTGTGTATGTTTCTTGTTATATTTCATCTATCATTGATTCGACTTTTGCTCCATGCCTTACCGCCTTCAAGAGTTTTATTTGTAGGTGTTAAGACCCACGGGATAGCCCCGGTGCCCTTCTATGCAACACACATACATGTTGTAATATGTAGTTCAGGGGCGTAGTTAGGATTTGACGTCATTTTGGAAGGCCTGGGGGAGCCCCTGCATTTTGCGTAATCTTTAATTGTTCATGTAAAAATAGGGGGTCCTTAAATTTTGGGGCTCGTTGGAATGTTCAAATTTATCCCCCTCCTCCCCCACCCTACCTACGCCACTGATGTAGTTTATGTATAAAAATCATGTAAATAGGTTATATATATATGTTGATCATAACTTTTGTCTTTTTATATTTGATATACAAATAATTTGTGTTTTGTTGTATTAACCCTACGGCTCAACCATGTTGTAAGAATTTAATGAGGACCATTGGCTACTCATGGAGTCCTTATATGGATGTAAACATACAATCATGAGATTATATGTACATCATATATATGGATCATTATGAATGCCCTCAATGTAGGCCCTCCATGTAGGTTCATCTACGAACGTCCTATATGTATATCAACTATGTTAGTGATCTATGTATGTCCTCTATGTAGATAATATATGTAGGCGACATATGTAGGTCATCTATGAATGGTCTTCTATGTATTTTAAGCATGCGCGTTTCCTAGTAATTGCTTTAAAAAGTCCTTCAAACTTCAAGTTATAAGAAACACAATTGAATATCTTTTTTTTTTTTTCTTTTTTTTTTTATTAATGAAATGTCGTTTATTTTTTACTTTACAATAAGTAGACTGTTAATTTTTAAAGCGAATATTAGCACCTAATTTTTTTTTTAATGGTTTATTCAGATTATGATTTCGTTTACAGTAAGACACAAAACAAACAGGTTAACGTATCCACATCCAGACCATATAATACTGTTGGGCGGTGAAGGTTATTGAGGTGTTGTATATAGTTCAAGATTAAATACACTGTTCATTGTAATATTCCTGCTGGAGTTCATAAATTATAGAGTCATAGTTGCAGATATAGGAGCATTAGCGAAACAACAACAGTTTTTCATGTTCTTTACAAAGAGCGAAGAACCAAAATTGTTTATAGCTTTCACTGATTGTGTTGATGTGTGTACCAGTTGACAGATCAGGCATTCCCATCCCAACCCTACAATACTGTTGAGTATTGAAGGTTAATGAGAAGTTGTGACCAGTTCATATTCACATACATTGTTTATTGTAGTATATCCGCTGGAGTTCATCAATCAGTTGACTTAACCAACTTCTTGCACTAGACCAGTATCTCACACTTTACAATGAAAAGTTGGGCTGATCAACAATGCTCCTGGACGTTGCAGTACTCTAACAGTGGACAGACCGGTACGATTTCTTGATGGTAACTTGTCAACCCAAGGCTGAAGCCCAGCAGCAATACAGTGAGCTCATGAGGAGTTTAGAGTACTACATATAATCTATGATTGGTTATTCTTTACAATCTGAATATCAAAACTAATCAAACGTCAGTGTTGATAAAGAAATACATATTTGATTTTATTTAATATTTATTGAATTTTTATGGTATTTGAAACAGGTCATACGGTGTAAGTATATATATTCAAATCAAGATTTTGTAATGTATAATCATTAAGTGCAATAAAATTACTTATAATTTGATTTTAGGTCTCATTGTCTCATTTATTTCTTTGTTGCTAAAGGCAGAGGTGTTCACTCAAGCGTGCTATGTATAAACATTCTAATACTTAAACGCGTGTTTAAATATGTCCCATGTGCGTAGAAAGGGAAAGGGGGGTTGAGGCTCAAACCCCACCCCGGCCTGAAATGAAATCTTCCTCTGGGGGGGGGGGAGTTGGAATTACGTGTCTGATTTTATGCTTTGTTTTTGTTTATTTTAGGTGAGATTTTAATACTAAACTATCACTTGCCCTAGCGAAGCCAAAGGGGTTTTACGTTACACGGGATTGCGACACCTGTACAAGATATAAGTGCGAAGATGAGAAAACAGAGATTATATTTTTACTAGTCGACCGGCGGCATATCATACGCCGCTATTTTCCAAGGCAGGCCTTAGGCACTGCAACATATGTGACCACAGTGGGTATCGCACTTTCTTTGGACCCGTGCTTATTTTTAGGTGTATAAATTATTAAATTGAACCATTTTATAAAACATAACAGATTTCCCGCGGCCTATTGATTGACCAGGAGCCCCCTGGAAATCTCCTGAAATGTTATTAAATGCTATGCCGCCGGTCGAAAAAGTCCTGGAAATTTCCGGACATTATTAAAATCTTTTTAAAGTAAAAAAAAAAAATGCTATGCTATTTTGTGAATGAAAATAGTGCGGATTTGGATATATTATTTCCCATTCACAACTTGTGGCGCCATGGGATCTTCCCAATTGCTTGATATAAGTAAAGCGAATGCTTGAATTCATGAATGAAAAATACTATGAATGGAGTAAAAAAAAATGGCTAATTGACCTTAATTTACGCGATATTAAGAATATAGCTGCGCTCATGTAACAATGGTTTAGAAAAACAAATTTGAATGTTAATTTGATTAAATTGACTATAATTAGTAGGCTATGTTCATGTTCAAAATCATAAAACTATATTTGCGAAGAGTAGTTCTATAATCTTCTTAGAGTTGAATTCAAGTTTTACTATTTAGATCTAGATCTAGATCTAGGAATAGAGAGATGAGTTACCTTTCGTAATCATGTCTAATGAACGAATTTGCGTAATTAAAGTACTTTCTAAAGTGAAACCTGAAAGTATACTCTATCTGTGTATTGTTGTTCTAGTTTCAATAGTCTAACGACCCAATAATCTGGAAATACTTTTTAATAATATGACAATAATCGGAGAAGAAGAGAATTATGTAAACACCACTTTCATTCACAAAATAGTGCGCATTGGGATGCACCAACTTCTATTCACACCGCATGCGTGCGCCATGGGATCTTCCCCTTACTTATTTATCTCTTGAACCTTTGAACTTTGAGGAGAAGAGAATTATATAAACCACATTCATTCACAAAATAGCGTTGCGCCGCATGCTATGCTATTTTGTGAATGAAATAGTGCGGATTGGGTCCATTCACACCGTGGTGCGTACGCCAGGGGATCTTACCTATTTACTCGTTGTTGTTGTCTGACCTAATTCTTTGTGGATTATATATATAAGATTGTGGTTATTCATCCATGTTTTATTAGGTTTAAGTTCAAGTCTAGGATTAATATGGAGATATCTATCTATCTATCTATCTATCTATCTATCTATCTATCTATCTAT
>JADKLZ010019686.1:624325-636180 GCA_021533235.1 Biomphalaria straminea | reverse complement strand
TTACTATATGAAATGCTCTTGGCATGTAGATATCACGCACATTTTTTTAAATGAATTTATGTCTGTCTGTCCGTCTGTCCGTCTGTCAGACTCAGAGCGCCAAAACTAAAAGAGATACGAAAAAATTTTTTTCACCATTAAATGCGGCTTGAAAAGTTTAGGTACAATGGCTACTTTTAGTTTTCTAAACGCAAACCGTTTAATTTATAAAATTAATTATGCAAGCGATTTTTTAATAACAAAACACCAATTCTAAAACAATTACGTAAATGTAAGGGAGGAAATGTTACTATAAGAAATGCTCAAGACATATAGATGTCACGCACATTTTTTAAAATGAACTTTTAGCAGCGGCTTTCGTGTACTAGCGTAAAGACCGGAAATGACATGATTCTAAACTAATTTCTTAAATTTTTTAAAAAATCAGATTTTTAAAAATAAAATTGTATAATGCCCCCATTGAAATGAAACTAACATATTTTTGTGCGTTTTGCCTGTTGGTTGGTCTGTCCGTCACGGTTAGAAAAAAAACACTAAAGGCTTTTGAAAATATGATTTAACCTTTACTGTTCTTTCAGAAATATTGCGATAGTTTAAGGATGGGAGCATACAGGAATTGAGCCAGGGATTTAGAAGGAACATCCGAAACATCTTGGGAATAGGCGGATCTGACAGGGATCCGACTCCGACGGGGGCCGCCTCTGAGTTTGTGTATCACACAAACTCTCTTTGTAATCTTGTTTTTTTATCTCAAGGTGTGTGGGAAGAGGGATGGAGTGTATTAGTAGCAATGTTTACGGATGTAGTAAAAAAAAAAAGTAAAGTTCCCCTTTCAGACCTTGTGGTCTATAGGGCAGATGATGTAAAGGTCATCTGATTCTGTGGCCTACGGTTAACGAGGGTGTCATGTGGCCAGCACAACGACCAACCGCTTTTACATTTCCCCAACTTATGTCAGGTACCCATTAGAGCTGGGTGGACTCAGAGGCGCCCAAGGATCCCGAAATAAAAATCCTAGTCTTCACCGGGATTCGAACCCTGGACCCCCGGTTCAGAAGCCAAGCGCTTTACCGCTCAGCCACCGCGCCTCCTTTACGGATGTAGACTATTACAATATTTTGGAAAATTTTTGTTACATAAAATTAGTATTCGATTGTAGTGTAGAGTCTGTAAAATACATTTTTAACATTACGCTCAAAGGGCCCCTTTAATAAGAGAATATTATAAAACTTTTAACAATTTAATACGTGCAATAGTGACATCCATGCGGCCCTTTCGGTGGCTCTACCAGCTCATTTGGGTAACGGCCCACCGGGCATTCGCCAGAATGCCCATATAGCCAGTCCGTCCCTGGCAGGGGAAAATATTCGGTGGGCCGGTACCTTAATGGGCCGGTAGGGCCACTGAAAGGGCCACATGGATGACACTACGGCACTTATTGTTAAAGGTTAAAGTCAAGTGACTGTCTTCCTGTCTTCACAAACTATTTCTTCCTAGCTATTCAGAATGAAATGAAATTCAGCAACGAAAGATTATACCAGATTAAAACTAGCTTTACTTCGTGTTTATGAATCGCCAAGCCGCGCGCATGCGCAAAGTGCCAGTCTAGAAGTGTTACCGTCCTTAAATTAAGATAACCTAGACCTGGGGTTCTCAATCGAATGACGATTTGCCAGGGGTCGCCTAAGACCACCGAAAATATGAATTGTTATTGTTTATTCTTGTCTCGCCGTATGTGTGTGGGGAGGGGAGGCTCGCGGCAGTGTGTGGGATTGTAATAAGGGGTCGTTTAGAATAAAAGTTTGAGAACCGCTGACCTAAACAGAGCCTTTTAAAAAAAATAGGAAAACCGAAATTTTTCTTAAGGCTTAAAATCTTTACTATAGCACCATGCAGTTACATAGATGATGAAAGAATTCTATTTTGTTGCACTTACGCAACCATGGGACGTTACACATGGGATTCCCATTGTAATAACATTCCACTGTGGATTAGGGTTTGTGTAGAACAATCGAAAGTTGACAGGTGACTCCAGAAAATGTCTTCTTCGAGTCAAAGTGGAACACTGAAGAATACAAAAATCGAATTTTCAGTTTGAAATTTTAAAATCCTACCTTAAGATCAGTGGGAGAAGAGGAAGACATGAAGTTTGTTTCGGCCGACTCATTAAGAATCTCGCGTCATTATGGCATATCCTGACAAATAGTTTTCACACAGCAAAGACAACAATTACGTAATACAAGAGCATAATAGCATAAACACAATTATTGTCCGAAATTATTTTTAGCAATGGTTACGGATCAATTTGTATATGTATCACAAGTGGTGTAACGGCGAATTAATTCAATCTCTCTGCAATGTTAATTTATCTAGAGCTAGATGCAGAGAATTTGAATATCGAATTCTCAATGCATGAATTTCATCATGTACATTTGAAGTAAATACGAAAGTTTGAAGTGCATCTATAATCAATATTTCTTTTTGGTCATTCTCAATAGTTTCATGTTTTTGCATACTTATATCTTTAATTTAAGAGCGAAACAAGCAAAATATGGAAACCAACTTTAGATTAAAAAAAAAAGCGTATCTAAAGGGGAAAAACACAGTTCTTAAAACAACAACACAAAATACATAGAAGTTGTTTTTATGATTAGATATCAAAAAAAATAATTAAGTATACTTATTTAATTATTTTTGTTTTATAGGTTCAATAAATCAATGTTTAAAGTATTGACTCGAACTTAAACAATTATTGTAGGGGCGAAAACCCAACAAATTAAGCCATGTCAGTGAATACTAAAGTATTAGTTTCCCTTGTTGCTATCAAACAAAATAACGAATGAACAGTAATTAATTGTCTGATTGGTTACTTTGTATTATTGATTCATAACTTGTTTATATCAATGAATAATCGTGCAAAGTTTCAGCTTAATCCAACAATGTTTGTGGGAGAAATAACATGTACACATTTTTTTACCAGACAGGCATATAAGGAGTGGATAAAAGTTTTGTAAAAAAATAATATCAGATTAGACATTTTGAAAATCGTTTACTTTGTACGTTTGTATTAAATTTAAAAAAAATCTTTAGACGTCTAAAACAATAATTTATTGTTCTCCGTAAATCTTAAATTGCTTCCCTTCATAGCTCACTATGTAGCAGAAAGCAAAAGTTGTGGCCTGCAGTAACGAACCAGAGCGCTCACCGTGTATTGCCTCGCTGGAAAGCAAACTAAGCAAATATTCTCCCTGTAGTAACACCATAGAAATCTATCAAATCTGCAAGTCGCCGGAGCGCCAATCTTTTAACAAATCGCTGCAGCGTTCACAATCTAGAGCTAATCTTTTAACAACTTAGTGCAGCGTTTCTAAATTTTACCAGACATCCCGATTTAGGCGGGAAAAGTCCGGCTTTGAACCGTTTGTCCCGCTTTTTATAAAATGTCTTGGCGGGACGGAAAATGTCCTGCTTTCTTGAAAAAAAAGTCGATTAATGTCTAGCTTTTATTTTAAAATTTGCTTTTACATCAACTGTTTCATTTGTAGGATAATCGTTAGAGCCGTTTTTGAGATCAGCGTTCCATCAGTCTCGGTCCAAACACCCAATTCTCTTCCTTGAAATTCTGACTTGAATAGATGTGTTGTAACAATCTTGGTCTGCAGCCCTTCTCTAGATCACCCAGCAACATGTTCCTTTGATATGAACTTAGACGTACATCTAATTTAGATGCAATCAAGCGACCAACAATTTGTTTGTTTTTTTTTTGAACAAATTTAAAAACGAGGCCAAACTGGATGTTTGAGAGTATTCATTGTTAGGTACTCAATTGTTAGTTGTAGTTATTTAGCGACGCACCATAGAAGACGTATATTGAACGGGACTAGTGACGTTTGGGATATGTTGGGTTAGAGACTAAGAAATCAGTAAGCGCTAGGATCTCTAGGGTATAGACGTGGTTTATTATTAGTACTGAGACTTTGACTGTGGCCTTTTTTCGTTATTAAAGTTATGATTTAAAAGTTCACCAGCATTCATCGTTTTCTGTCACTAGTTAGACCGATGTGTCTTGTTCTTGCATGTGGGAAGCGTGGTCGAGAGGCTAAGTGCGGCTTGAGCTTGGCTTGCTTGGCTACCTAGAAGGGGGCTCGAGGTTCGACACCCGACTCGGGCAGAGTTGTGTTTACTGAGCGCCCAAAGGCAGCACGGTAAACCAGCTCCTAGATACCCCCTCCCCCCCACTGGTCCACAAATGAGATTGGACCAAAGCGCTCTGAGCATGCCATAAGCATGAAAGTAGCGCTATATAAAAGCTATAATAATAATAATGTGTTGGATGCACTACAATGAATACACCCGAACACTAAAACCCAAACGCCTGCTAAGTAATTTGGTGAAAACATATCAATTCATTCAAGTTGACTCCAAGATAGCTTCCCTTTGGTATCATCATATCATTTAAGATTTCTTTGGCATCATGTGATCTTTATAGCTTATTAAGTTTGTTTTAAATCTTTGCATACGTATTTCAATATTCATTTTATATTCGCCAACTGTCTTCTGTGGGGAGATAATCAGATTCCTGGGTGTACTTTTTTATTTTATTCATTTTCATTTTATATTTCAAAATGTGCACGGGTGTGTATGCAAACGCGACATGCAGCTTTTTCAAAATTGCAGTTGGGAACAGCTGGCACTCGACTGATCCACATGGAGAGCGATCCTAAAGGAAGAGTCCCGGATTGCAGATGCACAACAGTAGTTGAAAGAAGGCTGCCAATTGTGATGATCTTTGCTCAAGCTGTATTGTGCTCAACTAATGATGATTGTTGAAAACTTCAATTACTCTGCAAGCGTTTGAGTTTTCGTGTTCGGGTGTATTTCATGTAGTTACTTATCCAACACAGACAAGAACAAAGATATCGATTTAAACAAATGAAGAAAGTGGTTAAGGATGTTGAACTATTAACAGTGAAATTTAATCCAGAATAAGAAGGCCACAGTCAATGTCTCCGTAAGAATAAAACATTGTCTTTACCAGGGCCGGTCTTAGGTCACTGCAACCTATGCGGTCGCAGTGGGCCTCGCGCTTTCATAGGCCCCGCGCTATTTCTATGTGTAATTATTAAATTGCAAAATATATACGAAAAATTCCTGGCAATCTCCCGAATTTATTAAAATCTCATGAAAGCTCTTTAAAATCTCCAGTAAAATAGACAAAATTGTCATTTGTGGGTGTCATTCATTGCGGAAAACGCCAATCCTACGAGCGAGAAAAGAAATAAAGGCGTTGTCAGCATTCATGTAATAAAATGTAATAATTGGGCAAATTTTTACCTTAATCGGAAGTTCCAATACTTTATTTACTTTTATAGTCACTGGCATATAAAAATGCCATTGGTTACATGGTTCGTAAAGTACTGATCTCAATTTTTAACTTAGTAAAGAATGAATAAAATTCAAAGTCGAATTTGTTTTCTTATACAAAATCTTAATTTTTCACTTAGTATCCTTATTTCCACACAAACTAGGCCCCGCGCAATCAGTTTCGCATAGGGCTAGGGCATTTTGGCTTGGACCGGCCCTGGTCTTTACCCTAGAGATTCTATCGCTAACTGATTTTTCAGTCTCTAACCCAAATATATCAAGCGTCACTAGTCCCGTTCAATATACGTCTTCGATGGTGCGTCGCTAAATAACTAAAACTATAAACTAACTTCCTAACAGAATGTAACGGCGCCTGGTGATTACAGATACCCAATCTTTGACCGCAGCTGTGTATCAAGGTGTCACATATGCAATTCTAAGTTTACCTATGTATTTCATAATTTAGTAAGAACACTTATACAAATATGAAATCTAGGTTTTTAACAGTACCTCGGGAATAACCCGGCAGCTATTTTTAATTTATTCCAGGAATTTCAGCCACGTGATCTGCAGACGTCTGAATTCAAATTTGATTGGTTAGAATAAATTAGCTGTCAAAAAAGAGGCTTGTTTGCAAAGTGCGCCCAGCAGTCGGGCTTGGAACTAGCTATGAGTTAGTCGCATTTGTAGATCTAATATTTTTACATAAGAAGTATGCATTTGTTTAAGTACAAGTTTTATTAATATTTATTTGTACATAGCTGTACTTATGTGGATTTAAATAAAGGTTCCTGTGTTTTATAGTCAAAGCATTACTCATTTGAGTCCTAGATCGTTATCGTCAATATTATTTAATATTACTATTACAAATATTACAATCCCCGGCGTCACAGTATCGTGACATAAATTGGCACATACTTGTGACACAAGGATTGGCCTCTTTAGTCACACAAGAAGTTGCAAAGGGAAATATTATCATACTTAGACGTTCAATACCACAGATAACCTTCAATGTATGACTTAAAACTTTACCTTATTTAGCAAGAAAAATAGTTTAATATTAATATATCAACATAAAAAAAGCATATGTTAAGTGTCAAGTGCCATATCTTTCAACATTGCAAGGTTTACCTCCCCTTTTTATATACACCTCTAAATTAATTAATTACTACATATTGATTAAATAATTGGTTAATTTATTTTCCATGATTCGAGTGTTGTCTTCAACAACGAATCATTGAACGATTGTGCAAATTGTTCAGTTTGATCAGAGAATGGAAGAGAAGCTTGACACTATATGTTGGTTATAAAGCGTTTTCAATTTCAAAGGTTGATGTCTTTTCTATTTGTCTGTCTCATAGGATACGGGAGCATAATCAGTAAAATAACTTTAAATTTAAGGATGCGGGTAAGGCGCACGGGTGCCTTGCTACGCCACTGCACGGTGCCTTGCGCAGGTGCCTTGCTACGCCACTGCACGGGTGCCTTGCTACGCCACTGCACGGGAAGAGCGACGCTTTCAATGTAATAAGACCTCATTGTACAATATTTTTAACTACACTGGAGGTTTCGTGCAGCAGTTTGTCCTCTCAGTTGTTACTCTTGTGATGTTTCGGTATCAACGGAAGGGTCGCTGTTCAAACCTCCGCTTTGTGATTCGTGTACACATGTTAGCACTTCCCAGCACTTTGTCTTGCAGCCAAAGCAATCACCTACTGCTTTTATTTTCAACAACTCATGTCAGGTACCCATTAAGGTTGGATGGAGAGGAATCCTAAAACATCCCGAAACTCAGTGATGCATTCGACAGCATGGGACGCTATGTCTGTTTCCTAATGGGTGTCTCGCTTTGAGGGCGGGGGGTCAAATGCATGCATGTCCTCCTTTTGACTATCTGATCTAAACACTAGAAAGTTTGTTTCTTAACAAACCAGAAGTACAATATATATCGTTTAGTATGAAAAGATGTACACATTTTTTTAATATAACGACAATTCTTTTTTGTTATCCGAATAGTTTATAAACCTGCGCATGCGTATGATTTTCAAAAATAGACTTCAGAAGAAAAATGAACTTCCTTTTCTACTATAAAAAAAAACAATGTAAAAAAATATTTATTTTAGTTTATTCTTTTTGTTAAAAACTATAATCATATAGCTAAGTATTTCAAGGTAATATTTAGGTGGCTGAGAAGATTTATAATGGCTATATTTATGAATGAGCATGTCTGTTGCTATAAAAAAAAAACTATGGTTCATTTCCTAGAGCACTGGTTCTCAAACTGTGGTTTGCGGCCCCACAGAAAAAAAGTTGTATAAAATAACTTCTTCGCTAAAAGCCAGTTGATCCATTTTTTACGTAAGCTACTATAGCTACTAGTCAATGAGGACTAACAAAGACCTGCTTCACTTGGATGATCACGACATGGTATTAAACCCTTTTAACTCATCTCCCAAACACAGAGGAATCCACACTACATACAGGAGCATGTTATTGCAATATTAAATGAGGAACGTAAGCCAGTGTCTGAAAAAGATAGCAATAACTATCGTTTCAAAAAGAGACTTCAATTTTATATCCAGCTGATTGCGTTCTCGTCTTCGTATGTTATAGACGGTGGATTCATTGCAGTAATAAACCTTTTCACAAATAAAAGAAACCGGCTAGTCATTTTCGCAGTTGTTAATTACAAATATTGTGCTTATCAACCTCATTCAAGTCATTAATTTTTTAAATATTATTTAAACAAAAGTTATAATCTCAATGTATAGGATATTAAAAAGATGTCTTGTTTTTTTTTTTAATGTATAACCCAGAGTATAACCTATGTAGGCTTACTCTGCGTTTATGTCGGTTTTTTTTTTCACTTATTGATCCCTGGGCAAGTGAAGAGTATATAAAGCGGTCCCCGAGTCAAAATAGTTTGAGAGCCTCTGCCCTAGAGCACTTGTTCATGCGACTGTAGAGCCCAAGCCTCGAGAAACATTCCCGACCACATTTAACGCAAAGTCATATCCGGCTAAATAAAACACTTCAACAAACATTGAAGAAACAATCACAAGTTTAATTAATACGTAGTTTTTAAACAATCTCAAGAAATGAACAGATTTACATTTTACAGTTCATGTCTCAACCAATGGGAAGAAGAAATAATAATACTTAAAATAAACTACTCTGGGTTCGCTTTGAAATCAATCTTTTAAAAAAATGTATTAAATATATAGAGTAGAATGTAAGGAGTAAGTGTGTATGTCCCGCATAGAAATCAAAACCGTTTGACCAATCTTGATAAAACTTGGCATAAATGTTCCTTAGATCATGGCGGAGACCGTAGTTTATGTCCCACCCAAAACCTAAAGGCCCTAAAAATAAAATAAAAATTACCTAAATTTATTTCTATTAAAGAACGAACATCTTTAACAGATAAACCCGTACATCGTCACCCGTATTCACATAATTTCATATTTGATATCAATATGTCGGCTAAACAGGTAATTCACACTCATTTCTGTTTTATTTTTGTGGTAAAAAATAAATAAATTTCAGAAGAACATTCGTGATGTCTGACAAAGGTCTAAATCCAACCCACTAGATGATTACTACACAAAACTACGGCCCGCAGTTCATACCCAGCTACTTCATAAATAAAACAAACAAAAAAAAGGCCTAATCAATTATTGTACGTAAACAATCTATTATAAACACCATAGTTTAATTAAATATGCAAAAAAATACTTATTTTTAATATTTGATTAATAAACCATTTATACAAAATTTATCACAGGACAGCTTGATTCTATTGGCTGCAATAAGTGCGGACCGCACTGTGATGCATCCAAAGGCCAAAACGCTAGATACAAAGAAAAAAAAATGCAAATATTTCTGCGTACATTTAGCAGTTGTGTAGTAATCAATGAATGTAAATAATTATCTTTACGAAATTATGATTTAAAAAAAAAAGAATTAATCAACCACAGATTTTATGGTGAAACTTTATTTTGGATTGGGGTTAATAAGGGGTGAAGCCATTACAGAAACAAATATGGCGATCCCTACTCAAATTTTATCATGTGATTGCTATTTTAGGAATGGGATGAAAAGAGTGCAGAGAGTATATCTTCGTATTTACTTTTTATTACCTTAAATACTTTAACAATTGAGTTCGAGATCTGATCACTACCGGAAGTAACAAGCCCTCGATCTTAGAGCTATTACTTGTACTGTTTTTCAATTAAAATAAAAAAAGAAATATGTTGCACAGAGCTGATAGTCCTGAGAGATATATCACCATCCGATACGTCTGATATCTTTGCAGATAAAATTGAACCCTTCAACTTTAGTTTACCATAAAAACATGTTTGGCCGCTAAACTGGCTAAGATTCCTTAAATTAGTTCATGTTGTTAAGGATAAAACGCACATCGCTCAGGTCATCAATTCTGATGCCAACTGTTCCATCCAAAAAGAAGTGCCAGTGTGCGTCTAACAGAAGAATGAAGTTCCCTGGTTTCAGGCAGGCCGACAGTGGAATAGGAAGCGGGAAAAACCCAGTTTGATGATAGTACACATCAAAAGGATCATAGAACAGAATGTGAGTTGTCTTACCGTCCTTGTCCTGAAAATAGAACAAACAAAACGTGAAATTAATTACGTGTGAAATAAAATAAAACCCAAGATAAACTCGGGCAGCCCCTGTGGGTCCGTTATTTGCTTTTGAGAGTAAAAATCTACACTTACCATCACATTAACACCATGTCTAAAAGGATGATAATATGGTCCTACGATCTCAAGCAGAACTGAGTATCTGGGGCCGAAAAACATATCTAGAGAAATAGAGGAAAAAAAGAAAATGTATTTACGATGTTTTGACGGAGGTAACAGGGCCGGCCATAAGGCCTTGGCAAACTATGAAGGCGGCTAGGGCTCCAAACTGTGGAGGCATTGCAAATTTAAATAACTTTTTTTTAAATTGTGAAACTTGTTCCCGATGTTGTTGTGCGAGTAGATAAGGTTTTTAATTTCGAGCCTTTTTCTTATTTGCTATTTCATTTTAGGCTACCAAACTCACTTTGCCTAGGGCCTCTAATCATCTAAGGCCGGCCATGTAGGTATGGTTAAATTATGTACGTTTCAACGGATTGAAAAGAAGGGTGATTTCTCAAAGAAAGAAAGGCCTGAACGAGATACTGTAACAATATAAATAAAATATTTCATTGTAATACGGAAATATTCAGCTATTAAAGTTCCTTTAATTTAGTTTTTAGTTATTTTGGAAAGTGTAGTCATTGATTTATTTTCATTCCCCTTTCGTCACCTGGAAAATCTGAGAGAGAAACATCAGCTTTAAAATAAAATTATAACTATATACTGGACATTGTGCAATGACTATACCAAAGCAGAACATAAATCGTATATCTAAGATGAACAGCGCAGTGGTTTCCAGCTCAGGCAATTCTTTGTATATTATTTGTTCTATAGGAATGTTTTGGGGACACCGTCATGATCGGGCCTTTTGATACAGTATGCAGCTTTGAAGGACATGGTCAGCAATCTCTGGTGATGCTCCACAAGGGCAGGTTTTGCTCGTCCCGACTTTAAGCTTCCGGAACATATTTTATTCAAGTAATTATTATTATTGGTAGTTAATTAATTTGGTTTTAAATTTACAGTTGTTTCCTCTTATATAGCTTTGTTGTTTTTTTCTGGTTGTTACAACTTTATATTAATAGCTAAGTTTTAAAAATAAAAAGTATTTTAATAAACGCTATCTATATCTACTTACGTTGTAACTCGGACCCCAAGCTGTCCAGGCTTACAGAGATCCTTGGCACACCGAACCCAAGTATTGACTGAAATATAATGTTCCTTGGTATTTTCTGAAAGGCAGCTAGAAACCTGCCAGTTCGAGCTAGATGAACATAAAGAAAACAAAGAACACGGTTACAAAGAGTTTGTGTGGAAACACAAACTCAAAATCGGACCCCGAAGTGCTTTCCCATTTTAAGAATTGGATAATCTAGAATTTAAATAAAAATGATAAATGAAAAGAAAGAAGCACGCATTATGCCAAATAAAAATGCACCATACAACTTAATTTCATTATAAAGTCCACCTAATTATAACCATCTTTAGTCTCGCAGTAGTCTTGCATCATTCTTACAGCCTATGTACTGCCTAGTTAGCGGCCCCCGTAAGGGGAAAAAGCCGCTATTAGGTTTGTGCAAAATGTCCGTCTGTCCGTCTGTCACACTTAGGGCGCCGAAACTAGAAGAGATACGAAAAATATTTTTTCACCATTAAATGCGGCTTGAAAAGTTTAGGTGCAACGGCTACTTTTAGTTTTCTAAAAGCAAACCGTTTAATTTATAAAAATTATTATGTAAGCGATTTTTTAATAATAAAACACCAATTGTGAAGCAATTACGTAAATCTAAGGGAGGAAATGTTACTATATGAAATGCTCTTGGCATGTAGATATCACGCACATTTTTT
>JADKLZ010019686.1:580223-609325 GCA_021533235.1 Biomphalaria straminea | reverse complement strand
TTTCACTCAGTCAGACAGACAAACAGACCCATTGACAGACAGAAAGAAATATAGATAACATTTTATTTTCTCTGAAAACAAGAACATCGTAAAATAGTTATTAAAATACATTTTATTCCAAAAATTTATATCATTTCATATTTGACAATTTGATCAATACATCACATTCTCGTGTATAACATTTACAGTGTCAGATATAACAAATGGATAAGAACAAAAGTACATAATAGGGCCTTAACGAATCTCACATTGACATTAACAATTAACTCATGATGCTGCCTTATAGTACGTCTCTCCAAGTCAAATTTCGATCGTAACATTCAGTATCATAGATTTGCAAATAAGCTTCACTATCCGTTTGACTATCGTATGTCTCTCACTCTCCTAATGTCATCAATCATAATTTTCACGCTCACATGTCAAACTGTCACACGTTTCAATAACATATATTTCACTAGCATATTGTTATCACCATATTGCCCTTTTGGCGGTGCCAGAGGGTTAACTGTGTGTTACCAGCTGACATTTGTGACACAGGCCAGCAATACAGTTTAGTGTGCTATGTCGATGGGCAATGAACAGTACTGGTATGAACTTAGCACGTGAATATGACGTGTGTTATGGTCATCTGATCATAGGCCTGCGCAGACGAGAGACAGAGTGTGTAGGCAGAGGAGTTCAAGACAGAACACGGAGGAGACCGGGACGTTAATAGATCATGAAGTCGGTCCGGAAGTGAACGTACGAGTCCAGGAAGAGACAGAGACAGTAGATTTTATTAGTTTAGTACGGTGATGTACAGTATAGTATTTCCGGTACGTGACGTTTTGGCGACGCCGTTTTGGCGCAAAGGTCGTTCGACGCCGTACTGGCGCGCCGATTTGGCGATAGGGACGTTTTGGCGCGAAATACATTATGTTCGTTTATTGTAATATTTCTTTAAAAAGAATTGTTCATATCTACGTTTTGCATGAGTGTTTGTGTTAAGACATTATTCACGCACAGAAAAACAAAGCCAAAACGTCCTGCTTCGAGCATTTCCAGTGTTGATGTATTGCCAATTGTGTCGTATTGGCTGTTATCTATCCATTTATTAAAGTACCAGATTTACCAGAGCTCTTGTTGTCAAGTTCTTGATGTGTTGTGTGTTTAGCAGTCTTTGCAGAAGGCCTGATAGAGAAAGTCGTAACAATATATTCGACAAACATAAACTTCACTTACATATACTTTACTAATATATACTACACTAACATATATTTCACATATGTTTGCTATCGAAAACTTTGATGTCTTAGGTTTAACCCGAAGACATTTAACAGCTGACTATAGTAGCCAGAACGCCAATAAATGGACCAATGGGAATTCGTAACACTTTTATTCACTTGTCAATATGCAAAGGATAAATCTTTGCAAGAAGAAAAAGCATTGGCCTGACTTTTGAAGTCATTTCTGTCAATAATGTTTTTTAAGCTTTTTTTTCTTCTAGCCAGCTTTTAGCTGCTGAGCTGTGAGCTCTTATGCAGACTGTGCCAAGGAAAAATAGTGTGCAGTTTTCTTCAGTTGTTCAATTTTTAAAGCTTTTTTTTAAAGCTTTAAAAATTAAAACGTAAGGATATGGAGAAAATTCAAAGGAATTTACTCCAGAAGGCTTAGCTCAGCTTAGAAAGTCCCAACTCGATTGTAAATCAACATTGAAACCTATAGCAAAACGCTAGATAATCATAGATACTATCACAGCTCTTCTTTTTATATTTATGTTTACGACTCGATAGAAACTACCTTAGGTCTCGATATGTCTAGGTGTCCCTGATTCAGCTGTATTTACGAAATAAACAAGTAACACTCGATCAAACACAGAGAAACTTTAATAACCATTACGGCATCTCACAACAGGCTGAACTCTCTCTGACAACTAACACACTTCCGGTCATTCGCGCATATGTAAAAATAGATTATACATTCATACACACATTCATCCGTGACAGATACATTAAATGTCATGAAATTAGACGTTAATTAATGTACATAGATTATTCTAGACGCTAGGTTAAATCGATACCGTAAAACTGACGCTAGGTAATTTTATTTAAAATTGATACCTTTAATGAGACAGGTAATCTACATTGAAAATCTATGCCTTGTATCTGGCGCTATTTAATTCATATTTAAATTTAATACCGTGTATCTGACGCTATTTAATCTCCATTGAAAGTCAATATCTTATATCTGACGCTATTTATGATCTGCATTCGAAATCGATCCGTTGTATCTAACGCTAGGTAATCTTTATTTAAAATGCCAGTTGATCTACATTACAAATCGATACGTTGAAACTAACACTTGGAAAACTATATTGAAAATCGATACCAAAGATAATCCATATAGAAAATCAGTACCTTAATTCTTAATTCAGTCGCTAGATAATCTCCATGAATAATGTATACCTTAATTCAGAAGCAAGCTGAGCTTTTATCTTAATTAACTTGGCCATTTCCTTACATTGTTAATTCAGTCATTGAAAAAAAAAGAGTATAACTATATTCATAAAACTTGCTCGTTTATTACACAGACTAATTTTGACTCGAAGTAAAGAAATATTTTATTAATAGCAATATTTATTCACGTAATCATCCCACTAGAGACGGCCCTTCATCTCAAAATAAACTTTATTGAGATCGAAGATCTCCACCCCAGGTTTTCCATCCATAGAGTAAGTCCAAATTGGGTCATACACGAGGACAAAGTTGCCAGGAGCAAGGAGGTCGTGTAAAGTTTCCGTAGCAATTGTTCCATTACTTCCTCTTCTAGTCGGCCACTTGTAATTCCGAGGAAACTTCAAGTTAAAAAAAATCTGTTTCCCTGATAAATCCTGTAAAAATTATGTTTTTTAAATTAATTCTTATTATTTTGTGTGTTATCTGAAGTCGCATCTTTATATAAGAGCTGATTTAATGATAGTAAATAAAAAAAATATGCACAAACTTACAAACTGTTTTAGATAATTATAAACAGACATTGATGTTAAACAAATATAAACGCGTGTTCAGTCTAATACATTTGAAAAATTGTATTAGAATAATTTTATTTTATAAAGTAGTAGGCTACAGCCAACTTGTGTGGTAATAGATAATAATTACTGCTTTAACATTTTAAGAAATTAAAAAATTTGGTTACAAAGCCAACGCAATCTGCTCAGTGGCATATCGAAAGGAACTTGGCTGGGGCAGCCGCACTGGAGCATAGGGAACGCCGAAATGGGTGTCAAGCCACTATATAAAATGTCATAAATTTCTGTCACTACATCTTGTTCCTTCTTTAAGTTCGTTTGCATGTTTTGCATTGTTTACTGTATTTTGTATATGGAATTGGTAAGCCCTAAGCTAGTTGAGATATGAGGCCCTTTATAACTCTTCCAAATGGTTACTCCCCTTGCTATTATCTGCTATATACCACTGGAACCATTTTTTTTTTTTTGGGGGGGGGGGGGGCGAAATCCAATAACACCGCAAAAGGCCGAACAATCAATAGAAGTTAGTCTTTGCTGATACTGAATGTCGAACAAGAAGTTTAATAGCATTGAAAGGAACCGTCGGATGTCTGCTACCTCTATACTTCATAAAAGGCTTCCTATCTCTAATGTGTCCTGGAAGCAGGGCCGGTCCTAGCAAGTGCGGGGCCTTATGCGAAACTGATTACGCGGGGCCTAGTCTGTATGGGAATAAGGAGAAAAATTGTAAAAGAAAAATATTCGACTAAGTTAAAAATTACGATCTGTACTTTACGAACCTTGTAATCAATGGCATATTTATATGCCACTGACTATAAAAGTAAATAAAGCATTGGAACTACTGATTTAGGTAAAAAAAACTTGCCCGATTATTACATTTTATTACATGAAATGCCTTTTTTTTTATCGCGCGTAAGATTGACGTTTTTAGCAATGAATGACAATTTTGTTTATTTTTCTGGAGATTTTTTAGAGTTTTTAAAAGATTTTAATAAATTAAAGAAATTTCCAGGAATTTTTCGTATATATTTTGCAATTTAATATTTACACTTTGAATTAGCGCGGGGCCTATGATAGGTTATGAAAGTCAACGTCAAGTTTAAAAAACAAAAACAATAACAAAACAAAAATTATTTAATTTGATGAGGTCAAAATCAACGATGGTATCGTCGATGAGGAGAGAAAGAGTAAAATTTAGGGTCTATTAATTGATTACACAAAAAGTCCATAAACGTATCTTGCAATTTCAAAATTTACATATATTCTATATTTCAAAATGCCAAAGATGCATATTATATAAACTGTTTTTAATAACTATAAACAGATCTTGATATACAAGTACAATTTTAAGTCAAGTTTATATCTCATAGGTTGTATTGTAAGTTAGATATTGGGCTTCTGTTGACAGTGACATTCAACGAAGTTCAAATATTTCGTAAAATTTCGTTTCGTGTGTTTTGTAAGAACAAATGGGATGTATGAGGTATTTCGCGCCCCTACAGCGGGGAAAATATGACAATCAAATAAACGCATATATATGGAGACGCTGTGGCTGAGCAGCAAAGCGCTTGGCTTCCAAACCGAAGTTCTGGGTTTGAATCCTGGTGAAGACTGGGATTTTAAATTCCGGGATCTTTGGGTGCCTCTGAGTCCACCCAGCTCTAATGACATTAGTTAGGGAAAGAAAAGGAGGTTGGTCGTTGTGCCGGCCACATTGACACTCTCGTTAATCGAGGGCCACATAAACAGATGACCTTTGCATAATCGCAAGGTCTGAAAGGGGAACCACTCTCTTTTTAAATAAACGCATGTGCTATGATGTTTATATATATATATATTGTCTCAACAACTATAACGTATGTAGACGGCGTACAGTAACTTACAACGGTCATTACAGCAAAGAAAAAGAACAAGTAATGTCTCTCTGTTATCTCTACAAGTATGGAACTCTTCAACAGCATGGAATCATCTAGAAACAAGAAAATCAAAAGTTAGAGTGTATGGATTTCCAAAATTAAATAGCCTTCAAATTAAACTTTCTTACCAGTACACCAGGAAAATGTTTCTTGAAGATCATTATACATACAGTGTTATCGAAATATATTAAATGACATAACTATTGTACGAGTAAGATTGTGGATAACAATCAATTTAATATCACTATTGTTATGACTTAGTTCTGGGTCTCCTGTTTACTTTAGAGGAGAGAAAAAAAAAAAGGGGGGGGGGATATCCAGGTTGTTGACTTCAAGATTGTTTTTTTTTTTTGTTTGGATTTGTATTTTTTTTGGATGTTTTTTGAATGGAATGTAACTCAAAGTAAAACGTGTGGTTTTTGTTCCTAGTCCAGGCCAGTTTGGTTTGATTGGTTATAGAGTTGAACTATAGACTCTAAATATTTCTGTATTATTATTATTTGTTTGTAGGGGGCGCGGTGGTCGAATGGTTAAGCGCTCGGCTTCCGAACCTGAGGTCCTGGGTTCGAATCCCGGTGAAAACTGGAATTTTGAATTTCGGGATTTTTAGGGCGCCCCTGAGTCCACCCAACTCTAATGGGTACCTGACTTTAGTTGGGGAAAGTAAAGGCGGTTGGTCGTTGTGCTGGCCACATAACACCCTGCTCGTTAACCGCTGGCCAAAGAAACAGATTTTACTTTTTATTATTTGCTTGTAGAAGGCGCGGTGGATGAGTGGCAAAGTGCTTCGCTTCCTAACCGAGAGGTTCTGGGTTTGAATCTTTTGGGTGCCTTGAGTCCACGCAGCTCTTATGGGCAGTTGAAATTAGTAGGGGAAAAGTAAAGCCCGAAGATCGTTGAGCTGACCGACACTCTCGTTAACAGTGGACCACAGAAGCATCATCCCTATAGATCGCAAGGGGTACTTTACTTTAACCTTTTTGTTTGTAGAAAAAAAAAAGATTTTTTTTTGGCTTGTATTTAGTTGGCAACGGCCTTCTTTAAAAAAAATGCTGTCAATATAGTCAATTTCAACCTTTCTGCCAATCTTCTTCATTCTTCTCATGTTCCATTTCATCGCTAATTCTTTCTGACTTAATAATCAAAATTGTTTGTGTTAGAAGAAAGAGAGAGTGAGAGAGAGAAAGACAGAGAGAGAGCTCATAACTTTGTTTCCACAGTGCTTTAATTAAATGTGCACCAAATAATTATTGTAAACTTTTAAAAAAATGACTATAGCATCAACACGACGTATGTTCTATACACTGTATACACTAATAAGCTGGCTATTTACAATTACCCGCCATAAATACAAATCTCAAATAAAAAATGGACGTGTATCCCTGGACTTACTTTCGGGTGTAACATTGAATGACAAATTTCTGACTTTTGCTTTGCATTCTAAAGGTAGACCTTCGAGAACTTTCTGAAATCTTTCGGATCTTTCTGAAACGGATACATTCATAAAAGTTTAAAAACTTGAATTTTAGTAACGAAACAAACTTTGAAAGCGTAAATATATCTTAGGCGTATCACAAAGATAGTTAAGAAGAAGAAAAAAAAAAGAACGAACAAGAATGAGAGAATGAGTCATAGAAGTTGACTCTGATAAAGAGAGGGATACAGAGTGAAAGAGAGAGAGAGAAAGAGAGAAAAAAAGGAAGAACGAGAGAGAAGAAGATATTAAGAGGAAGATATTTTATATTGTTTCACATATCGAAGTACAAAGTGAACGAGAGACTAATATTTTTTTTTCTGTTGATTTATGTGGTTTCATTGACAATGAATAATCGTAAAATAATTTCATCTTGATACGAGAATGGGAAGTGTGAGAAATAACGTGTACAACATTAAGACGGGACGAAAGAAACTTTTTTTTAAAGTGAATTACGTGGAAGACAGTCATAGTGACTAAATGGCAATATAATCAAGTAAAGGTTATTGAAATAGTAACCAAACAACCTACAGTCAATATCTCACTCTGAACTTACTGCATTGCTGCTTGTGTGCTGTGAAATCTCCCGCCTGACAAGCTCGATCACAGTAGCTCCTCATCTTGCACCTCGTGCACGTCTTCAACTCTTCACTCTCCTTCCCACAATACCCACACTTCGCAAGAGACTTCCGGTGTCCATTGTCGTCTGCCAATCCTTTTTTGAAGTTTGCACCATCAAACTTTTCAGAGGCAGCAGTTTCCGGTTGAGACTTCGACAAATGTTCTGCTTTAATCTCATCGTTCTTAGTCGTATCTGAAACATTAGCAAATTAATTAAGAAATAGTTATAGTTGATAAGGAACGTTATAAATGAAAAGCTATATATAAAGTCATCATGGAATACCCATATTGATGAAATTATTTTAAAAACTCAAGCAAAACATTAGGGTGTATTAAAATATTTTTTTTACAAGTCAAACAAAAACATAAAATTAAAATGCTAGTTAACTTTAGTTTGAATTATATTATAATATGTATCCTCTGTTTGGCGCCCCTCAACGCAATAAAACATAAAGAAACTAGAAGAAATACAAAATAGAGCGGTGAGATTTATAACTAACGAATACATGTATTCCTTTTTGATTAGAGTAACACAGTGATGCCCAAAATATGGCCCGCGGGCCAAATTCGGCCCGCGACGTGGTTTTATCCGGCCCGCCGAAACGTCGGTATAAAGTATCATATATCCACTTTTCCCTCCAAAAAAAAATCCTACTAATGGATAAGTACTATGAGATGGAACATTTATACGTTGTTGCTCAGTAACACCTTTAATAACAATCATTTAACTTAGAGACACTCCAGGAGAGAAGACCTAAGAATTTAACGCTGTACAAAAGGTTAAATTGTTACCATTTTCAGTTCGACTTCTTGAGTCATCTTGAAGCTCGGGATAGAAATCGGAACACTTTTGTCTGGTGGGTGGCTTTGTGGAGCTACAAGAAAACGTGGGAGAGGTAGAGTTCTTCAAGGCTGGGGCTGATTCACTTCCGGTTTTCCACCATCCTTTCCCAAACGAGACTCCCGTCTGTTCACTTCTGCTGCATTGAACCGCTCCGCCAAACTTTCCATTCAGAATATTGAGAGGCGTCTGTTTGTTTTTATGAAGTTCGTCTGATTTCAAATTGGAAGAACTCGGTTTGTTTTTCTGTGGTGTTGTGTTATGTCCCTTTCTTTTCTTTTTCTGTTTCCTTCCCTTGGTAGATCTAGGTTTTTTATCTGGGCTTGACGTGGAGGTTTTCTTTGTTTGCAATTCTCTAAAAGCTTCGTATTCACTTCTGTTGTTGTGTCCGATGTCTTTCTTTTTCCTTTCCTTGGTAGATCTGGGTATTTGATCTGAGGTGGACGTTGAGGTTTTCATTGCTTGGATTTCTCTAAAAGCTTCATGTTCACGTCTGATGTTGTGTTTGCTGTCTAAAAGTTTCGCCCTATTGGTCACAAACTGTAACATATGTGTCCTATTGTCCCAAACAACTCTGCCTTTTCTGAAGCCAATAAAGTTACATTGATAAATGTGTTGATCTCTGTCGCGCGCTAAACAGTCAATTGAGCAGTATCTGAAATGAATTGTAAATACTTTGTTTTAATATTGAAACTGGACTATGTGTGTAACTTGCTAAGCGACAGAACAAAAAACTATTCTGAACAATTTTAACTGTATGAACAAAATATACGGGGTTATTTTACCAATCAAGAAAATTTTATTGTGAATATATCTGGTCTCTAACACCATTACATTAAATTTCTAATGAATATAGAGTTTGTAGACATTATCACAATTTCTTTATACGACTGAAAAAAGTTTGATGACTGTTCATAATAAGTAAAATATTATTGTTAGAAATTAGCTGACAACTCTAGAAAATAAGTGGAAGTACATGAATGGAACTACACCTCTGACAAAGGCCAGTGAACTGCGGGCGATCAAACGTGAAAACTGATCGAACATTAATAGAAGGCACTGTTGTAAATACATATCGTGACGTCACAACGGTTGTCCAGAAATTACGCTTAAGCGTAAGAGGGCGAAAGGGAGATAACAACATTAAGACGAAAGAAGGATAAATTAGATTTAGAGTGGTGTGATTCTCTTCTCGTGGATGTGAAGATGCATATCTATTCAACAAGGCAGATTTGCTTGTTCCTCTCATTTTAAATAAAGAAATAAAAAAACAACAACAACGGTGCTTAGAAATAATTTTTTTTTTATTTTTATTAAAATATTTATCAACTTTGCATACTTTGTCACTTAAAATCAACGTTGAAGAGTGTAGAGATATTCGAGTTTTAATTTTGCATGCGTTCATTAAGACACAGTCACGTGATCGGCAGAGTTACTCAATGGCAACATGGCCTCATAGCAACAAGACAGCGGCACTCAAGTTGGTTAGATCTAAAACACAATGTTGTAGCAAACATGGTTTGTGTGACGATCTATTTCATCAATAATGTGACGCTTTCTCTATCGTACACACGCCGAGGAGGATTGTATTTTAATGACTCTGACAAATTCATATGAAATGAAGAAAGAACTATTTCTGTATTCAGGGCCGGTCCTAGGCCACTGAAACCTATGCGGTCGCAGTGGGCCCCGCGCTTTCATAGGCCACGCGCTCTAGGCGTAATTATTAAATTGCAAAATATATACGAAAAATTTCATACAATCTCCTGAATTTATTCAAATCTCATGAAAAATAGACAAATAGTTAGCAAGGTTCGCAGAAGTTCAGTTATCCCAACCAAAATTTTATACTTAGTAAAGAATGAATACAAATCCAAAGTCGATTTTTTTTCTAATACAAAAATCTAAATTTTCACTTATTATTCTTTTTCCCACCCATACTAGGCCCCGCGCAATTAGTTTCGCATAGGGCCCCGCAAACATTAGGACCGGCCCTGTCTGTTTTTTCTCCAACAAACTTTAATATTGCATAAATTTTCTTGAACAAAACTGTTCCTCGATCTTTATGTTGATTATAAATGAAACTTTACTTATATAAACGACTTCTATTCATATCACTATTAAAATATTACTTCACTTAACAAACTCTTAATAATAGACTTATAGTATCAGTTCTTAACTAAGAGAAGATTAAACTAAGGACCATCGCTCTATAAGAACTACTACTATGCGAGGACCCCGACTAACCCCTTTACCCTCTATTTATACCTTTTCAATCATATCTTCCAGAACCATAGAACTTTCTCAGATAACTATTTTAGTAACTCTGACCTTCTGGAAGATGACGTTAACCCTTAACCTCTTTCCTCGATTGGCTATTTAAAATTAACTTGTTTACGCTGGACAGCGCACTGACTTGACCTGGTTTCTAGAACTTGATCGAAAGGTCATAACTAAACTCGTAACAGCTTGCAAGCTTTAGAGCCCACACTGAAAAAGCAACTGCTTTGAGAGCAACAATCGTGGCCCTATACTTCTCGAGGAATGATCTTTTCCTTTTGCAACATATCGTGTGACTAAATGCCAATCCTTGATACACAACTGCACGTCACAGGTTGAGTGCTGGTCACCATACGCCAACTGCATTTTAACTCCTCTTTCTACTTCTGGTGTGAGCATCTTCCTTAATCCAGGACTCTTCCTTTATGCCTGCTCTAAATGTGGATCTATCCCAGGGGAGGACTGGCTTTATGGGCATTAGGGAAAATGCTGGCTAGCTCAGGCAACCCATTCCATACTTTCATAGCATTAGGGAAGAAGGAGCATTTGTATAAATTTGTCCTAGAATATGGAACAAGGAATGTGCTTTTATCTTTGTCTCTTTCCTAGTATTTTATTAGGTTTTGTTTTTGAATTTAAAGATTATGGATCAGTATTTTATGTATAATTACTACTTTACTTTCTAAATAAAGTGATTTTACTAAAGGTGTTTTTCTATGTTAAAAGTGAATATTTGTTTGTTATAAATCTCTTTGCCATGTTTTGTGTATGTTCCAGTTTCTTAAATAAATTAAATAATAATTCGTAAATTGATCAATTTTAAAATAAGGTTGTATAATTACAACGCAAATACTAAACGCTTTTGTTTCTTAAAAACAAAACATAAGACCCACTTTAAACGCGCCCCCAGCTGGACCTCAGTCTCAAAGTTTGAGAATCGTTGTCCTATATATTAGAACCACTGAATTTCTCAATTTGAAAAGGACAACGCAGTTGTAACTATTTTACGACTGATAAGCACCTACTTACTGGAACTCCAAACACCTTTCGCAGGTAACTTTTTCGGAGAAAAACTTCTTTTTGCAAAAGAAACACCGACTCTCTTCTTTCAACTTCTCCAAGTTTTCTGGCGAAATAAAAATTGCGTCTGTCATATTTGGTCTGCAATGAGAGGAACAAGAAATCTGGCCATGAACTTTGAATAAAGAGCTGCTTTGTGAGTGCTTTTCAGTTTTATAATTGCTATTTCAAAATGATAATACTAAAAAATATAGATATATTTTTTTATGTTTTATTTTATATTTACTAGCCGAATATGACCCGCTACTTGCGGATTGGTGTACTGGTTTAAATTTAGAACTATTATTAAACATGGAGAATATTTCCTTAACATCTTTTGTTTTTATTTTGCCACGAAAATAAAAGTGGAGTGCAAAAATTGGGTTGGCCCAATCAGCCGATATATTCATAGCAAATTTAATATACTTTGAAAACGGGCTTACCCGATTAGTTAAAACGTGTAGTTTTTTAATACAGGTACAATTGGGTACTTTTTGTCTATTTTTAGGCCCATCCGCCATGATGTAAAGAATATTTTACGATCGTAACACTGGTGTCAGAAGTGGGATCGGATCTACTATGGCTCGTCTGAAACTGCTGTGCGAGCTTGAATTGAAAGAACTGAGACGAGAACTCCGTGAGCGAGGGCTGAAGGCAGTCGGAAACAGGGAAACCTTGCAGACACGTCTCCGAGAAGAACTGACTGAAGAGGGTGAAGATGCAGACACCTATCTGTTCGTGATAGAGCCCGATGTAGTGAAGTTGTTCAACACATTGATAGAGCAGAAGTTGGCGGACCTTCGGAATGTGTTGAAGAACGAGACCTGTACCACGGTAGAACAGATGTACACCTCAGCGAAAGAAGTGAGTCCCGAGATGAAAACTTCGAACGAGGTGGTAGAAACCCAGAGCCACGAAATACGCTGCTTAAATGGCCATGCTAGTGAAGATGGTGCCTCCTGTGACTCTAATAGCAAGCAGTACGAAGGTAGCTCCCATGAGAAGAAATGTGGTGATGGCTGCGACCACCTCGACGAGTACAAACCTGATGAAGCTGTTAAAGAACATTTGCATGGTGAAGGCTACCGGCGAGGTTTGGAACCTGCTGATGTTTTTCTAGTGGTCATGACCAGTGAGATAAACCCTGGTGATGATCAGGAACGCCCACAGAAACCTGATGACGTAGCAGAGACCCACTTGCAAGTAGAAAGTGGCCGAAAAGGTCTCAACCCAACAGACGACTGTTCCACTACTGAGACTAGTGGAATGAAGCCTGATGCGCAGCCTGATGCTGAAGGTGATGAGCCTTTGCGTGTGGAGAGTTGCCAACCTGCTCCACAAGCATGTCCTGCATTCAAGTCTGAAGATGGCGACTTGTCCCCTAATTTCCCCTCCTCTAAGCCTGAGACCCCTCCCATAAGTCCTCTTCGAGAAAGCCATTTGAAGCAGACTGTTGGGCCGATGATCCTGGTGATACCGGCCCTGGCATCCTGTCCCTCCCCATGTGTAAAGTGGCTGCCCTCAGTACAGAAAGACAGAAGGCGAAGTTTGCTGAGGTCAACGTGCATGGCATTACAACCACGATGTCGGTGCGACCAGGTGAAGGTCAGCTGGAGAAGACGACGAAAGCGACATTTGCTGAATGCGACGTTGAGGGCTTCGTCTAACTCTAGAGGCAAGCCCACTGTCACCCCCACCGATCGACCCCCACCTGCAGCGATGAAACTACACATCCCACGTCATGAAATTGATTCTGTCCGGGACGGACAGATTTAAAGAGGGGACAATGCTGTAAACCTGATGACACAGAGGTTGGTAGTGCTATGTGTGTGTGTTTTAGCCTACCCAAATCGCCCCAGTTCAGCACAGTACGAGCGGTCAACTGTGACCAGTGACAATACACGCCAGTTCGGCTCGACGATTACGCACGCAAGTCATGGGGAAAGTGATCAACTGGACTGGTCAAGAAAGTTCGAGAAGGCCAGTAGAGACTATATAACAGCGAGTGTGGCAGAGTCGGGGCACTTCACGATACCTCGCAATGTGACCTGCGAAGTCAGAACCAGCACGGTGTGTCAAGTCCGGAGCAAGGCTATGTTTTTAGTGTTGATGTGATTGCCACTTGTGATGTATTTGAATTAAAATGTCACTGATACTTTTGAGCCCTGTGAGTTGTGAAGTTCTTTGAAGTTCGCTGTATCGTGTTTGAAGGGAGCCTGGATAGTAGAGAGAGAGAACGATCGTAACAATACATACATACATACATACCATACATACATACACACATACATACATAAATACATACATACATACATACATACATACAATACACAGTGGCGTAGCATCCATGGCGCGAAGGGGTTCAATGAACCCGGGCCCACGACCATTAGGGGCCCACAGTCTGTGAAGAAGCAACAATGGCGCAAATGGGTTATATTGTTCTTGAGCCCATGACTCTTGACTAGTTGGGGCCCATGCGAGAACTTACGGATAACACTAATTCACTAATTTAAATTTCGAAACAGCTGTTAATTATTTAATTTTGTCAAAGCTTAATTTATTTCCTTTTTATCTGTATTTATAATGTGTTAACACAACATTTCCTTACTAAGACAGCATACCCTTTTTTGTGTTAGATTAGTTTGTAAAAAAACTATCTTAACATTTATAAACTTAAAACTATTGAACCTAAACTGTCCTAAACCAATGACGTAGATACTTTGAAATTGTGTAAAACATTCATTGAAGGCTACAGTGTCATCAGAAGTCTTCGTCATATTGTTTTGTTGTCTTTATATTTTGTAAAAAAAAAAATGTTTCAAGTAATAATTAGAAAAGATTTTTTTTTAAATCTAAAAAGAAAAAAAAAGCAAGCAAACGAAACACCAGAGTAAGTGAATATGTAGCGTTAAGTTGAACATGTTTGTTCTGTTACACTGAATGACGAAACCTAATTGGGGAGCAGGTTTATAACAAAGATTATAACAACAGTTCCTCATTTGAGATCTTGTCTGGCCAGCGGATCATACGAATCTTCATCAGGAACGAATTGATGAATACCTGGATTTTTTTGACGGTGGTGATGGTGGTTCTCCAGGAATCTGCTCAATAATGTAGTATCAGCTTAACAATGGTGTTGAAGAGCCTAATCTTTGTAGTGTTTATTTCCCTAGATCCCCAGGTGTTCTTCAACTGATGGAAGGCTGCTCGAGCGACTTTTACTTTCACAATATTTGTCAGGTACCGAATAGAGTAGGGTGGATTTAGTGTTTCCTGAAAATCTCGAATTCAAGTTCCCAGTTTTCACTCAGTTCGTAAGCTAAGTGCTTTACCTTTCACCCACTATGTTCCACTGTACAGTGGCGTATCTAAGGTGGGAGAGGGGGGGTCCAAATGTTAAAAAATCTCATCGAGCCCCCACTTAAGGGGATTACCGAATTAGTTTCCGAAATTGTATTTATATTAAATATTATGCCATTATCTAATGTCATGATGTTGAATGTCAAAATAAAGGGGCCTATAAAAAGGTCTAGCCTCCCCCCCCCCTCGGCCCCAAATCCCTAGCTACGCCAATGCTGTTGTAATATTCTTTATCGATTAGTAATTCCTACAGGTTAGGCTATAGTAATCCAATCTTAGGCAATCTATTGTTACAATGGTCCAACGACCTAGATCTATATAGGTCAGTATCTTCCTTGTGTATAATAATAGGATTGTGCTCAAGTCCGAAGATTAATGAGGAATGCAATATTTCCTGTGGCGACACAGCCCGAACCTACATATTTGGCCACGTTCAGGGCAAGCAGAACCATTGTCCGCCGATGGTCGATTAAGATTTTCTTTTCGCCATCTGCGTCTGTCCTCGGCAGCGGATTTTCATTCGGTCTCAAATGTGTATCCCGCGGCTTTTGCGAGTGACCTCCAGCTTTCTCGTTCTGAAGCCGCATGCAATCAGGTGCTCCCTTATATGTCAACTAAGGCAAGTTGGTGCCTAAACTGGTATAGGAAGCGCTTTAGTGGGGCACCTCTGTTACTTCGACCAACCTTTAGCTCACCAAAAAAAGACTGCCTTTGGCATACGTTCTTCCCTCATACGGGATACGTGCTCTGCCCAGCGTAACTGTCGGACCATAAGAAGTCCTTCTATTCTGTCCATACTGGCGTTCGCTAGAACATCGCTGTTTGTAGTGCGGTCTTAGCATCGTAAGTCCAAGATGGAGCGCAAGCAACTAAGGCTACTTAAACGCTTTCCTATGTGTAGTACAAAAAGGACACAACAAACGTATATATAAGCCTACTTTTAAAATGTCTTTGTCTATACATCATATAGGCTAAGACGTCCATATTAGTAAAGTATCAACCCTATCGAAACTTACGTTTATTTCAGTAGATCTGACCACCCTAAGTAATATATATTATTGCTGCATTTCACAAAATATCCAAGAAAATGAAAACATTGCCATTATTAGTTAAATAGTTTATGCTATTGTAATCGATTACTCCAGTGGTACACGAGTCATCATTTCATCTATGCGCTGACGCAACATCTACCTCAGCTTTATTCCTGGAATCGATTCTATTAGAGCACCGAAAGCTAAAAATAGATTTCTATTATTTTATTTTAGCCATGTTATGTAAGCGAAGGGAAGTCACTCAGTGTATACTTGCACTTTGTCGTCTGCTGTGCTGAATATCGGTCGCTGAAATCTTGACGCTTTAGCAGAAATGAATGAAAATAAAAAAGTTTCTTGGTATTATCGTCCAAAACGAAACAAATCTAATTTAAAGGAACGCACCCAGTTATAGCACCGAGCTCTTGGTAATAAATATGTATCCTTGTCGTCTAGACTAGTGTTAGCTGAAAGGGTTACCAGACAATACAACCTTAAAGATGGTTATAAATGAGGACAAACCCTTATAGAATAAGAAAGACAAAACGACTCAAAGAAAGCTTTGAAAACATAGCAGTAAATTAAAGATTCTAAAAGCTCTATATAACATTCCTCAGAAAAAAAAAGTAACTTTTCTCAACGCGTTAAACAGCAGACCATGCCTGGTCAAAGTTGGCGCGGTGGTCAAATGGTTAAGCGCTTGGCTTCCGAACCTGAGGACCTGGGTTCGAAGACTGGGATTTTGAATTTCGGGATTTTTAGAGTCCACCCAACTCTAATGGGTACCTGACTTTAGTTGGGGAAAGTAAAGGCGGTTGGTCGTTGTGCTGACCACATAAAACCCTTGCTCGTTAAACGTTGGCCAAAGAAACAGATGACCTAAACATCATCTGCCCCATAGATCGCAAGATCTGAAGGGGACACTTTACTTACTTTACCATGCGCTGGGCTGTCGTTCGGACTTATCGATGGTTGCATGCTTTTGGAGCATGAAAGACTTGCAAAACAAAAGCAATCATGTTGTTGACCTCCTTCAGTTGTTACGATTATGGTTCATCTTGTATAACACTTTTTTCAAGTGACTGTAGAGCCTCATTTTGGAGAGACTTTCTGACCACATATATTATATTATTATAGCTTTTATATAGCGCTACTTTCATGCTTATAGCATGCTCAGAGCGCTTTGATACAATCTCATTTGTGGACCGGTGGGTGGGGAGGGGGTATCTCGGAGCTGGTTTCTCGTGCTGCCTTTGGGCGCTCAGTAAACACAACTCTGCCCGAGTCGGGTGTCGAACCTCGAGCCCCCTTCTAGGTAGCCAAGCCAAGCCAAGCTCAAGCCGCACCTAGCCTCTCGACCACGCTTCCCACATATACACCAGGGGAAATGAAAGCCTAAAATTAAAGTAGGAACGATAGAGCCCCACACAACTGTTCCACACTTCTCCAGGCAGCTCACGTGACCAAGAGAACGGAAATAACCCATATTGTTTTTTGTAGCATTGCCACAGGTTCTGACTGATCGCAGCAATCTTGCAATCAGTTTTATCTTATCTTATAGAATACAGACGTTACCTCAGAAAAAGATGGCTTAAATTCTGCCAACTCACTAGTTTTCCTGGCTGGCTCATGCAACCCGTTTCATGCTCTAATAGCGCTAGGGAAGAAGGAGCTTTTGTACAAATTCGTCCTAGCATATGAAATGAGAAATGTGCCTCTAGCATGTGTCTTTCTGAGTATTTTATTAGGTTTTGCTTTTGTATTTCAAGATTATTGTCCACTGTTTTATCATAATTGCTATTTACTTTTAAGCCTTTTATCCTTAAGACTTTCTAAATTTACTGATTTTACAGTCAAAGGTTGCTACTAATGCAGACCCGCCAAATCATTACAACATTTCACAATACACATATTGTTTCTCATTTAAGAATCTAGATTTCCGCAGCACCAGAAAATTGTTGAAACGTTTAAAGACTATAATAAAACAATAAAAATTTGGTTCTAGTCACAATAGACTTTATTAACAGTAGATTATGTATATACACAATATAGAATTGATACAAAGTGAATTCAGACAATTTTTGTTGCATTTTTTCGTTTTGAATAAGACTTGACTAGATAGAAGCTTGTAGCTTAGTACAACAGAACTACTGGGAGTATACATAATTTCCTTTTCTTATATAGTGGTACAATTGTAATTTTAAAAACAAGAAGAGCCACTCTGGTGACAACACTAAATACTAAGTTTACTGTAATGTGTAACAAAAAAAAAACTTAGTGCAAATGAAAACAATATAACAATAAACCTTGACAGCTTTTCAAAGTGAAGCTCAGACCCCACAGCCATCTTCGAGTTTAAGAGAAAGTGAGTATGTTCTCAACTTTGACCAGGAAGAAAGAAAAAATGTCTTCCTGTTAATTTTATATTTATTAATTATATATTTATTATCAAGTAGGCACAGCTACGATGGCTGAGTGGTAGAGTGCTTGGGTTCGAATCCTGATTTTTTTCATTATGGGCTGAGTCATCCTAGATATAATGGATACCTAGCATTTCCTTGATGGGGAAAAAGTAAAGGTGGTTACTCATTGATCTGGCCACATGACACCCTTGCTAACCATGGGCCACAGATACATATGACTTATGATACATATCTGCCCTACAGACTGTAAGGGGGAGAACGTTACTTTAAAAAAAAAAATTACAGCTCCATCAAGTTCTTAAATACCAAACTGAATTATGTTTTAAAGAAACATCAAGTTTTTTTTTTATGAAGCTTGAAATAAATCCTACTTTGGCAGCAGATGATCACTACATAAGATGATTTGTGTTATCAGGTCACTAACTCCCAGCACAGTTCTGTGTAAAAGTTGCAAGTAATCAGAAATCACTTCACAACTATCAATACAGTGAAATCTCTCTACAAACAATATCCCACAATCACACATTCCCGACGATGGGAGTCAGCAGTGGGGGCGCAAACTGGTCCTCATTATACTTAATTGGACTAACCAGTAATTAGCTTTAAATTAATACATATTTTATATTACACATATTTACAATAAATACAATGTACAAGTACAGATTTTTTTTTGTCAAATAAAAAAAATATTTTGTATTTACAAGGGGAGTCAACTTCCTTTTTTTGTATTGACAAGTGGAGTTAGCTTCCTTTACCACATTTTTTTTTTTACAGACAAGGGGAGTTAACTTCCTTTACCAAAAAAAAAATAATTGCAGGTTGATTTTTTTTTTTAAATACATTTTGTGAGAAAACAAAATTAAATTTGTAATTATCTAGATACTCACAGCCTCAATGTCGCTTAACTTCAAAATCAATTGTGAGAAAATGATTTTAAATGAGTCGATAGTTTATTTAGTTAATTGAGTTCTGCGTTTCAGAAAATGAAAGTTATTGTGAGCTGGCCCAAACCTCCTGCATGAAGGCAGGGAAAATGGCCAGTAGGTTGAGACGATAGTCTAGAAAGCCTTTCACACAGCAAGGCAGCTATTTAATAATGATACTTCTAATCATGCACTGTATAGACCTTTACGATCAAATTTAGGCTAAGAAAATAAACAAAAAAAAAACAACACTTAGCTTTATAATATTAACAAAAAAAAACAACTACATCTTCAGTTCAATGCAAGCAATAACTGTGTCCAACTAGTACGTCAGATATTCATTACTTGACCCTAGAAAAGAAGGTCATGCAGCAAGGTAAATGTATATGAGACCTATACAACAAAACTTTTTTTGACTAAGTCTCAAACAAAACATGTCATTATGTATAAAATGTGATAACAACAAACAAAAAAAATCAAACTATCACAGTAGCTGTATATCTTACAAATAAATTAATGGTTCACATGCAGTCACAAAGATTTGGGCAAAGTACGGTAAGATGTCACGGTAAAGAGTCCTAAAATACTGCATCATCATCTCACAAGGCAAGAGTTCAATTCCTCAGCTTTATACTGAATAATAATTGAATTTCTAGAGGGTAGTTGACAAACACAATGTAGGCTGAAGGGAATCTTAACTCTTTTCTCCCTCATTGATTTAACCTCATTAAATTAAGTTAAATTTTATAAGCTTTACTTTGTGATCTATAAAAAGAGCATGTATTCCCCTGTAATCCTATACCAAATAAAACACTTTCTGGTACAAAACAAGAAAGTTATTCAAGCTTAACCATAACAAGGGAAAAATACTTATGACAAAATGAAGAATACCATCCGAATGTGGAAAATAATTACGGAGAGAAAGAGTTAAGAACCCCAAATAGATATAGCCAGAATATGATTTTAACAGCATAAGACATATTTTTACTAAATGTTTATTTTATATAGTATGTGTTCATGGAAATTCGAAAAGTGCATTCCAGCATTAAAAAAGAATGGTGCTATAAAACATTTTATGCACAATCTTTTGAGAAAAAAAAATATTTAAAAAATGTGGATTAGGATTTCATTTGCATCAACAGAATAAGATGTGAAACAGTTATGTGAATATTATATTGTATTAGAGTTGATTTTTCAAGTATAATTAAGAAGCACATGTAATTGCTAAATTAAAAACATAGTTTGAGAACCACTGATGTAAGCGATTCCAGGAAAAACATGGTCTAATAAAAGGAAAAGAAATGTATTTACCAAAAAGTACTCAGAAACTAAACTTGATGAAAGATTGCTTATAGATTAAATGACAATAGCAAGGTTAAAATTATTCGTCTCTAAGCAAAAGTAAACAAAAAGTTGTTTTTTTAAAGTCATTTATCATAAATAAATTTTGTTGATAACATTTTAAAAACTTCTAATCATACCAGTACATCAGATGGCGATCTCTTATTGGAAAAGCGATTTCTATTATTTGTATTCAAAACCCCCATGCACATACATTTTAAATTAATACCTAATATGAATAACAATAAAAAAATAAAAAAATAAAAAAAAAAGGATATATAAAATATATATATATATATATTGCTCCAATTTTACTATGTATTTTAGTTCAGATAATTGACACAAAGACAAAACACAATTTGAGATTACCAACAAGAATGTGACCAGCAAGGATTGAAAGCATTTTGATTTCTTGTTTGTTTTATAACATCGATAACCTTAAATGCAATTTTTTTAAGAAAACAAAATTCACAAAATAACAGAAAAAATGTAAAGTTATTACATTCAAATGTACCAAAATTTGGTTTAATTTTTTTAGATATAAAAAAAATGGTTATCTCTCTTTGATAACATACAAATTGAAATTTCTAAATATGAATATTAGAAGCTACTGCTGGGTTAAAGCAAGGTTTTATCTGGTGCCAAGATTTGGGTTTTCATATAGGTCCATTGGGAATATTACTGCACTAAACCATAGGCCTACATAATACCTACAACCCAAAATGCAGATAAGTGTAATTTCATATAAATTATCAATGATGTATATCTGTTAACGCTACTCTTTCTTATTTTCATAGCTACAATTGAGTAATTGAAATTTTAACGTTTAGTACCTGTTATGATGTAATTAAAAAATAAAATATAATATTTTTTTATTTTGTTTTTATAAAGTGATTTCATGTGACTATAATTTTTTTGAGTTTATAGTTTTTAGAGTTACAATAACTTCTGTTATAATTTGTTATATCAATTTTTTATTATGGCTGATAGGTCTAGAAATTCTCCATGTTAATTAGACCAACTTTTGAGAACAAAATTTAAATGAATGAAAAACATTAATTACATAGTTTGTATGGATACAGAAATGTTCCCTATGTTAACGATTTTTATCATTTGTCATTTTTATCTTGTTACAAAATTTGAAATTTAATGAGTTACTTTTAGGTTATTAATTATTTCTTTTTTTACTTCAGTAGCTTTCTGTGATTCACATCAATTCCAACAACAGCAGGTGCTAAAACACAATGAAAGTAGTCATTAATTACAAAAAATAATTCATGTCCATCAGCACTTTAGTTGCTCAAGAACATTATTTCTGGCTTACAAGCCCACCTAGTACCTGGCCAAGAAGGCCACCTTGCCTGTTTGAACATCAAATCTATTGTAAATGTAATTTATATAGACACAAGGACATCCCTTTTTTTTTCTCCCTTAGACATCACTGTTGTCTTTCTTTCTAAAATCATTGGTTACTTGTCTATGATGTCTTAATGAATCTTGCAACAAAGTCCTTTGCAGACAAATTAACATTGACATTTTTTGTTGTTTATATGCATTCAAAATCATATTAACTGGGCATTCTTCTAAGGGCTTCGGCTCGCTTCCTTCCATGACGAACTGGATGCTTCTTCTTGTTTTTCTTGGATGCTTTTGAGATTTCGTTGGAGGTGTGCCGAGTTAAATTCTGGAGAGCGAGTCGTTCATTTTTTTTCATCGTTTTAACCTGCACAATTGTTAAAAAAAACAACAACAAATTAATGATTGTGACAAACATTTTTTACATAATAAATAGGATTTGCTTAAGTCATTGGTTGTTTAACTTATTTGCTTTTTCTTTTTTTTTATCAATAATATTAAAATAAAATGAACATTAATTTCTGAAACCGAGATTCTCTATACATTTTATTTTTAATAGTGCTATCAGAAAGCTGCAGACTTAAATGGGTTCCTTAAGAGCTCATAAATAATTTATTACTTTATAAAAATTTAGAATTATGCTTTTAAAAAAAATGTTAAGAATTTTAATGGAAGATAAAAAAAAAGAATAAAAAGAAAATTTAAATTAATTATGCTAGTCAAATAAAAGAAAAGAAAGATGCCTTGGTTAGGATCAGGTTAAAAGTATTAAACTTAAAAAAAAAAAAAAGACTTGGTAACAAAAAGATGTATATTTGTTGACCTTGTTAGCAAGTGATTTAATCAAGTTTTAATTATACACCAGCAGTGTAATAGTGTAGAAATAGTAGCTTAACTATGTATCACCAAATTCTTATTGCACCTTCTTTCTCAACTACTCTTGTAAAATGTTTGTAAAATGTTTTACATGTTTCAGATGTTCCTTCTGACTTGAAGATAGTTACATCCTAGTCCAAACTTCCCGCAGGCGACGGGATGGGAGCGGGCAGGGTTTGAACCTGGGACCATCGATAAATCCAAACGACAGTCCAGCATGCAAGCCGCTCTACCAGGCAGCACTGAAGGGCTGCTATGATATGCCTCATGTTTATTTATCATTTGTTTCAGCATTAAAAAAACAAATTCTACTTTAAAAATTAAAAATATTCAGAAACTATTTTTTAAAAAAGGACTGTCACATAATTATACAATACAAAACAAAACAGATGATAAGATCAAAGATAAAAATAGATCCATCTTGCGGAAGCGGAAGCATGAAGCAGAAGTCCCACTAACTAAAAGACTACAGAAGAGTTTCCCAAACTTTTTCCTTAATAAAACACTTTGCACATTCTAAGTATTTAGCAAAACACTTTACTAATTTATTAAAAATATTAATTCATGTGGTGGCCTACTCTAGTTAATTGTTCCAGCAGTTTGTGAAACACCTACTCAGCCCTGTGTTCTGTGGAACACAGTTTGAGAAACACTGGACTACAGTATGAGTCTAAAACAGAATTAAGTTATTAGAAGATTAGAAGGTTTAGTAGAAGATTTAAAAAAAAAAAAAAGGAAGGGGCCACTCCATTACAGAAATATTAATGTTAAAGAAAATAAAAAGATGGTTAATTTTTTAAAGCAAAAAGGGATAAAATACTGGAATACTAAGCAAAATTATTTACTAATGCATTTAAAGTACATGGCTGTGAAATTTGGAAGCAGATGCAAAGCAGATAAGACGTGGGGACAGTTGGAGATACTCGCCCAGAAACGAGACACCTGGACGAACCTGATTGGTGGCCTATGCCCAGAAGGGATCACAAGCCGAGATGAGATGAATATATCCCCATTCACTTTCTTAATATATAATTTTAATAAATATTTTATGTTAATTAGAAGCTTAAGAAAGATGACTGCCTGAGTTCAAACCCTGCCAATGGCCATCCTTGCTGTCCGATATGAGCTTTAGAATAGGATAAATTAATCTACATTTCTGAAGTAATGTCAGAAACTAATTAGTCAAAATTACAGATTTTGAAAATTCATTGAATTCTTTGCAGCCAAAGCCAGGAGGGCTGCCTTATCATGTGATCACCACTTTGGATTGTTGTTACAACGCTCCCCAAATTCCAACCTTGCCTGTTTCCACCTATTGCTATCCAGCAGAATGTTTGGGGAATAAATGATAAGTAACCCTTTCAAGCCTTGCAAAAGTTATCTCAGAAAGCTAAGAAAATTTAACATAGACAAAACTATAATTAAACTCTTCTACACAGCAACCATCTGCTGGTACAGTAATACTTCACTGGCACAAAGACTTAGACTAAATAGACTAATTAAAAAAGCATCTTATATTACTCAAGTACAGCTACCATCTCTTGAAGAGCTTTTCCAAGAAAGATGCATTTCCAAATCACTCATGATTCTTAAAGACAACCTGCACCCATTAAACCACTATTATATAAGATCTGAACGAAGTGGTTGTCTCCTTTCCATCAAGACTAAAACTGAAAGATTTAAAAACTCCTTTGTCCCACTTTCGGTCAGAGTGTTACAAGGTCAGCTGTCACCGAGAAGCACATAGAAGTCAAATTCATAAAGCTCTAGTTGTGAATGTGTATGAGTTTTCGTATGTGCATGTTGTTCGAATTGTCATCAACATTTTTTTTGTACAGTAGTTACGCTGAGGTTGTCAATTGTAATCAAACTGAATTTCCATTAGTTTGGATCAATAAAATTATCTTATCTTATCTTATCTTTAATTATAAAAGTATTCAGTTTCTATGAATGATGGTGAACGAGGGTGTCTTGAGGCCAGCACAACGGCCAGCGGCTACTACTTTACCCAATTAATGTCAGGTACCCATTAGAGTTGGATGGATTAATGAATAATTCCCAGGTTTCACCAAGAACTCATGTAATAATTGTTTTTAGTAATGAAACTTTAAAAATTATTAAACAAAAACAGACAATCCAAGAAATGTGTTATACAAAATTTAGAACAGGCAAAGGAAAGGAACAAGTAATGGCACTCACATCTCTTGTTAGTGTTTCAGTTAAACTTAAGAAAGGCTTTACTCTGGTACTGTAGTGGCTGGTAAATGCGTTCTTCTCTTCAATCGACAATGCCACCCAGTTGGCTCTGCGGAGGCGAAAATCTTTGTGGAATTCCCTTAATGTGGCCAGAAGTTGCCGGATTCTAACACAGAGCTTGATTTCATTATTACCACACTAGAGACATAAAAAAGAATTTTAGGATTCGTTACATTATATTAGTTTTTAAGAACACAATTTGAACAAAAAAAAGTCTTTGCTAAGTAAATTTCTAATTAAAAGAAACTAAAGATTACCCCTTTAACACTTTGCAATCTATGGCCAAAGGTTAACAAGGGTGTTATGTGGTCAGCACAACAAACAGCTAACATTACTTCTTCGTTAACAGTTACCAAAGAAACATGAGATTTTTAAAAGAATTCTCATAAAATAACTAATTTTATTCAAAATTAAGATCTTTGATTTCTTAAAATGTTATGTGCTATTGCCTTTTCCTTCTTGTTTTTTTTTTTAAATAAGATAAATAAGAGTATTCTACATGTGTGATAATAATGTTACATAATAATATCAATAGGAAGAAGTTTGAAGTTTGCAAGTTTGAAGATCAATGAGGAATTCATGTAACATAAAATAGGCTACTTTAAAATAATCTAAACTTGTAACCAAACTTCATTTTCTGTTTCCTCAAGCAACAAATAAAAAAATTCATTTAAGAACATAATTTCTTTTTTTGAATGAAAACAAGCTCATAAATGTTTAAATAATATTATAATAGTCCTACTAAAGGTAGAATATTTCCTTACAAAATTGACATTCTTTTTAGCTTTATTGATAGCTTGACGAATCTGTATCTCAAGCATTGATGTCTCTTCCCAGATCAAAGGATTAACACTGCGCAGGGTGGCTTTGTCTGAAAGAAGATTATAAAGAGTCAATTATAAAGAGTCAATTATAAAAAGTCAATTCTAAAGGGTCAATTCTAAAGAGTCAATTCTAAAGAGTCCAGAGTCAACTCTAAAGAGTCAATTCTAAAGAGTCAAGAGTCAATTCTAAAGAGTGAAGAGTCAATTCTAAAGAGTCAGGAGTCAATTATAAAGAGTTAAGAGTCAATTATAAAGAATCAATTATAAAGAGTCAAGATTCAATTGTAAAGAGTCAAGAGTCAATTATAAAGAGTAAATTATAAAGAGTCAATTATAACATGTCAATTATAAAGAGTTAGAAATGATGTAAATTTATTTTTTGAAAAACTTTGTTTTTACAAGATCCCTTCCAGTTATATGAAACTTATCTACATATACAGGGAGCACAATATGGCAAAGTGGTATAATGCTTGACATTTGAACTGCAGGTGCCTCTGGTTCAAATCCTGATGAAGATTGAGATTTAAAATTTCAGTGTTTTAACTCTTTCTCTCTGTAATTAGTTTCAATGTTCCGATGGAACATTGCTCATTTGTGTTTCGCTACCCTGTTAAGATTAAGCATCAATAACTTTTTTTTGTTTGTTATCAGGAAATATTATATCCTATATTAGATATAGAATTATAGGAGAAATGAGTGCTCTTTTAATACGACACAAGTTAAAGTTTATAAAAAACAAAAAATCCATTTCATGGGTTTAAATCAACATTGGTATGAGGATGCTGGTAAGTACCTCCAAATCTAATAGGTACCTGGCATTAGTTGGGGATCTAGTGGGAGAAACAAGCTTGTCAAATGTAATAGGAGGACTAGACTCATATGTGTACATATACATCCATCTCTTCAAGAAGCATTTATTTCTCTTGTTTCAAACCAAATGATCACCAACAATTAATAAGCTAATTGTTTAATTTTATTGACTGATTCGTGACTAGTCAGGTTAAATGAATAATTATGCAAAGTTTTCGCTCGATCTGAGAATTGGAAATGAAAGCGAAAAAATGTTGAAACAGAAAGACAGACAGAGTGAGTTGATATTAGCTTTGTAAAAAAAAGAAATCAAGCTCAGGTATAAATACATTTATAAAAAGCTGGAAAAAAAACTGTGTGGCATCCATGTAAGTGTGAGGGTGTGTGTGTCTGTGTGTGTGGGAGAGGGACTGTGTCTTAGTGTGTGGGAGAGTGTGTCTCTGTAAGTGTGTGGGAGAGAGTGTCTTTGTAAGTGTGTGTGAGAGAGAGTGTGTCTGTGTAGGTGTGTGTGTGTGTGAGAGAGTGTGTCTGTGTAAGTGTGTGTGGGAGAGAGAGAGTGTGTCTCTTACCTTCTTCCAAGAATGGGTAGAAGCCATAAGAGAGATGTGGCACCAACTTTTTAGCCTTGATGTCTTCATATCTTTCCCAAATGTAAAGCTCAGCCACCTCCACAGTCCTGATTGCCCTCTCATAGTCTATGCCAGGATAGTGATGAATTTTGTAAGAGTTTAGATTTGTCGTCGACAGCGTAATAACCTTTCAGGGAGAACAGTCAAAGCATAAACATCATAAATGGGAATAGCCAAAAACTGATGTTGGATCTAGATCTAGGCCGAGTCCTTTAGCCAAATTAAAATTTTTAAATAATCAAACAGTTTTTTCCTGTGTGGCCAATGATCTAGCAATTTTTTTCTCATTGATATACATCAACTGTTAATTTTGTAGGAAAATCATTAGGGCTACATTTCTTCCTCCACCCACCAGGTTCAATGAAGTTCTGACCTGAATAGAGGCATTGTAAAAAAAAAAAAATGCAGCTTAAAATTAAAATTTAATTTAATCTCAGAAAACGTACTGTGGTTTTCGTCGGGATGACATTCATGAGACTGAACCTTTTCAAGTACTCTGACATACGAGTGGTATCAAGCTTAACTGCCGCCGCTCGTAGCTTCTCATTAACGCTGGCAAAGCGGTGCTGTACTATGATAAGTTCTATTGCTCCGTAACTCCTTTCCTTAACGTAAAAGTTGTCCCTGTGAACCAAAAAATTAACAATTTTGAACGCAAAGTTTTGAAACTAATCTTACCGACATTTACTTAATTTTATGTTCTTTTATTTTTTTCATTATTAGTAAATATACTAGCCTGAGGGTAAAAAAAAAACAACAATATAAACAAATTTCCTGTCCAGACCATGCGATCAGTAGGGCAGATGATGTAAAGGTCATCTGATTCTGTGTGACATGCTTAGCAAGCTTGTCATTGGCCAGCACAACAACATACTTTTCCCAAATAGTGTGTTAGCTATCCATTAGAATTGGGTAGACCCAGAGGAAACCCAAAAGATCAAAAAATTAAAAATCCCAGTCTTTGCCAAGATTTAAACCCAGGCCCTCTCATTTCAGAAGCAAAGCGCTTGACCACTTAGCGACCATGCCACCTAATAACCTACATAGTACTTCCCAAGATGTCATGCTACCATGCCACCTAATAACCTACATAGTACTTCCCAAGATGTCATGCCAACATGCCACCTAATAACCTACAAGGCTACATAGTACTCCCCAAGATGTCATGCCACCATGCCACCTAATAACCTACATAGTCCTTCCCAAGATGTCATGCCACCATGCCACCTAATAACCTACATAGTACTTCCCAAGATTAATGTTGTAGTTATTACAGATGTATTAACAATAATAGCTAATAATTTAATGTTGCGAAATTTAAACAATTTTTAGAAGTGGGGGTTAAGGGTCAAAATGTCAACATGGCAAGAGAAGTAGAGTGTACTTATAATGTGACCCCAAAAAATACCCAGAAATACACAAAGATAAAGCACTTTTCTACCCCCACATATTAAAGCAAAGTTATATAAATACTCTTTTTAATTATTTTTTTACAGCGTCATTATAGCATGAAGCAGGCTGCATGAATCAACCAGGAAAATTAATTAATTAATTTAATTTTAGTCACTAATTAACATAGGTGACTACATTTGGAAAAAAGGTACATGCATTACTTTAAAAAATCTTTTTTTGTTAATTGTTATTTTAGAAGAAATGTCATAAAACTTGAATCACAAAGTCTGTATAAACTAATCATATGACTTTCATCATTGGAAAGTTGCTATATGGTACTTACTCAAAGATAGACATCCGACTATCCCTTAAACTCCTGGGATCCATTGGAGTAGGCTCCAATACATCTATCGATTCCTGGTAATAGCCAACGTAAGCACGCACCAGAGTTTTCTCACTGAAGATTAATTTGCTGGCTATGTCGACCTGTCGAGTCAAAGCAATACATTAGTAGATAATAGGATGTACAGCTAAGTGCAGAATAAGATGCTAGAAATTTATTCCCAAAGCAGACTGGGAATTTTAATTTGACATGAGCTGGGTCATGTTTGACGAGCCATGCTTGCCAAGTCATGCTTGCTAGTTTGCCAAGTCATGTTTCCCAAGTCATGTTTGCTGGTTTG
>JADKLZ010019686.1:518412-545573 GCA_021533235.1 Biomphalaria straminea | reverse complement strand
ATATATATGCGGCCCTCCTAGTCCCCAAATTTCATTAATGCGGCCCTCGGTTGAAAGAGGTTGCCCACCCCTGCTTTATAACGTTTTACTTTGTCTTATATAGAAAGAGCAAGGAGTCCTCTTTTTCTCCGGACTGACGATACCATCGTTGATTTTTGAACTCTCAATAAATTAAATAAATGACTTTATAACGTTTTACTTTGTCTTATATAGAAAGAGCAAGCAGTCCTGTTTAATTATATTCCAAACAAAACGTTTTCTGATAACAAACAAAAAAAAAAGTTATTGAGGCTTAATCATAACAGAGTAGTGAAATAGTACTGAGCAGCATAAAGAACCCCATCGAAAAGTGCAAAACAAAGTTACGGAGAGAAAGAGTTAATAACTTTTTACCCCGCTCCCTTTTATAGACGGTCGTTGGCGTGTAGCACCAAACTGCTGGTAGACAACTAAGCCCCTGTAAGTGTATTATATCTTTACTTGTAAAACTAAAAGTAGCTTAAATAACTTCTAGTGTGAATAGAATAGAACTTTTAGTACAATATACTTGAGATTAAATGAATAAATGTAGTAGACTTTAGAACTAATATACAATGGTATTTTGAACCTAATCTCACTACAAAAACACGTCTTTTCAGTCAGGCGTTCTCGAGTCGTCTGTCCCACCAAGACAGCAGACGACACTGCCGCTTATCCTGCATCATTCATAACCAATCGCTAACGTCTTCCGTCACCATAGAAACACACACACACACACACAAACACTCCATAAAGCTTGAATTGGTGTATTTAAGAAAAAAAATTAGTTTCCTACACATCTGTTAAAGTTAAAGAATTCACTTTGGGTTGCCAGATTTTTTGTTTTTCACGCACGGCTGAGACGAGTTTATGAATTTAAGTTTTTTCATAATCTCGGATACTAACGATAACTCTTGGGCGCTGCAGAATCCCCGGAAGTGACGTCATCCATTGAAGATGACCTGCGCTCAGGTAGAACATACAGTGTTGACGTGTGGGGGGGGGCCCCCCCGGGGCCGGGCGGGGTGCCTGTATGGACGTCTGCCACCAGGGGCGTGGGATGATGTTTTGTTTATGAATGAAGACAGGCCCAGAGAGCTGGCCAGAAAAAAAAAAGGGGGGGGGGAAGAGGAAGGGTGGCGCCCTCCCCGTGCCAATGACGTCATATCGCGCAGACAGCATCCCGCAGGTTGGTAATTTACCGGTTTAATTAGCGGTTATCATCATATCCTGTTTTGGAAGCCCGGCACCGGCGGAAGTGGGAGGAGCCTTTATGACACTGGAAAATATCGTCATAAAATATTTGACTTATTAAATACCTGTCCAATCATATGTGGACCCAAAGTCGTAATGTAGAATTTCTGTAATAACTGCGCGTGAAGAAACTAGATCTATCTAATCTTTACAAATGAGTTCATATCAGTTATGAGTAAATATCAATAAATCTTTAAAAATACTAAATTCTTATTTGTCATGTTTTGTTTTATTTTTGGTGTGCCCTGGTGAACAGAAAATAGTTAGCGTTGATAAGCTAAAAAGTGGTACGATTTTTTTTTTTCACCGTGGAAAATGGAATTTCTAAACTCTTAATAGAAAGTCATGTATCCGAAATGTCAAATATCCGGACTGCCTAAGTGCAGCGAAATAGCGATCTTTCAATAAAGGTAGGCTACTACTTATAACGCTTTCTTCCTCTGTATTTTGTAATCGAATTTAATGTGACGTACTGTTCGATACCCCCATTTGATTTTTCTTGACATTGTCGGTAAAAATAGACCGTTCATAATATGTCGAATTCAATTATCCGGACGAACGATTATCCGGACAGAAACTCTTCCCAAATAATCCGGATAATCGACATTCTACTGTAAGTTAACATTGCTTTAGTTTAGATATTTTAAATTTGACCAACGCTTGACCAATACAACATTTTATCAAGACAACGACACTTGACCAAGACAACGTTTGATAAAGACATCAACGCATGACCAAAATAGCATTTGACCAAGACAACATTTGATAAAGACAAAAACGCTTGACCATTACAACATTTGTCCAAGACAACATTTGATAAAGAGAAAACCGCTTGACCATTACAACATTTGTCCAAGACAACTTTTGATAAAGACAACAACGGTTGACCATTACTACTATTGACAAAGACAACGTTTGATAAAGACAACAACGCTTGACCATTACAACATTTGACCATTACAACATTTGACCAAGACAACGATTGATAAAGACAAGAACGCTTGACCATTACAACATTTGACCAATACAACGTTTTATAAAGACAACAAAGCTTGACCATTACAGCAGAATTTAGGTGTGCCCACAGGTTATACATAAAAAACATTGCAATATGTTTAAGCAAATATTTTTTAATGTCTATATACATTTTCGAAACTTCTGATATCATCTTATGATGAAGAAGCTACAGAAACCTTTGTCTCTATACGTCATTCTAAAAAACAAATATTATTCTTATTGGCAATATTTTGAAACATTATGTCAAAGACTCACATTCAAGGCAGTATTTATTCAAGAACTGTGTTGAAAATATTGGGTTGGCTTCGACAAAATGGCAAGTATAACAACTGACAGAGGACGTGTTTGATTTTGAAAACATTTTTTTTAAAATATAAATTTAAGAACAATATCCATATGTTGTTTAATGCGGCCCTCTATGGAAAAAGGTTGCCCAAGACTGCTTTAAGGCGATCTTGGATTTCTCACGGGTCTGCCGTTCGGGCAACGTTTCTACTTGTAAGTAGAGGTCACGAACGTTCGCACAGGCTCCTCACATGTCCAGTCCATTTAACAAGAAACTGACCCTGTCGTGCGCAGACCACACACGCGCCTCCACGTCAGCACCGAGTAGCCGTTTGGTGAAAGGTCAGTGCGGAGCATTTTCGTTTTGGTGCGAGGCGATGCGATCTTGACCAAAAGTGAGAAGGCAGATGAGGTCAAAGTTTACAGGCGCCCCCCAGACCCATCTGTCCTGCTTGGCTATCAACGCGTGCCATCTCGCGCACAAAGCTTCGCAGAAATGCTTGATGGCTATAGCCGCTTATAGTGTACACGTGTTGACCTATGTAACGAGATATGTGAACATCTTAACAGACAATAAAAGCGTCGGCCACAAGGCCATTTGTCAGATTTATAGACATATAGAAAACAACGTTATCCTGTCTTTGTGTTTTTTTACGTTGGAGGTTTTTCACTTGTCTTTTATCTCTCCTCTCTCTTCCAAGTCTATTTCCTACTCTCTAATCAATTGGTCTGTTCCTCTGTCTTTCTCTCTCTCTAGATACCCTTTCTCTCTCTCTCTCTCTCTTGAAACCCTTTCTCTCTCTCTCTCGCTTGCCTGGTCGAGCGGTTTGCACGCTGGACTGTCGTTTGGATTTTTCGATGGTCCCGGGTTCAAACCCTGCCCGCTCCCATCCCCGTCGTCCTGCGGGAGGTTTGGACTAGGAAGTAACTATCTTCAACTCTGAAGGAACATCCGAAACATGTCAAACATTTTACAAACTATCTCTCTCTTTCTCTCTCTCTTGATATCCTTTCTCTCTTTCTTTCTCTCCCTCTCTTAATACACTCTCTCTCTCTCTCTCTCTCTCTCTCCCACATTCTCATTCTCTTGCTCACTCTTTCATTACTATTCTTTCTATTTCACTCTCTTTCACCCATCTCTTACTCTCTCTCTCACTCTTTTTCAGTCTCTCTTTTCTCTTTATCCCTCGTATCTTATCTTATCTTATCTTATCTTATCTTATACAGAGGTTACTTCAAAAAAAAAAAAAGAAGATGATTACGTCCTACACGTCATGCATCTAGTCATGTATGTTAACCAATGTCTTAAATTCTGCCAAGTCATTGGTTTTCCTGGCTGACTCAGGCAACTCATTCCATGCTCTAATGGCACAAGGGAAGAAAGAGTACTTGTACAGATTTGTCCTAGCGTTATGGGACGAGGAATGTGCCTTTATCTTTGTGTCTATCTAAGTATTTTATTAAATTTTGTTTTTGTATTTGAAGATTATGGTTCAGTGTCTAATTGCTGCTTTACTTTTGAGTCTTCTGTCCTGAAGGCTTTCTAAATTTAGTGATATTACTAAAGGTGTTACTCGTCAAATGTGAATATTCGTTTGTTATGAATCTCACTGCTCTATTTTGTGTCTGTTCCAGTTTCTTAATGTTTTCTCTCCCTCAGTCTCTTCCTTTCCAAGTCTCACTTTAACTCTCTTTTTCTCACTCTTTCTCTCTCTCGCTCACTCTCTCTTTTTCTCACTCTCTTTCTCACTTTTTCTTTCCAATCTCTATTTCTCCCTCTCTCACTCCCTCTCTCTCTCTTTCTCACTCTCTTTTTCTCTTTCTCTCTCTCTTTCTCTCTCTCTCTCTTTCTCTCTCTCTCACTTTCACTCTTACTACCTCAATCTCAAACTCTCTCTCTCTCCGTCCTCTCCCTACCGTCTCCTCATTCTCAATTTCTGTTTATCCTTTTCTTTCTCTGCAACAATCCTCTTTGTCCACATCTCCAAGTGTTTCGACTCCCTATCAATCAACGCCTTCACTCCCCCCCCCGCCCCCTTCAAGCTCTCCTCTTCATCTCACGACCCTCCGCAGAGATAAGAGATCTATCTAGCTGCCTGTCTTGAATTTGAAATATATACACACACATCACCACACACATCACCCCACACACACACTATACACGCACACGCAGGTTACGTACTATGTTTACAATAAAAACTGCTCTTCAAATCCAAACAGTACTAGATTTAAATGGATAAGCAGCGACCACTATTTCTCAAGCATTTTCTAGATTATGTTGGACATTGCGTTGCTGGTCTAGCGGGGGGTGGGGTTAATCCTTTATTGTTTTTTTTTCCATGACCCCACAACCTCAAGACAAGGTTAAGACTCTTTCATTACAAAGCTGACTCCGTCGGGTATCAATCTTGTACACTTGACCTCTCCCACTTCCTATTCTCGGATCAAGTTAAAACTTCACACCATTTTGTATTAGTCGATGACAGTACGTGAATCAATCAAAATATTAACCAATTAGTGAAGAAAGGAATCTTGGGAGTGTTGGCGAACAGGAAATCTTAATTGACCAATGTCTGATAATGGTTATGCTTGCCTTTGATGTGGCAAAATATGTAGGTCACAGCTGGGGCTGCGTGGCCACGGGAAATACTGTATTCCTCATTAATCTTGGGACTCGAAGACAATTCTTATTATTGTTGTATGGGGGTGTCAGTAATTGTGAGGTTCTTTTCCTTATATAAGCTTTGTTTATAATATTTTTTTTTATTTTGATTGTTATCACCGTAAGCTTTAGCTCCATGATAACCCTTTTAATTTTTTCATCAGTTATTCGACACACATGTCAGTAAGCGTATTCTTCTGATTTACAGACCAATTGATGACACTACTCCGATGGAGACAGTAAAATGCGAATTTCCTTTTTTTTTCTCTAAAATTACTAACCATCTATAATCTATAAGTTTAAAAGCAAAATCAGATGTGCTACCAAAAATAAGGGCGATGAAAGTCAAAACACAAAAGAACTTAAAAACCGCTGGAAGGTAAAGGTTTTCCTATTACGCAAAAATAAATTCTGTCAGCGTACATGTTTTGAAAGGTATTTAAATGTAGTTCAATTTTAGTGTTTTGTGTATTAAGTTATGTTTGAGTGTTTTGTGTATTAAGTTATGTTTTAGTGTTCTGTGTATTGTTAAGTTAACTTTACTTAAGTTAATATGGAAAGACAAAGGCTTAGCCCTCGGCACCAAAATCAGACTGATGCGCCCCCTAGTCATGGCCACATTTCTATATGCCTGTGAGTCTTGGACGCTGACTGCAGAGCTAGAGAGCAATGGAATTAAGATGCTACAGAAGGATCCTAGGTATCACATTTAAAGACCGAATCACAAACCAAGAAATTAGAGACGGGTTACTGCAGCGATCGGACCCCATGATGACCTGCTAACTACCGTGAAAAAACGCAAACTTAAAATATATTGTCATATAACAAGATCTTCGGGGCTAGCAAAGACCTTCCTCCAGGGAACAGTACCAGGAAAAAGAAGAAGAGGCAGACAGAGAAAGCGGTGGGAAGACAACATAAGAAATGGACGTGCCTACCATTGAAAGAAGTTCTAAACAGAGCAAAGGATAGAGAGGAATGGAGAAAGACGGTCTACAAATCTTGCTTGGTACCCCAACGGTCCACCAGACTAAGAGATAGGTATTGGTAAGTTATAGCGTAGTGTTTTGTGTATTGTTAAACGATGGCTTAGCTTAGTGTTATGTGTATAGGTAACTGATGGTTTACTGTTTTGTGCAAGGGTAAGTTATGTTTAAGTGTTTTGTATCTTGGTAAGTTATGGTTTAGTGTTTTGTGTAATGGTAAGTTATGGTTTATGTTTGGTGCACTGCCTAACCTTATCACAACGCCCTCCATCTCTAAAAAAAAAGTGATATTAATAAAGACAACCACACGTGTGATATAACTTTACCTTACTGCCGTCAAGTCCACGTGGCAATTGTCAGAAAGAAAAAAAAAATTGACAAATGGACACGACCAGTTCACAGTTTTGTTCTTTCTAGTGACCTTTTGACCCGAGGGTCAGTAAGTCAAGTGGACTACGTGATGGCGAGAGAAAATGGGGGTAGCGCTTAGTACTGCTGGCTACAGCTGGTCACAAAAAACGCAGCTGCAAAGGAGGAAGGGGTTTAAGAGTAGGTAGTGATGAAATCCCTCCTCCCCCTTTTTGTGTTTTCCTCTTCCCAACTATTCTTTGTATGTAAACAACAGTCTCTAATACAAATCTGTATAACACATTTGAAAAAACTACCATCTGTAACAAAGCTTCATATAAACCATGGGTGCCGTCTATCCTCGGTGGCTGAGTGATAATGAAATCTGGTGAAGACTGGAATTTTTTAATTTCGGGATCTTCGGGCTCCTCTGAGTCCACCCAGCTCTAAATGGGTACCTGACATTAGTTGAGGTCGTTGTGCAGGCCAAATGACACACTCGTTAACCGTAGGCCACAGAAACAGATGACCTTCACATCATATGCCCACAAGGTCTGAAAGGGGAACCATAAATACCGTGTGTAACAAAGCTCTAAATAAAACATGCGTACCGTCTCTAACAGTAACAAAGCACTGTATAAAGCATGCGTATCATCTGTAACAAAGCTCCATATTAGTTTGGGTACCGTCTGTTACAATTCTCTACATAAAACATGTGTAATAATGGCATTCGTATTAAGCCTTACGAAGCATTCATAACAATGGCATCTCTGACACTCAGGTGAGAGATGAGTCTGATCTGTTGCAAAAGCAATCACACCTTAAACTCATTAATTATGCTGTTACCTAAACCTGATCTAATCAAGACAATTATGCGTGTACATAATTTAGAATACTCCCAGGTAAAATAGATATTAGATATAGCTGAGTGATAAGACATACAAAAAAGGATCAATTATTTCCAAACAAAATTCAATCAAGCCGCAAGCATAGTCTGCTAATCAAGCAAAATAAGCTTATCTTAAGTGTATCAATTAGATTGGATTAGTCATGTCATTAAATTTGTAATAAGCCTTAGACGACAATCTATAAAGGGGACTAATTCTGCTTATACCGCCACTTCAGTCCAGCACTATTTCTTTCTCTTGTTTGACTAACCAAACAAAGTAGTTTACTACCAATAGTTAATTAACTAATTTGTTTTTTTTTTCCTATTGATTCTTGTGTTGTCAGGTAAAAGAACTAATTGTGCAAAATTTTTAGCTTAATCCGAGATTTAGTGTGAGAGAAATAAGGTGTACAAACTTTTGGCCAGTTAGAGAGAGTTGATACAGGCTTTGTAATCATTGATGCCCAACCTACCACCAGAGGGCCATATCTGGCCCATAACGTGGTTCTATTCGGCCCAACATAACTCGTACACTGAGTGCATAATGTTGCCAAAGAAGCCCATTCACTTGATTTTTTGAATTGATGTGGCATTTGAATTTCAGTGCACACAAAAAAAAAAGTTGGCTTGAGTAAAACTATCAATATAACAACCTGTGCCTTAGTTTCTTATGGCCAAAAAACCAGGGTCAAATTATCCTTTTAATGGTCCAGTATATAGAGTGCTAATCAGTGGCATAACTAGGAATTCGAGGGCCCGGGGGCTTGACCTCTTTAGTGGCACCAGCATTTAGACTATTTTAGACATTCGACATCCTGGCATTAATAATGGTGTAATATTTAATGTAAAAACTAATTTTGGACACTCATTTGGCCCCCTTCCCTTAAAGTAGGTGCCCAAGGAGATTTGGACTGCCCTTCCCCCACCCTACCCCACTAGTTTCTACGTGTTAAAAGAACATCAAAAGCTTGACTTCTATAGTTCTATGCCATAATGTATTCTGTGCTAAAACATAAGACTCACAAGCATGTTTAAAAAAAAATTCCTATACCAAGCTTTTTATCTCAATTCAACATTTTCCAAAGCTTTATATCTTAGTGAAAAAGGGTGAGGGGCGGTGACTGAGTGGAAGGTGGTGACTGAGTGGGGGTCCCGGGTTCAAATCCCGGTGAAGGCTGGCATTTTGAATTTCAGGATTTTTTAGTCCAACCAACTCTAATAAGATTCGCGGTGGCTGAGCGGTAAAGCGCTTGGCTTCTTGACCTGGGGTCCCGGGTTCGAATCCCGGTGAAGGCTGGCATTTTGAATTTCGGGATTTTTTAGTCTACCCGAATCTAATAAAAGCCGCGGTGGCTGAGCAGTAAAGCGCTTGGCTTCTAGACCTGTGGTCCCGGGTTCGAATCCAGGTGAAGGCTGGCATTTCGAATTTCGGGATTTTTTTGTCCACCCAACTCTAATAAGAGCCGCGGTGGCTGAGCGGTAAAGCGTTTGGCTTATAGACCTGGGATCCCGGGTTCGAATCCCGGTGAAGGCTGTGATTTTTTTTCCGGATCCTTGGGCGCCTCCGAGTCCACCCAGCTCTAATGGGTACCTGACATTTGTTGGGGAAAAGTAAAGGCGGTTGGTCGTTGTGCTGGCCACATGACACCATCGTTAACCGTAGGCCACAAAAACAGATGACCATTACATCATCTGCCTTATAGACCAAAAGGTCTGAAAGGGGATACTTACCAACTCTAATGGGTACCTGACTTTAGTTGGGGAAAGTAAAGGCGTTTGGTCGTTGTGATGGCTATACGACACCCTGCTCTTGCACCGTTGGACAAAGAAACAGATAACTAATGCTGAAAAATTGTGAACAAAAAAATGGATGACCTACCTTAACAGAAATGTATCCCAGTGGCTCGAATTTAATTTAAATCCACATTAGCTTACGAGAGGAAGATCGCAGAACACCTGGAATGAAAAAGACGCAATCAAATTAATGTAATAATTATAATATTTGAAAAAGTATAAATTGGGTTGAACAGATAGTGTTGTGACAAGACATTATTTTATGTTAGATTGAGCCTCGGACAATACTTTCTGGCCCAGCACAATGGGAAGAAAACAAAATGAATATTAAATTTATTTCAGTCGGAACCATGTTCCAGTTCTTCAGAATCTCGGGAAAGTTAATTATACAAACATCTAGTCGCATGCATTTGTTCAATGCTTGTATAGAAGAGATAGAGAATGACGTGACTCAATGTTGTTTGTTTATGATTGGTGAATTATTATTATTATAGCTTTTATATAGCGCTACTTTCATGCTTATAGCATGCTCAGAGCGCTTTGGTCCAATCTCATTTGTGGACAAGTGGGGGGGAGGGGGTATCTAGGAGTTGGTTTTCCGTGCTGCCATTGGGCGCTCAGTAAACACAACTCTGCCCGAGTCGGGTGTCGAACCTCGAGCCCCCTTCTAGGTAGCCAAGCCAAGCGCGTATACTAAACAATGGACCACATTCACCAATCGTAAACAAACAACATTGAACCACGTGATTCGATATATTCTATACAAATTATGTAATCCATAAATGCTGTCACGTGATATGCATTTTTCATTGCTTGTCAATATTATGACGTGGCTAAATGTGTTTATTTACGATTGGTGAATGAGGTCCAAAAGACTAGGACAATGTATTTATTCTCTGTGTTTTAAATTATAAATAAACCAATTAGACCTCAATGACTATAGCATACATTCATTTTCAGTGCTTTTGTTATTTTATTAATGAGGTCAGTTAATAATTCGACTCAGTGCAGGGTTACATTGACCCAATAACACGCGTAAGACGTAAAGATCTTCCTTTTTTTTTTTAAAGTAAAATCTCTATTGTATAAGATAAGATACCTTAATGGCTGAAGAGTACATAAGTTTTCATTTGTTTCAATAAGTTGAACCGATTCCACGTTAATGACTGAGGCGTACATAAGTTTTCAATGTTGTTAGAATGGACCTCGTTCACCCATCGTAATCAAACAACATTTAACCATGTGATAACATTGATAATGAAACAAAAAAAACGTATCACGTGACAGCCTTTATGGATTATATATATTGTATAAAAGATATAGAGAATCACGTAGCTAAATGTTGTTAAATTTTACGATGAGGTCCAGTGAACAGATTCTACCTCAAAAACTGAAGCGTGCATAAGTCAAAAAAAATTATGTGTAATAATAATAATGTTACAATTCCAGTCTAAACATGGAATATGTATGGAGAGTTATGTATAGGAAAGCGCTCCCAAGGCGGTCAATACAAGTGCTACAAAGACACCCTCAAGAGCTCCCTCAAGGAATGCGGTAATGACATTCATGGTTGGGAAGCACTAGCTCTAGATCGCTCCGCATGGCGAGAAGCTCTGAGTCTCTGAGTCTCAAGATTTGAAGTAAGAAGAGTGGCCAGTGCGATAGAGCACCGAACCAACAGAAAGCAGAAAGAAGAAGAAGTAGGCCCACCTGCAACCGACAAAACCCACCCATGTCACATATGCGGCCGGCTTTTTAAAGCGAGGATTGGACTTTACAGCCATCTTCGAGTCCATAGGAAATGAGAAATGTGCTCATCTTCGAACACGAAGGAGGAGATATATATATATATATATGAAATAGGGGAAATTAATATGGAGGAAGATAGTTTGGGATTACACGTACAATAATGAAAGAGAATGTTGTTATTTTGTTGTTGTTGTTGTTATTTTGTTGTTGTTGTTGTTATTTTGTCCTTTTATCAAGGACTCCCCACACTCAGGCTCAGTAGCAATATTTGTAAAAAAAAAATTATTCTGAATTCCTTTGGCAATATTTCTATGATCCTGTCTAATGACTACCTGGCCAACCAGGTAATTAACTTTCTCTTAAGCAGACGACTCTCGGGTCTGGAGAGTATAAGATGTAAAAAAAAAATATTTAAAAATGAAAGCAAATTTTGTTTAAAGCCAAAGGAGTGGGACAGACGAAGGTGAGAGGGGGGGGGGGGGGGTTAGGGGGCAATGGTATTTGTACTTAACTACCTGGATGAACTGATGGTGTTGGCTTTCAGGAAGCTGCTATGGTATCAGACAGTAGAGTTTGATTATCATATGGAGGAGTTGGCTTATCATGCTCGAGTGGGAGCATCGTTCAGTGGGATGTGGCATATATATTATAAGTGGATTTTGGCACATCATACAGTGCTTATCATACATCAGAGTTAAGCTAATCATACAGTGGAGTTGAGCTTATCATATAGTAGAGTTGAGCTTATACAGTAGAGTTGAGCTAATCATACAGTAGCGTTGAGCTTATCATGTAGTGGAGTTGAGCCTATCATATCATCATTTAGCGGAGTTCACACATCGTACAGTGGAGCTCATCTAGTACTAGCCTAGATCTAGTACATCTACTAAATAATCCTATCGATTTGGGAACTATTATAGCCTACTTTTTAATACTTTAAGATGTCTAGATCGAGATTATTTTCATTCTCAAATTCCCAACGACACCAACGAGGCCATAATCAATGTAAACAACACAACCATCTGACTTGAAAGAAATTCGGAACATACCCAACGGGTGTACAGTTATGCTTGATTCAAAATAATTGCTGCAATTTTACTCAATATAAGCAAGGCTTGGTGAGCTAAAACGCGGTCGACGTCGTAGCAGAGGTGCCCCACAGAAATGCTTTAAAGACCAGCTTAGGCGCCAACTTGACTAAGCTGACACAGAAAAGAACACCTGATTGCATGCGGCCTCAGAAGACAGCTGGAGGTCACTCACAAAGGCCGCGGGTTACACATTTGAGACCAAAAGAATATCAGCTGCCAAGGACAGACGCAGACGGCGAAAAGAAAATCTAAATCGACCATCCGCTGATAATGGTTATGCTTGCCTTGGATATGGCATAATATGTAGGTCACAGCTGGGGCTACGCAGCCACGTAAAATACTGCATTCCTCATAAATCTTCAGACATATATTATATATATTAAACTTGCTTATCTTCTCATTTGATACAAAAAAAATAGATTTAAAAAAACACGCCTTTGAAGAGTGTGGTACCGTATATTAATGTGACCTTGATGACACTGAAGGGCTGTAATTTCTTTATCACGATTCCAAGCGGCACGTTGACCTGCTCTACGAAAACTCTGCAAAGCTAGTCGAGCTCCTACCATCTTTTGAAGAGAATGCCTAGGGCAGGGTCAGGGAAGAGCACTGGCGCTGTTGCCAACGTAACTCCACTGAGTGTTTATCAGACAACGGGGTCAGAGTTCGCCGATCGAATTAAAAAAAAGAACCCAAACAACAACATTGTTTATAAAAGCAACAGAGGTTATTGCACGCACGCACAACACACACACAGAGAGAGAGAGAGAGAGAGAGAGAGAGAGAGAGAGGGAGAGAGGGAGATAGAGAAACGTAGGGGCTGGTGAAAGTTCGTTAACGGGAGTCACCGTGCCCTATACTTCGCCTAAGTATAAAATCAACTAAAGCCAAACTACCGTGAAAAAAAAAAATTGTTCACTTAAAAAAAAAAAGGTATAGTTTAACTAAACCGAAATCCGAGATGTCCATGCACGCATGATCTGCCTCATCGATTGCTTTGTCTCATTTAGAGATGTCCACGGAAGAGAACCGCAAATGTCGCTGCTAACAATTTGTCTATGTCGACATTTTAGACATTTACTTTAACACCTTTGTGTTGAGTGTAGACTTCAGTACTGAAGAGAAGACATTGCCATTAAGACATAAGGCACTAACAGTTCACGTTACAATTGTCCATATACTGTCCAAACTTTGACCGTCACTGGGTTGTCCATTGTCCTTTGTTGTAGACGAACGAAGTTATTGGGTTTCTTTCGGAAGGATCTTTCATTATTTCTTATGGCAACCCCAAAGGTTCCAAGAAATATTGATGTTTCTGTTAAAGTATTTGAATTTCTGAAACTGCTTGTATGTACCACAAAGTGGAATAATCAACACAAGAAGCTGTTCGTGAAACAAAATAATTTATTTTTTTCCTTCAGTTAAACAAAACCTTTAGGTGAAAAGACATATCGTTAAAATACACATATAAATGTACGTTAATAGTTTTCAAACAGGTTTGCATAAATAAAAAAACGAGCCTTTAAATATCTGAACTATAAATTGCACTACATTCATGACTTCTTTTAATGACTTAGTTGAATATGAGACAAATATATTGCCATTTTGTAAACTTTCAAAGTCAACAATAAAAAACGGATTGATATTTTCATTTATTTTTTTTTTTTTTTTTTTTGGGGGGGGGGGGGGTTTCCAAAAATACAGAATATCTCTTAGGGTCTATTAAAAATGTGTGTATGTGTGTGTGCGTTTGTTTATTACTGTTCATAGTGGCGGGGAAGAAAAGCGAAATAGAGCCTAGTTAATAATCAAGTCAAGCTGAACACCGAAAGAGCATTCCAATACCCAGGATGCCAAAATAAGATGGGGGGGAGGGCAAGAGAGAGAGAGAGGGAGAGAATGTCAGAGAGACAAGAGAGAAGGAGAGGTAAGAGAGACTATACGCGTGAGCATTACGATGCACAGGGTGCAAAAATAAGAAATGGGGGTCCAGAAAGAGAAGGAGAGAGATGTGGAGAGAAAAGACAAAGAGAGATATAGCGGACAGTTCCAACTCAAGTTAATAGTCTAAATGGGAGCGCATTACGATACGCAGGGTGTAAAAAAAAGAGATGGGGGGTTCAGATAAAGATAGAAGGGGAGAGAGTGCAAGAGACGGAGAGACAGACAGACAGAGAAAGACTGACTGACAGACAGAGAGAAAAAGAGAGAGAGAATATAGTAGCATATGCAAGTTGACAGAACGAGACCAGTTTTTATTATTCATTGCAAAGTACGGTGTCCAGAGACTTGTGATCAGATAAGGCCACTGGTCAGCTGTCAACACATTTCTATACTCCATTATACATCACGGTATGTTTGTTGTTGTTTTATTATATATATATATATGCATAGTATTGTATGCAAATTGTTCTTCGTCTAAAGTCGAACCCAGGTATTAATTTTGAGTAAATGTATAAATGACCGTCATCTTGAAGTCCAACTGTTTAACCAAGGCTAGTTACATGAAGCTTTTCGGCGTTGCAGTTCAGCCTGGTCAGGGTAGGGTCAAGATAGAAAAAAGTTCCCCTTTCAGACCTTGTGGTCTATAGGGCAGAATATGTAAAGGTCACCTGATTCTGTGGCCTACGGTTAACGAGGGTGTCATATGGCCAGCACAACGACCAACCACCTTTGCTTTTCCCCAACTAATGTCAGGTACCCATTAGAGCTGGGTGGACTCAGAGGCGCCCAAGCATCCCGAAATAAAAATCCCAGTCTTCACCAGGATTCGAACCCAGGACCCCCGGTTAGGCAGCCAAGCGCTTTACCGCTCAGCCACCGCGCGTAATGTAGGGTAGAGATAGACTAGACAAAACAGATATAAAGATTAAATAATGCATGGTTGGATAGGTCGATGTGCGAATGAATAATTAAGACACACGGACGTACGGACAGGCAAGCTGATCGAATGAGTTATTGATTTATTGATTGATCGAATAGAATATTTGATTCATTTTCATCGATATTGGTTTTTCTTGCTCTTTTGTTTATTAATGTATTCCTGTTTATATAGATCCCGCCTTTTTCGTCATGCGGAAGAAGAAGGATGCATTCAGGGACGGCCCTAACAATTGCAAGGCTTTATGCGGAACGGACTGTGTGGGCCCCAGTCTGGGTAGCGATAAGCATAACGTTAAAATTAAGATTTCGTATTAGAAAATACATTCGTATTTGTATCACATTTGTATTAAATCAAAGCTCACAATGCCATTTTTATTTAATGGCATCCCAAAATGACAATTTTAATAATTTCAGGAGGTTTCCAGAGAGGCCCTGGAAAATCATGAGGCCGCGGAACCCCCGTTATACTGAATTTATTTAATAATTTACACCTAGAATTAGCGCGGGGCCTATGAAAGTGCGGGGGCCAGCTGCGACCGCATAGGTTGCAGTGGCCTAAGGCTGGGCCCTGGATTCATGATCTCAAACGCTCTCTGCACTTTTCCCGAAACGCAAGCATCTATGAAATTTAAAGAGACAGGAAAACTGTCATGTCACGTTTTTTCGCGCACCTCCGGGTGAAGAAGATATCTGTACATCAGCCACCCAGCAACGAAGGGTGACACAAAATGCATGCCGACAAGAAAGGGGGGAACAAATCCGAAATCAATGCATTACCTCTAGACACAAGAACACCCGGCTCACTTGGAGTTCCGCAACGAGACGGGATGTGCAGGTGTGACGACACGGGCCAGGTGTGAGACTTCACCCCGGTAAACCCATTACCCTGAGGTAGGTACTGGCAAAAGTTGGCCGGTGGTGGGGTGGGGGAAGACGTTCTCAATCACCAAGCGTCTCTAATTAAGCCAGGCGCACGCAAGGGTACAGCCGGCATTCCTTACCTTGTCATTAGTAGCTGGCTCATGTGTTCTGATGCTCATCTCATAAGGACCTTGCGAGGGAAGATGAACTACATTTCAGAGCAACATAAAACTTTGGAACGCTTTACAGTTTGAATCAGCCAATCACAGAGGTTCTCATTACTTTGAATCGACCAATCATAGAGGTTTTCAGTAGTTTGAAACAACCAATCAAAGAGGTTCTAGAATTTGACCTGCTTAATTATAGAGGTTCCCAGTAGTTTCAATCGATTAGCGACAAAGTTGTCAGAATTTTCAATCAATCAATTACAGATGTTCACAGAAGTTTCAATCGATCAATTACGGAGGTTCTCAGAAGACTTAATCGATCAATTACAGGGGTTCTCAGAAGATTCCATCGATTAATTAGAGAGTAGCTTGAATTGACCAATAACAGAGGTTTTCTGTAGTTTGAAACCATCAATGACAGTGGTTCTAGCAATTGAATCTATTAATTACAGAAGTTGTCAAAAGATCCAATTGATCTATAACAGAGGTTCTTAGAAGTTTCAAAGGATCAATTACGGAGGTTCTCAGAAGATTCAATCGATCAATTAGAGAGGCTCTCAGTAGCTTAAGAGGTTTTTAGTAGTTTCTCGGAAGTTTTGATTCGATCAATTACAGAGGTTCTAAGCATTTGACTCTATCAATTACAGAGGTCCTCAGAAGTTTAAAGCTGTCAGAGGCTATTATTTAGTTTCAATCATTAAAATAAAGAGGTTTACAGCAACCTGAATTCCACAATTACGAGAGCTCCTCAGCTAAGTCGAATCGACCATTCATTGAGGTTTTCCCCGCAAATGGAATCGTCCTTGATTGCAGATATTTTCAGTAGTTTCAATAGCTCGATTGCAGAGGCTCTCCATCAGATTTTAATCAACGTTATTTAGAGATTCCCAATGAGCTTGAATGTGGTTTCTGATTTTTGTTGGCCATCTCTAACACTTATTGTATGCCCCAAAGCGTTTGTTGGTGAAGGCATGAAGCTTATCTAAACTGCTTTTTTTATGTGTGTTACTCTCCAAGTCTAGACGTGTCTCTAAAAACAAACATTGGCCAAGCTGCTGCATGCAATGTGGATGGTAACTACCTCACTGTGGAGTAACCATCACCGCTCGTTTGGTTCCAGCTGGTTAACGGTGCGACGGATCAGACAGGGTCTTTCTTCCATCCCCATCACGTGCAAGTAAACTCGCTAGAGCATTCATGTAGTAAGCCATTGGAGACTGTGTTTGCAGTTGTCCTTGACCTTCTCCTTCCCTGGGCGGACGTTTCAACGGAAGTGACGGGAGCTTTTATCTATGGTGCTAGTCAGTCTTTCCAACTATCCCAACGTCTTGCCCAGTCGGGCAGCTGCTCCCAAATCTTGACGTTATCCTGGGCCATCACATCTTCCGCTTTCCTTGGGGAGGGGTTCCAGGTGATGGTTCGCAACCTATTGACGAAGATATCCTTAAGAGAATCTGTCGACGGATAGGCCTCATCCTCCGCAACCCAGAATCTGATCATTGCATCATGTTTTGAAAGTTTGTGTGTAGAAAAAGTCAAGCGTTTATGTTTTGTTTCTAAAAGAGTACCGGTATTTCAAGATTTATTCAGATTTGTGACAAAAGTTAAGACACGTGACGTGTCAGCGAGATAGATATTGGTCTACCCATTGGCTTGCGACGCCGCAGGTTAGTATTCAGGCTTCTATAACTATTGGTCTCTATCCAATCCAGGCAGACCCCCTATCAACAAGGAAGTTTCAACACAGCTGCCTTAACACTTAAATAATATATTTTGTAAATCATGACACGAGGGGACATTAGATTAATTCGATTCAATATAAAACACTTCGTCGTGCCAATGACGAAAGCTAGAGAGCATCATCTGTTGACAAAGAATAGTTCAGTGTTGTTTCCTCTCTTTAACTTTAAAACAACCGTGTTTACAATCAAGAAAGTCGAACATTTAACTGGGCTATAAAAATATTTGATTGAAAATCATCTGTGACATTCCAGATAACATTTGTTTTCGTTACAAAGCTTTTATCAACTCTGTCCGTCTGTCTGTACACGTATTTCTCCCACACCGAGTTAAAGTTTTGCAAAATTATTCACTGGCATGTTATGAATCAATAAAAAAAAACAACAAATTTGTCAAATAAATAACTTGTCTGATACCAACAACAGAAATGAATTCTTCGGTGTTCACAGATGTGGCTAAATGTGTCAAGTTTCGTCCACTGAAATTGAATGTTATTTCTCCTACAACCTTTATAGAATCAAGTTGAAACCTAAAAGAATTATTTGTTATTCGTAACCAAACATGAATCAATTTAAAAAAAATTAACCAATTAATCAATTAATTATTAGAATTGTTGAATTTGTTGAACATCGAGTAAGGGAAATAACTTCCACATTATTGATATGGTTGAAAGTTCTTTCCCTTTGTTAAAATTCGTTTCTTATACATACATATATATATATATATATTGTTTGTGTTATCGATTGTGTTCATGAGAATGTTTTTGAAATACAAATTTCCATCCACGTTGACACTACGGTAAGCCATCATCTAATTTGAGTATGCAATCTTCACTGTCGGGATTCTCCCCCCCCCCCCACACTCCCAATCCACAAACCCACACATGAAGCCACGCCCTTGCTCGCATCTACCTACTTTGTTTCGCTCCCTGCCCGTGTCCTTTTTGAGAAGCCTCGCAGAGGTTTTATAGCTGGATGGGGTCGATCGTAAAAAAAAACTGATCTGGGGGTGGGGGGGGGGGATTTTCTTTCATTCACCTGAAGGTCATCTGGGGGAAAAGAGTTGGAAGGATGGGGTGAAGAAAGGGGGAGGGGGGTTATGAAAGTTTCAATAATTTTGGTAAACAGGGCTGAATCTGGAACTTGTGGGCAGGGATGAGGCCTGGTCTGGATAAGAGACGAGCAGGGATTCACCTAGACACCTCTTCCAACGGTGGCTAACGGAGAACACAGACACAAGGAAACTTTTAAGTCACGTGCCAATATCACCAGCAGACGTCAAAAATATATTAAAAAGTTGGATTTTTTTAAAAATATATTTTCTGAATGAGGAAACAAACTTTAATAAATGATCAGATTTTTTTTTTTTTTACTTCAATTTTTTTTTCAAGTTGCCAAATGTTTTTAAGGTGTTTACTTTTGATTTTATCTACGTGTAGGAAGATTGGGGGGAGATTTTATACTCGGGAATCAAGGAGGGGGGGGCGGCCAAGTTGGCAAAGCGCCCTGTAAAATAGGGGGGGGGGAGAAAAAGTCCTGGGCTCTGCAAAAATAAGAGAACACAAAAAAAGTGGAGTACGGTCAGGAAAGATCAAAAGTTAATGAGGGTGCTGTGCTGCCAGCCCAACGACCAACACAGTGTAAAAAAACAAGTAAAAATTGTTCAAGAATATTTCTCTTACAATTTCAAAAAAAAAAAGGCCGAGGTGTAAACCAATTTGATTTCCAGGGTCACGATTTTAAAAACCTAAAGCAGACCTTGAATTTTGGTTCCATCAACTGTTAACATATCAAGCGTAGGCCTGTCCGTTATGTGCTGGTTATATAGACCTTCCTGCAGGGAACAGTACCAGGAAAGAGAAGAAGAGGCAGACAGAGAAAGCGATGGGAGGACAACGTCAAAGAATGGAAGGGCATGACAATTGTTTGAGGTTCTAACTAAGGCTAAGGACAGAGAGGAATGAAGAAGGACGGTAGACGATTCATGCTTGGTGCCCCAACGGTCCAACAGACTAATGACTAAGGGATAGGTAAATGTATCAAATATGTTATATAGGAAAGATAAGTAGGAATTAGAAACGCTTGTGCGTTACACATTTAGAATAAAATCATTAATAAAAATATAAACAAAAATCAATTAGTCTCTCTCTCTACCCTTCTTTCCCCTTTCTTCCCTATCTGAACCCCCCCCCCATCTTTTTTTTTACACCCTGCGTATAGTAACGCTCTCCTGTATAGATTTTTAACTTGATTTGGAACGGTCGGCTATATTTCTCTGTGTCCTTCTCTCCATATCTCTCTCTTCCTCCTTAGCACTCTCGCTCTCTATTATCGTATATGATACAGACGTTACTTCAAAAAAGAAGATGATTACGTCCTACGCGTCATGCATTTAGTCATGCATATTAACCAATGATTTAAATTCTGCAAAGTGACTGGTTTTCCTGGCTGGCTCAGGCTACCCATTCCATGCTCTAATAGCGCAAGGGAAGAAGGAGTATTTGTACAACATTGTCCTAGCATATGGAACGAGGAATGTGTCTTTATCTTTGTGTCTTTCTGAGTATTTTTAAAATTGTATTTTGTATTTGAAGATTATTGTTTACTGTTTTTTGTATAATTGCTACTTTACTTTTAAGTCTTCTATTCTGAAGCCTTTCTAAATTTAGTCATTTTATTAAAGGGGTTACTCTAGTCAAATGTAGACATTCGTTTTTTTATGAATCTCACAGTTCTATTTCGTGTCTTTTCCAGTTGCTTAATGTTTTCTTGAGCTTAGGGGTCCCAAACAGAGGATGCATATTCTATTATTGGCCTAACCATGGTTAAATAACATTTTAGTTTTATGTTCTTATTTCATTTATAGAATTGTTTTTTTTTAATTCTTCTTCTTCTTCTTCTAACCAGCTTTTTACTGCTGAGCTGTCAGCTCTTTTGCAGACTGTGCCAAGGAAAAATAGTGTGCTGTTTTTTTCAGTTGTTCAGCACTGCCATAAAGGGTGTTGGTTATGTTGGGCTGTAGTGGTAGTAGGGTCTGCCTAAGGTGGATTAGGAGGGGGCATTCAAAAAGGATATGGTTTACAGTTTCATAAGGGTGGGAGCAGTGTCTACAAAGTGGGAGTTGTGTGGGATTTATTTTATTGAGATGATAATTTAAATGTGGTGTATGTCCTGTTCTTAGTTGGAAGATTGTACATTGCTCTTTGTGGGGGAGGAAGTTAATACTGTCCAGTTTGTTAGGCATGTTCATTTCTTTGTACATGGCTCTGCCTGTGTTTCCTGTTGCCCATTGGTTAAGCCACTCCTCTTTGTGGTTGTTGATTAGCATTGACCTTAGGGTGAGGTAGTTGACAGGTCTATCTGGTTGTTCCATAGATGATCCTGCCTTTGAGAGCTTATCTGCCCTTTCATTTCCCATGACACCAATGTGTCCAGGGATCCACTGTAATATGATGTTGATGTTTAAATTGGTCATCATCTGGTGTATTATCATTTTTTTAATAAGCCCTGATGCTTTGTTTGATTTTTTATTGTTTCATCAGTGCAGGGTTTCCAAGACAGTTTTTTAGTTATTATAACATCTAGGTATCTAGGTATCTCTTTCTCTCTTTCTCCCATGTAGTCTCCGTGTCTCTCTCTCTCCTTCTATTCCCCCTCCCTTTAAGTAGTTCTCCAGTAGTTACAGAAAATGTATACAACACCGGCCATTTCTTCGAGTAAATCTAACATATTGAAGACGTCACTTCAAAAAAAAAAAAAAAAAAAAAGAAGAAGATAGTTACGTGCGAGGCATTTCATGTGTCCTTCTATTTTTGCATGTTAATTAATGACTTAAATAGGAGGTAAAAGTGTAAAAAATTGATCTTACGTTAAAGGATGCCTTTGAAGAAGCAAGAGTACTGGAACACGCCCATCAGCACTCGTTGCTGTACGAGGCACAATTAGAAACTAGTTGTGCTACTACAAATGGAGAACACCCTGCTGATTCTGTCGCTCCAAATTTGCCTGATCCAAGAACCCCGATCAGTCCAAATCAAGCAAAACATGAGGTAAGCGCTTTATATAGCAAGTGCTACTTCTGTGGTAGGGGAAGACATCCTCGTACTGAGTGCCCCGCACGTGAAGCAACATGTAATCTATGTGGCAAGAAGGGACATTTCCAGAGGTCCTGTAAATCAAGAAAATCTACAGCTTTCGCACTCGCTACGTTGCACTCTGTAGGACTAGGAAAATCAACTTCTTTGATTCTTCTCAATGGGATGCCACTTAAAGCCTTGATAGACACTGGAAGCTGTGAGAGTTACGTATCAGCCCGAGTTGCCAGGAGTCAAAAGTGGCCTATAAAAACCTCCGTGGACAGAATATTTATGGCTTCTACTCACCTTTCTCGAGTTACTGAAGGCCATATCTTTGCTACCATTCAACTCAAAGATGAAACATATGAAAATATAAAACTGTCACTTTTAGATGGATTGTGTTCAGATGTAATTCTAGGCTTGGATTTCATAAGCTTACACGAGAAGCTACAGATTCCATTTAGTGGAAAGAGACCACCCCTGTGTGTAAGCACCCTTAAACCAGCTAAGGTAGAGGCGCCTAGTCTCTTTAGTAACTTATCTCCAAACTGCACTCCAGTGGCAACTAAGTCACGCAGGCACTCACTACAGGACTCAAAGTTTATTAATGCTGAGATTCAGAGACTACTAAAAGAAGAAGTAATAGAACCTTCAAAGTCCCCCTGGCGGGCACAGGTTCTAATAACAGGCAATGAAAGGCACAAAAGACGTATGGTTATTGACTATAGTCAGACAATCAACAGATTTACGCTGCTAGACGCCTATCCCATGCCAAGAATGGATGAATTAGCAGAGAAGATATCACAATTTTCTGTCTTTAGCACTCTGGACCTCAAGAATGCTTATCATCAGATCCCGATTAAAGAAGAAGAGAGGCCATTTACAGCTTTCGAGGCTGGGGGTAGACTTTACCAGTTTCGAAGAATTCCATTTGGAGTTACAAATGGAGTGGCTTGTTTCCAGCGAACCATAGATAAAATAATTGAAGACGAACAACTAGAAAATACATTCGCTTATGTGGACAATGTGACCATCTGTGGAAATGATACCGAATCTCATGATAGAAACCTGCAGAGATTCTTCAAAGTTGCTCAGAAGTATGGTATTATCTTCAATGAAGCTAAAAGTGAGATCGGAACACATAGCGTCAGACTGCTGGGATACGAAATAACTAAAGGTCAGCTCAAGCCTGACCCTGAAAGATTCAGAGCCTTGCGGGAATTAAAGGCTCCGTCGAACCTGCGAGAGCAGAAACGGATAGTGGGCTTGTTGGCCTATTATTCTCTATGGATTCCTAACTTCTCCGACAAAATCAGCCTCTTAGCCAGAAATAAACAATTTCCTGTCCCTGGGGAAGTCAAACAAGCATTCCAGGACCTAAAGGACGAGCTCGAGGAATCCGCCGTGTATACCATAGACTACACTCGCCCGCTGACGGTGGAGACAGATGCGTCTGACATAGCTATAGCAGCTACACTTAATCAAGAGGGTCGGCCTGTGGCTTTCTTTTCCCGGACACTATCGAGAAGCGAAAGAAGGCACTCTTCGGTGGAAAAAGAAGCGTACGCAATAGTAGAATCTTTGAGAAAGTGGAAACATTTTCTTATCGGAAGACACTTTACCCTTGTCACAGATCAGAGATCCGTGTCCTTTATGTATTGTAGACAAAATAAAGGCAAGATCAAGAATGAGAAGATCCAAAGGTGGAGGTTAGAGCTATCCTGCTTCCATTACGACGTCGTTTACAGACCAGGTGCACAGAACTCTGCTGCAGACACTTTCAGCAGAAATCGCTACTTATCCGCAATGTCACGTAACGACCTAAAATTACTTCACAACAGTTTGTGCCACCCTGGTGTAACAAGACTGCTACATTTTGTGAGATCAAAAAATTTACCTTTTTCCACCGATGACGTCAGAACTGTGATCAACCAGTGCCAGTCATGTGCTGAACTTAAACCTCGATTTTTTAGGCCACCCATAGGACAATTAATCAAAGCCACTCAGCCATTCGAAAGAATAAGTATGGACTTTAAGGGGCCTCTCCCTTCCAACTCACGCAATAAATACCTGCTTACAATGATCGACGAATTCTCGAGGTTTCCTTTCGCCTTTGCGTGTCCAGACATGTCATCTGCTACTGTTATTAAATGCTTAAATGAGTTGTTCGCCTTATTCGGACTACCCTCCTATGTCCATACCGACAGAGGTACTTCATTTATGTCTGCTGAAGTACAGAATTATCTCAATGAAAGAGGAGTTGCTACGAGCAGGACCACGGCTTACAATGCCAGAGGAAATGGTCAAACAGAGAAACTTAACAGTACTCTTTGGAAAGCTATAACCTTAGCTTTACACTCCCAGGACTTGAGTACGTCTCAGTGGGAACTTGTGTTGCAAGACGCGTTACACTCAATACGGTCACTTTTGTGTACGGCGACAAACAAAACACCACACGAGAGACTCTTTGGATTCTATCGCAGAAGTACTTCTGGAACATCTCTTCCAACTTGGCTAACAACTCCTGGTCCCGTGTTATTAAAAAGACACACTAGATCATCAAAGTATGACCCATTAACAGAGGAGGTAGAGCTTGTGAGCAGCAACCCTCAATACGCCCTGATACGAACACCTACAGGCCGAGAAGAAACAGTTTCTTTAAGATATTTGGCCCCAAAAGAAAAAGACTGTTTCACAGAAAATGTGAGACCCCCTGTGTTGAGCGACGGTTCATCTGGGGACGCTACACCCTCACTTCAGGACTGCGCAGAAAGCAGCGCAGAGAACTCTGCTCCGAACCCTCGTGTGGACTCGGTTGAAGTCCCGAACATCGAGAACTCTGCTCCGAACCCCCGTGTGGACTCGGTTGAAGCCCCGAACATCGAGGCACCGAATGACATTGTTGGTGCTGATAATGATGGTGCCTATCCTGGTTACCGTTACAACCTGAGAGAGAGACGATCAAAACCCAACTACAAGGTTTAGCAAACTAATGTATTTAGATGTTTATATTTTCTAATGTATTTCGATGTTTATATTTTCATGATCTTTATATTGCCTTGACTATATGTGGTTGTGTTATATGTATAAATTTAAACGTGGGGTGAATGTTGTGAATTTGTTTATTTGGATTGTCACCCCTTAGTATTTGTTTACATTTGTTATCCTGTGTACTGACCTTATTTCGTGATGTGATTTCTACTATGTGTGTAGTTGTTTGTCATTCAGTGAAATAAAGCTTAAGAATGTAACACGGATTGTTATTATTGAGTACAACAGAAATATGCAAATATAAACTACCAGATCTAAATCAATGATTGTCCGAAGCTCACAGGAAAGACTCATTGCCATCACGTGACGTGTTGCCCAAATACACAGGGTTTAGAAATCCTAGACCAGGGGTCGGCAACCCGCGGCTCGCGAGCCACATGCGGCTCTTTGGATGTGAAGTTGCGGCTCTTAAGTTCCATACGCAAATATTATTTATCTTATAGAAAAGAAAAAATTGGAAAAGATCGAATTGTTACATTTGCATTAGGCACCGACAAATCTCTCAGCCACTTGTACTCTCTTTTCACAACATCCCTTCCCCATTACACGCGTTGTCACTGTTGTCAGCCCATCTGAAACTCTCGGTAGTTACGGATGTTTCTAAGTAGGTTTTAACTCCCTTTCGACGCAAGACGAATTGGCATCTTCAGCTTTAGCTTTGGCTGGGACTGGACGTATAGTTTGTTGTTTCAAATAAATGAGTAAGAAGCGAATTATCTTTTTAAAGTTAGAAGCAATGTACAAGTAATGCTAATATGGCGGTACGACTGAAATTGCATAAAAAGGCAAACCATTTATAAATGTCAAAGACTGCTCCCTTCGTGCATCTGAAGAACTGTTTCGTGATTTCAAAACAAACCAGAAATCTTGAGACAAAAAAACAACAACAAAGATTTGCCACTATCTTCTAAAACAGTATAAGATATAATAGCTGATATGTCTTCAAATGTTACATATTTGCAGGTGAAAGATATTCAACTTTCTTCGTCTTATCACTTGCTATAGATGAGTCTTGCGATATAAAGACACGGCACAAGTTGCCCATATGGTCAGTCTTTCAAAAAAAAACTTTGAAAATGATGGGGCCACAAGCATCACAGGAACAAATAAAGGGGCAACAACCATTCTTCTGAGCAAAATAAACCATGAAATCGTTACATTTCACTGGATAATAAACAAAAGCAAGAAGCACTGTGTGTCATACCCGATTAGGGCTTCGTTATGAAAACTGGAAAACAGGATTGTTAGCAGCGTCTTGTCTAAGCATTCTACCATAGTCAGCTTAAAGAATTCTTAAAGGAAATGAGACTCTTTCTTCCCAATAAAGTGCAATAGCTTTCCAAAGGCTTAAACCTTTTGCTTTGTGCTTGAATGAAATATAAACACTCCATCGCCCTGAATTAGAGAACAACAAATGGTTGCAAGAAAATTACTTTATGGTGGATATATAGACGAAATTAAACAAGCTGAATCTACAACTGCAAAAAAAAAAAAAAACAGTCTATATTTTGATAGAAGAATTCGTTTTGTTTTAAAGGAAAAAATATTTTTTGCAGAAGATATTCAGAGCGGCAAGGTACTTCATTTTCAATGTCTAAAATATAATCGCGTTAAAATAAGTGCAACTTTTGACACGAATTACTTCAGCACAGTTGTAAAAAAAATATATAAGATGAATTTCTTGATAGGTTTGAGCAGTGCAAAGTCAACCATTCTAGGATTCCAAGTAAATCCTCTCAACACAAATAGTAACAAAATCCACATTGATGATTTTAGAATTGATACTGGATCTCTAGAAATGCAATTGATCGATTTAAAAAGTTTTGTGGGGTGGAAAATGTATAGAATTACAAATCAAGTTGGAAGAGTCTGGAGGTCCAGAAATGATGTAGGTAACAAAAGTGGAGAGCTTTCAAAGGAATGCCGCGAGGTGATGTGTTGAATAGAAATTCAGATTGCTACAGTCTAGTGAAGAAGTTTGTAGTAGGAGTGCTGGCTATCCTTAGATCGACATATTCGTGAGAGAAAGCGTTCTCCTGCATAAATATAATTAAAAGTAAAGTAAGAAGCCAATTAACAAATCAAAATTTAGAGTTGTGTTCGAAACTAAAAACAAGCTAAATGTATCGAAACTTTCTAAAACCATGCAAAGCCATCGCTCTTTTCTAATTAATTTGCCCAATTGTTTGTTATTCAAATATAAGTTAGTGTTGTGAGTAAATGTTAAACAGTTTTGTTGTTTCCTAAATTATTTTTTTGGGGGTGAAAAACACTACCTATATAGGAATAAA